>CALNXI010000439.1:10908-33893 GCA_942486025.1 Porites evermanni | reverse complement strand
TGTAAACAAACCTTTAAACCGCTTTTTATGGCCGCCGTGACGTCATTTGAAATCGATCTCTATACGCCGAATTCAAATTCTGTTTTATTAAAAAATTATCAGTTAGATGTTTAGAAACAATCAAGCAGAGTTTAATCAAACATACTGAGAATTAATAGACACTAATGTGTTATACGCAGCAGTTGAAATTTGTGATTAAAGTTATCAGATTAAAAAACAGTAAATGACTTTTAACAAAGAGGCTAAATTGAGGGGAAGGATAAGTGTAGGAGTGACATAATCTAGATTGTTCGTCAAATAATGAAGCAGGTGCGTTTAAAAAAGTCAAGGCGAGCTGTAAGTCATTACTTAAGACCGTTATCACTCCTAATGGGAGACTTATCAATATTCGCTTTGTCAGGAAACAGGAAATGCTCCCGATAGGGGAACTATCTTTAATAGCGGTTATTAAATCCTAAAGTAATTATTTTACTAAATATTGTTTAATTTCTGTGCAACATACGAGTTTGTCGGTCTGTTTACGGAAATAACAGGCTCGTCATTTATATCATTGCAGCTATCGTCAAGCCTCTAGGTACTGGAGTACTGATAACAGAGAGTTGGCCTTTTTGCGTCATTTTGGTCTCTTTAAATTGTAACTGCTAAATCACGGGACGCCGTTAATACATCAACTACCCTTTAGAAAGTGTTTACAACTTGTATGTTCACGAAATTTTACGGTACTTGTCTTTCCTATAACTGGGGTGCAATATTTTCACCCCCTTCTTTGGAATTAAACAAGGTTCCAATTTTGGATTTTATTTTCCTTATTGTAATTTAGAACGGAACTTTCGTGGCAAACACCGCCCGAATTAATTAAATTTATTGAAAGTAGACGCTAAACTGAACACTACTTGATTTTTCTTTGTTTTCAGCTGGGAATCACCGTTACTGGATGTATTTCAAACTGTTCACCATTTGCAGTATATTAGCTTCACCAACTGGATAGCAACTGGAATTGTGGTCATCAAAACGTTTAAAAAGATTCTAGTTCAACAATGGTCGGCACTCTCGAATCGCGCAGTACAGCCTTAAAAGTTGTAGAAGTCGGAGCAATGATTGCATTAAATATCATTTCGCTTTTTGGCAACATCTTAGTTTGTTTGTCGGTTTACAGAAATAACAGGCTCCGCACCGCAACAAATCTGTACATCGTTGCATTGGCTGTAAGTGACTTGATAGCTGCAACTCTCGTCATGCCTCCAGCTACTGGAGTTCTCATCACCGGCAGATGGCCTTTTGGTGAAACGGCTTGTCAAATACACGCTTACTTCGGCCTTTTTGCAGTGTATGTTTCGCCTGTAACCATGGGTCTTACTGCACTTAATAGATACACAAGAATATGCTCATCAGATCAGCAATATAATCTATTCTTTTCGAAGAAAAAATCTCTTATTTTTCTTGGATTTTCCTGGACCTTTGTTGCTCTCTGCATTTTAATCCCTCGTCTTACTGGTCTACAAGAATTCTACTTTGTGCCGAGCTATGCAATTTGCTTAAACAGGCAGATGAGCGATCCGGGAAAAATAGTACACTACATCGTCGTTCTTGGCTTGTGTTTCGCACTTCCACTAGCAGTAACAATATTCAGCTACAAAAAAGTTTTGAAAAAGATTCGGGAACACAATACTGGAACGGCTCGAAATCTTCGAACAAACAACAAGGAGACAGTCACAACAAAAGAAATTCGACTAAGCAAGTCTCTGTTTGTTGTCGTCTTTGCCTTCATGTTGTGTTGGCTACCCGCTTGGGTCATCACCATCCTGACGAGATTGTCGTTTGGAAATAAAATGCCGCGCAATGTTCAGTTACTTTGCACTTTTTCCTTAAACATTTCGAACGCTATTAATCCCTTTATTTATGCCGGAATGAATCCTCTGTTTAGAAGAGAGTTTCGAAGATTACTCGTTTGTAGATTTGGCGGAAAGAAAGCCGACAATCATCAATTAAAACCTCTTGCAGGTCGTCAAGTTAACCTGTAAAGAAGTTGTAGAAAAAGGTACAAAATGGACTTCATTTTGGAACAGAAGTAACTGGTCGAAATTGACAGGCCGGGTGTAGCTGTGCATTATTGGCCAGTATTATCATTTTCTACATGAGGTCTATCTATCACTAGCCGGACCTCAGCCCATGTTTGAAAAACTCAACCTACGTACGCATAGTTAAACGAAGCTAGTTAACACATTTATATCTTACTTTATCATGATCAGTTCTATTTTACAACACAATACGATCTATACGTAATTAATTCTACAATATTTTGTGTTTGTAAATTATACTCTGCAAGAATTTAAATTCCGTGTCGAAATCGTTTGTCATTCCTGACTGGGCCCTATCGGGCCAACTTGCGCTACTGAATTTATCTTTGTCAGGCTTTTATGTTTTCTTGTATTTGTTTAACTGATCCGATTGCAGTTGTCACAGTTTGACTTTTGTCCTGAATACCTTGAAAAGAAACGCGATAATGAAATATACATCATTGTAATTCAGCTTTACTCAGTTAAGTACAATAAACAAGCAAAATGAGTACAAATATAAAATAAATATAAAAAAAATAATGAGCTGAACATCACTCACTAAGGCTAGCGTATATGCTGTAGTTAGTTTTTTATCTCAAATAATTTTTGTTTAATTTTCTTTCGTTTGTGGGTATGGTAATGCATGCTAATTAAGTTGAAAAAAAGAAAACTAAAAATTACCTGAGACAAAAAAAAACTACAACATATATGTTTTGATATTCGGGTACAAAACACTGAATACATGATCTGTAGAAGCAAAATTATATTGAAAGAATTATGATATGAAGGAGTGTCTCCATACCGAGCTACCAATCTTACTTACATTAAAAAATGTTAAACAAATTTAAATTTATCTTTTTCTTTCGCACAGTCAGCAGCTATGCAAATTTCGTGGAACATAAGAAATTTGCACATGAAAAAAGAGTTCAATCCCCACAGGTCTCCAAGGGACTTGTTTGTACACCAATATGGCCGCCGTGACGTCATGTAAAATCTATCCCTATACGCCGAATTCAAATTGTATTATTAAAAAAACAGTTAGATGTTTAGAAACAATCAAGCAGTGTTTAATTGTTCATTTATCTTTGCCTGAATGCAGCGAAGCGTAATGAAACAAAAGAAAAATGGTTTCTTGAATTCCCAAGCACAAGTGCATTTATCGGCAGTATGTTTTAAGTGCCGGCATGAGATTATGAGAAGAAAGTGTGATATGTAAAGTAGCAAGTATATGTTCGCTGAACAGTAAACAAGTTTCATTGTGGATTTTTACAAGCGGACGGTTAAATTCTTAGCTCGTTCTTCCTATCTCGTCCGCATGGCGCGGGGCCGTCGTGGTCGCCCTGCTTCAGTTCGTTCTCGTGTTTCGAGAGTCAACGCGGACACTGAAGACCCTGTTGTCCGGTTGTCCAGGTCAAGATAACATCGTAGTTCAGGCCGTCGTAGTTCTCTTTCACATGTTGCAGCTTCAAGCGGTTCTGGCCGTAGTTCTTCGCCTTCGCGAAGGAGTCTCCGCGAGCGTTCGCACCGTAGAAGTCGTTCCGCTTCTCGCAGCCCTGAGCCCCCAACTTGGGCGAAGGAAGTCTTAAAGGCCCTGGAGACGAAAACGGAGGAGGTCAAGGTTGTCAAGGAACAGCTCGACTCATTAAAACGCAAGTCTGCGGAGGAGGAGCCCGAGTTCAAATATAAGAGTAACATGAAACAGTTCAAGCTCAACACTGACGTCAAGGATAAGTTCAACCAGATTTTAGAGAGGACTGGGGAGGATAACGCCATCACTAAGATTGCCAACGAAGGTATGTCACTCCTTGATAACAGAAATAAGCTTATTTCTATTGCTGACCGGGATGGCTGGGACGTGGTAGAATATTTTGAGGCGGACCCACTCACTAAATATGACGAAGAAGAAAAGAAACTTCGTGTCGCGCGCAAGGAAGTAGAGAGGTCTCGGGAGAAACGAAATCGAAAGAATAGCCTGAGAAGCAAAATGGGGACTCGTTTTAAGTCTCAGTCTACATCTTCCAAAAGCGGCCCCAGTGTAAATTTTGGCCCGTCACATAGAATCGTGGATTTTCGCCCGGATGTCGGTCAGCTTTTGGTTAATCCTGTACCGGAGAAAAAAGCTTCTGTTTATCGCTGCTTTGGCTGCGGCAAAGCAGGCCATTTCATCAAGGATTGTAAAGTTTCCTCTTCCGCTAAATGACTAGCTGACTCTGATTTTGACGAGTTGTCGGAAGGCGGCGAGGCTGAACTTGACACGGGCGTTTCCTCAGTATTTTGGATTAGAGGCCGCTTGCGCAAATTTTTGCATGTTTGGCGTTCTATTGGGGCCTCTTCTTTTGTTTTAGTGTTGTTGAAAGTGGTTATAAGTTACCATTTGTTTCAATTCCGGTGAAGTATTTCTTTAGTAATCATAAAAACGATGTTGATAATAGAGCTTTTGTTTGTGAGGCTATCGAGGAATTGTTGTTGGCGGGTAGCGCGGTGGAAGTGAAGCGTGACCAAGTTCATGTTTGCAGTCCCTTAGGTGTAGTTCCTAAAAAGAATGGCAAACTTCGATTGATAGCCAAGCGTAAGTTTAGGTTCGAAGACCTTCGAGTCGTGGCGGACATTCTTCAGCCAGATGATTGTTGTTTTACTTTCGATCTTCGTAATGGCTACCATCTTGTTGACATTTTTCAAGAGCTTTGGAAGTTTTTTGGCTTTTTCGTTTACTTTCGATGGTAAGCCGCACTATTTTTTGTTTTGTTCCCTTCCTTTTGGTTTAAGTACGTCTCCTTACGTTTTCACCAAATTGTTAAGACCAGTTGTTGCACACTGGCGGTCGTAAGGCATTAGGATTTCTGTCTATTTGTACGACGGTATCGGCGCCGATTCAAGTAAAGATTCGTGTTCTCAGGACGCGCAACTAGTGCAAGGCGATCTTGATCGCCTTGGCCTGCTAGTGAAGGAGGAAAAGAGCAATTTTGAACCGCGCCAAAAAGGGAAGCACTTAGGCTTTATTTTGGACCTCACCAACGGAGAATTTAGTATCCCACCAGGCAAGATTGATCACCTGTTTAATCTGATTTCACTGCTTCTTGACGATGTTTCACCCACGGCTAGGGACGTGTCTCGTATTACGGGTACCCTTATTTCCATGGAGCTCGCGTTAGGTCCAGTTGTGCGTTTGCGCACCCGAGCCTTGTACGCAGTCCTTAATAGCGTTCATAGCCTTAGTTGCAAGGTGGCTTTACCGCGTGAAGCTGTAGAGGAACTTAATTTTTGGAGAGATAATTTCTTTTGTTTGTGCGGCAAACCAATCTAGAGGTCCTCCCCGAAGATAGAGCTTTTGTCTTATTCTGATGCCAGCAATGTGGGTTGGGCGGATTTATTGTTCAATTTGGTACGCACATCGCTAGGGGGAACTGATTGGGTTCCGAGGCCCTATCCTCTTCTTTCCGCGAGATTCGTGCCATTAGATTTGTTCTTCAGTCGTTTTCCGGTCTTTTGGCGGGTAAGGAGTGCAAGCATAGATCTGACAAACAGAGCGTCTGCAGTATTTTGTCCGACGGCAGTAGTAAGCCTCGTTTGCAAAAAGAAGCGGTTGCCATTTACAATTTGTGCAATGAAGCAGGTACTCGCTTTTCTGCGGAGTGGATACCTCGCCACTTTAATTTCAAAGCTGATTATTGGTCGAAAGTTGTTGACACCGATGATTGGATGCTCAACCCTGTCCATTTTCGCCAGTTGGATATTCTGTGGGGACCCCACACCGTAGATCGTTTTGCGAGTCATAATTCTTTCCAGTTGCCCAGGTTTTGTTCCCGATGGTGGTGTCCTGGGACCGAAACTGTTGATGCTTTTACCGTCAGCTGGGGAGGGGAAAACAATTGGTTGGTCCCCCCAGTGTTCCTTATTCCCAGGGTTATCAATCACATGAAACTGGGTAAAGAACAGGGCACTCTCATTATCCCCTTTTGGCAATCTGCTCATTGGTGGCCGTTGGTGTCTCGAAGCCCCGGGGTTTTCCACCCTTTTGTTCTTGACTGGCGGGAGATTCCTTTACACGAGTCTATTTTTCTCCCTGGTTCCGCAGCCGCGGATTTTTTTCTGTCATGGTATTCCCTCGTGTAGGAAGGCTTGGTTTTTGTGCCTTCCTACGTTGGTCAGAGCTGCGTGACTTACGTGCCTGTGACTTAAAGTTTTGCGCCACCCACATGTCCGTTTTCCTAGATAGACGTAAGAACGATCAATTCCGTCAGGGATCTGTGGTTAAAGTTGCTCGTTTATCTTCTAGCTCTTGAAGAAAGTGTGATATGTAAAGTAGCAAGTATATATTCGCTGAACAGTAAACAAGTGTCATTGTGGATTTTTACAAGCGGACAGTTAAATTTTGTTCTTTTTTATATTCTGATTGAAATCCATTTCCTCGTAACGATTTTAGTTGTGTTTTCCTGATGATTGAAAGTTATTATAAGTGATTTTGTTTATTCAATTTACTTTGGCCGGATCAAACGTATACAGTTTGTTTGATTTTTTGGTGTCTAAACAGTATAAACAGTTGTTTTTGATTTGTGATTAGTTGGTTAGTTCAATAAATGGGCTAAGAATTGTCTGCTTATCCCGCACCGCATTTCTGGTTGTCAGATTTTTGGGTGCTGGGAAATCAAGAATCAAACATACTGAAAATTGTTAAGAAAGAGTGCAATCAATTTCACGGAAGATGAATATTGTTCTCTACGTAAGTTTCAATTCAGTGTTATACACAGCAGTTGAAATTTGTGCTTAAAGTTATCAGATTTCTAAATTGAGGGGAAGGATAAGTGTAGGAGTGAAATAATGATTGTTCGTCAGATAATGAAAAAGGTGAGTTTAAAAAAGTCGGTCAAGGCGAGCTGTAAGCCATTACATAAGACTGTTATCACTCCGAATGGGAGACTTCGGGAGGGAAAAGGAAATGTTCCCGATAGAGGAACTAGATTTAATAGTGGTTATTAAATCCTAAAGCAATTATTTCACTAAATATTGTGTAATTTCTGTGCAACATACGAGTTTGTCGGTCTGTTTACAGAAATAACAGGCTCTTCATTTATATCATTGCAACTATCGTCACGCCTCTAGGTACTGGAGTTCTAATAACAGGGAGTTGGCCTTTTTGCGTCATTTTGCAAATAGCCTATTATAAACATTAGGGTCTCTTTAAATTGTACCTCCTAAATTTCAGGACGCTGTTAATTTACAATTACCCCTAAAAGGGTGTATACAACCTCTATGTTCACGAAACTTTACGCTTCTTGTCTTTCATACAACTGGGGTGCCATATTTTCACCCTCTTTTAACATTAAACAAAGTTCCAATTTTAATTTAGAACAGAATCTTCGTGACAAACACCTCTTGCTGTGATCCTATCCTTCGGATTAATTAAATTTGTTAAAAGTAGACGGTTAACAGATCTTATGAAGTATGAAGTCTTAACTTTGCATTGGCGCCTAAGCTTTCTCCCCTCGGCTCCATCGTCTCTTTTGCAAATGAGACGACCACGTCAAAGTAAAGATTCATTAGCATTAAAAAATTAGATGTTTAGGAAAAACCAAGCAGTGTCTTATTAAACCAGAATCTAATAACCCCGAAGGGGTGATATGCTTCTAAATAAACATAATAAAACTGAACCGAAATATATTCTCTGTTAAGTAAGTCGATCATCGACTTGCTATTAAAATAATCCGTATAAGAGTCTGCTACTTTAGAAAAAGACAAAATGAGAAAAAAAGGAAAGAAAAGAAACCTGGAAAAGACGGGGTGAGAGTGCGCTAAGTAAAATAAACTTGGCTAATACGTGATATGATGAAGCAGCTGTGTTAACAAAAGTCATGGTGAAGAAATAAATTATTAAACCAACCCATTTGTTCGAGAGGAGTGTAGTACATTAGGTTCCAGACTTCTTGTATTTAAGGCAGGTTTCGCTCATGCGCGGTTGCATCAAAGCATGACTAGCACATGGTTTGTTTCGTGTTATAGTTTTAGACATGAATTTCTCAAACTCCTTAATAATTCGTAGAGTACAAACAAAGGAAATTAATGTTTAATAAGTGTTGAGTGTTTGGAAATCAGATGAAAAAGTTCTCATTTATGCGTCCTTAATTTCTCCTTCTAAAATAATTTTGTTTGAGAAGTAATATCAAGCCTCAGTTCTACAGTGTTTCATCACCAGATGAAAAACCTCGGAGTTCGTCAAAAATACAGTTAACTCCCGCCTTGCGGACACCCCGCTATTGCGGATACTCGCTATTACGGGAAAAATCTAGATCCCCGACAAAAGCTGTAGCGGTTTGAATGGAGAATCCCGATATTACGGAACTACGGACAGTTTCTTAGTACTAAAGTGACAATTTTATTGTTTTGACTCTCGATAAAATGGATACGCTGTACTTCTTACTTTCTTACTAACGTAAAATTAGAGTCTACCGTTCATCATTTGCCAAAATATTTTTCAAAATATTTCCGGAATGTTCATTTTCACATCGATTCCTTAAATTGTCCACAGAATCGTTCTCACTTCTTCACTTGAGCCGCTTGCGCTTTTTTCTTCCTGGCTCTTTACGAGAGCTCAAGCCATCGTGTTCCATTCTCAACGACTGCTTAGCACTTTCGGTACTGTTGATAAGTTCGTCCAGTCTTGCAGTATATTTTGGGTCGCAATTTAGCATAAGTAGCACATTTATCTCACATTGGAAAGCTCCAGATATGAGGACGAGGAAAACTACGAGTACGAGATTTAACTGTAAGTGTTTTCGTGTATTCTCGAAAAATATTCAACCAGGAAAGCTTTATTGTACTATTTTTCACCTGAAACATTTGTGTGGTTATTTTTACTGGAGAAGGTTTAGCCCTTTCCCGGTCGCAAAATGATTAAACTTCAAAAACTTGATGACTTGTTGCCCCCCATTACGACATTCTCGCCAAAACTCGTAGTAGACTGACGTTGGATGACGTTGGTTCCCGCGCGCGCACAACTTAGTTTTGAGAAAATCTCGTTCTCGTAGTCGTCCTCGTCTCAGAATCTAAAACTCTCTATTAAAGATTCGAGAAAATCTTCCGAAAACAGTTAATGTTATTTATAATGTTTCTTATAGCAATTTTTTTCTCCCACCCCGTTATTACGGACTCTCGCTATTACGGACACAAAACCGCGGTCCCGAAGGTGTCCGCAAAAGAGGGATTAAGATTCACGTTTACACCAAACAGCAGACGTGAATTTGTATCGTAGATCGTTTTGCGAGTCATAATTCTTTCCAGTTGCCCAGGTTTTGTTCCCGATGGTGGTGTCCTGGGACCGAAACTGTTGATGCTTTTACCGTCAGCTGGGGAGGGGAAAACAATTGGTTGGTCCCCCAGTGTTCCTTATTCCCAGGGTTATCAATCACACGAAACTGGGTAAAGAACAGGACACTCTCATTATCCCCTTTTGGCAATCTGCTCATTGGTGGCCGTTGGTGTCTCGAAGCCCCGGGGTTTTCCACCCTTTTGTTCTTGACTGGCGGGAGATTCCTTTACACGAGTCTACTTTTCTCCCTGGTTCCGCAGCCGTGGATTTTTTTCGGGCATGGTATTCCCTCGTGTAGGAAGGCTTGGTTTTTGTGCCTTCCTACGTTGGTCAGAGCTGCGTGACTTACGTGCCTGTGACTTAAAGTTTTGCGCCACCCACATGTCCGTTTTCCTAGATAGACGTAAGAACGATCAATTCCGTCAGGGATCTGTGGTTAAAGTTGCTCGTTTATCTTCTAGCTCTTGAAGAAAGTGTGATATGTAAAGTAGCAAGTATATATTCGCTGAACAGTAAACAAGTGTCATTGTGGATTTTTACAAGCGGACAGTTAAATTTTGTTCTTTTTTATATTCTGATTGAAATCCATTTCCTCGTAACGATTTTAGTTGTGTTTTCCTGATGATTGAAAGTTATTATAAGTGATTTTGTTTATTCAATTTACTTTGGCCGGATCAAACGTATACAGTTTGTTTGATTTTTTGGTGTCTAAACAGTATAAACAGTTGTTTTTGATTTGTGATTAGTTGGTTAGTTCAATAAATGGGCTAAGAATTGTCTGCTTATCCCGCACCGCATTTCTGGTTGTCAGATTTTTGGGTGCTGGGAAATCAAGAATCAAACATACTGAAAATTGTTAAGAAAGAGTGCAATCAATTTCACGGAAGATGAATATTGTTCTCTACGTAAGTTTCAATTCAGTGTTATACACAGCAGTTGAAATTTGTGCTTAAAGTTATCAGATTTCTAAATTGAGGGGAAGGATAAGTGTAGGAGTGAAATAATGATTGTTCGTCAGATAATGAAAAAGGTGAGTTTAAAAAAGTCGGTCAAGGCGAGCTGTAAGCCATTACATAAGACTGTTATCACTCCGAATGGGAGACTTCGGGAGGGAAAAGGAAATGTTCCCGATAGAGGAACTAGATTTAATAGTGGTTATTAAATCCTAAAGCAATTATTTCACTAAATATTGTGTAATTTCTGTGCAACATACGAGTTTGTCGGTCTGTTTACAGAAATAACAGGCTCTTCATTTATATCATTGCAACTATCGTCACGCCTCTAGGTACTGGAGTTCTAATAACAGGGAGTTGGCCTTTTTGCGTCATTTTGTAAATAGCCTATTATAAACATTAGGGTCTCTTTAAATTGTACCTCCTAAATTTCAGGACGCTGTTAATTTACAATTACCCCTAAAAGGGTGTATACAACCTCTATGTTCACGAAACTTTACGCTTCTTGTCTTTCATACAACTGGGGTGCCATATTTTCACCCTCTTTTAACATTAAACAAAGTTCCAATTTTAATTTAGAACAGAATCTTCGTGACAAACACCTCTTGCTGTGATCCTATCCTTCGGATTAATTAAATTTGTTAAAAGTAGACGGTTAACAGATCTTATGAAGTATGAAGTCTTAACTTTGCATTGGCGCCTAAGCTTTCTCCCCTCGGCTCCATCGTCTCTTTTGCAAATGAGACGACCACGTCAAAGTAAAGATTCATTAGCATTAAAAAATTAGATGTTTAGGAAAAACCAAGCAGTGTCTTATTAAACCAGAATCTAATAACCCCGAAGGGGTGATATGCTTCTAAATAAACATAATAAAACTGAACCGAAATATATTCTCTGTTAAGTAAGTCGATCATCGACTTGCTATTAAAATAATCCGTATAAGAGTCTGCTACTTTAGAAAAAGACAAAATGAGAAAAAAAGGAAAGAAAAGAAACCTGGAAAAGACGGGGTGAGAGTGCGCTAAGTAAAATAAACTTGGCTAATACGTGATATGATGAAGCAGCTGTGTTAACAAAAGTCATGGTGAAGAAATAAATTATTAAACCAACCCATTTGTTCGAGAGGAGTGTAGTACATTAGGTTCCAGACTTCTTGTATTTAAGGCAGGTTTCGCTCATGCGCGGTTGCATCAAAGCATGACTAGCACATGGTTTGTTTCGTGTTATAGTTTTAGACATGAATTTCTCAAACTCCTTAATAATTCGTAGAGTACAAACAAAGGAAATTAATGTTTAATAAGTGTTGAGTGTTTGGAAATCAGATGAAAAAGTTCTCATTTATGCGTCCTTAATTTCTCCTTCTAAAATAATTTTGTTTGAGAAGTAATATCAAGCCTCAGTTCTACAGTGTTTCATCACCAGATGAAAAACCTCGGAGTTCGTCAAAAATACAGTTAACTCCCGCCTTGCGGACACCCCGCTATTGCGGACACTCGCTATTACGGGAAAAATCTAGATCCCCGACAAAAGCTGTAGCGGTTTGAATGGAGAATCCCGCTATTACGGAATTACGGACAGTTTCTTAGTACTAAAGTGACAATTTTATTGTTTTGACTCTCGATAAAGTGGATACGCTGTACTTCTTACTTTCTTACTTACGTAAAATTAGAGTCTACCGTTCATCATTTGCCAAAATATTTCCGGAATGTTTATTTTCACATCGATTCCTTAAATTGTCTGCAGAATCGTTCTCACTTCTTCACTTGAGCCGCTTGCGCTTTTTTCTCCCTGGCTCTTTACGAGAGCTCAAGCCATCGTGTTCCATTCTCAACGACTGCTTAGCAGTTTCGGTACTGTTGATAAGTTCGTCCAGTCTTGCAGTATATTTTGGGTCGCAATTTAGCATAAGTAGCACATTTATCTCACATTGGAGAGCTCTAGATTTGAGGACGAGGAAAACTACGAGTACGAGATTTAACTGTAAGTGTTTTCGTGTATTCTCGAAAAATATTAAACCCGGAAAGCTTTATATTACTATTTTTCACCTGAAACATTTGTGTGGTTATTTTTACTGGAGAAGGTTTAGCCCTTTCCCGGTCGCAAAATGATTAAACTTCAAAAACTTGATAACTTGTTGCCCCCCATTACGACATTCTCGCCAAAACTCGTAGTAGAATGACGACGGATGACGTTGGTTCCCGCGCGCGCACAACTTAGTTTTGAGAAAATCTCGTTCTCGTAGTTGTCCTCGTCTCAGAATCTAAAGCTCTCTATTAAAGATTCGAGAAAATCTTCCGAAAACAGTTAATGTTATTTATAATGTTTCTTTTAGCAATTTTTTTCTCCCACCCCGTTATTACGGACTCTCGCTATTACGGACACAAAACCGCGGTCCCGAAGGTGTCCGCAAAAGAGGGATTAAGATTCACGTTTACACCAAACAGCAGACGTGAATTTGTACCACGTCTGACCAAGTTTTCCCCTTATTTTCCGTTTACTCTTTATTGCTTCTACACAAAAATAAGTAGTTTTATGCCAATTTTAATCACAGGAATCGTTCCGGACTGTTTTTATCTGCTTATTTTCTATTCGGAGAAATTCTCAACTTGAGTCTGACGTTTGCCGTTTGCGGTAAACGTGAATCTTAATCTCTCTAATAAAAGAAGTTGACTGTACTCCGCCCGTCGTATTTTCAACTCTCTTCTCAGAGTGCTAGTAAAACATTCGTGACTAATACGTAATATTAGGTAGCAGGTGTGTTTAGAAAAGTTATATAGTGAGCAATAAATCATCCTTTTAATGTTATTTTGTCACTCCAAATGGGAAAAAAAAATTAATTTTGCTTCGATTAGGAAATCACCGCGTTAATAGGACAAATGCACGATGGCGTCATTTTGCTAAATTACCAGAATCCTTCAGTCTGTCCCTTTGTTGTGGAAATTAGGGCTATTGTTTTTTAAACCTCACTGGGCTTCAAAAAATTTAAATATGAAAGCACAAAGGAAATGAATTCTGGTAGTTGTAGTTAAATGATGCCATCTTGAAAATGGCGTATTGTGCTGTTGAAAGCTTTTCACTCTTTATGTTAGGCTTATTAACAGGTAAAATTCATCGCTAACTCTTGCAACACCAGTTAAAAAGTCAGGGCAGTTAAAAAAAAAAAGTTTACAAAGATCCTTTTCGAGAATGGTGGAAATCCTCGAATCGGGCAGTACAGCCTTAAAAATTATAGAAGCTGGAGCAATGATTGTGTTAAATATTTTGTCACTTTTGGGCAACATTCTAGTTTGTTTGTCGGTTTACAGAAATAGCAGTCTCCGTACCACAACGAATCTTTACATCATTGCATTGGCTGTAACTGACTTGATAGCTGCAACTCTCGTTATGCCTCCAGTGACTGGAGTTCTTATCACAGGAAGGTGGCCTTTTGGGGTAACGGTTTGTCAAATACACGCTTTTTTCAGTTTGTTTGTTGTGTATGTTTCACCTGTGACCATGGGTCTTACTGCATTTAACAGATACATAAGAATATGCAAATCAAATCAACAATATGATCTGTACTTTTCGAAGAAAAAATCTCGTATTCTTCTTGGATCTGCCTGGACATTTGTAGCTCTCTTCATTTTAATTCCTCGCCTTACTGGTCTACAAGATTTTCATTTTGTGCCGAACTATGCAGCTTGCTTAAACAGTCACTCAAGTAATTTTGGAAAAATACTTCACTACATTGTCGTTCTAGTCTTGTTTTTTGTCCTTCCGCTAGCTGTGACAACATTCAGCTACAGAAAAGTTTTGAAAAAGATTCGGGAACACAATACTGGAACTGCGCAAAGTCTTCGAGCAAACAACAACGAGACAGTCACCTTAAACGAAATTCGACAAAGCAAGTCGCTTTTTGTTGTCGTCTTTGCCTTCATGTTGTGTTGGGTACCCGCTTGGGTTATCACCATCCTGACCAGATTGTTCTTTGGCAATAAAATGCCTCGCAATGTTCAGTTGCTTTGTACATTTTTCTTAAATACTTCGAACGCCATCAATCCCTTTATTTATGCGGGAATGAATCCTGTGTTTAGAAGAGAGTTTCGAAAATTACTCGAATTTAAATTTGGAGTGAGAGTCGAGAATAGTTTTTTAAGTCAACAATCACCACGTAGAAGACCAGCCACTTGATGGATAAGCAGTAACCACAACAAAACTGGCAAAACTGGGGATGAGGAAATGGAAAGCCTTGAGTGTCTGAGTGTCAAGCAATTAAGGATACGAATACTGAGAAAAACTGACAGTGAGCGTAGCCGCTAATCTGATCTTTAAATATTGAGATTCAGATTGAGCATCTTTTAGCCTAGACAGTCGACTCGACAAGTTTGCAAATAGAAGCCGTTTACCTATAAACCGTAATCTGTTTCTGTGAAATATTTTCTGCACGCGGAAATTCATATTACTCGCCTCTAAATTTTCCGAATTTTGTGGCAATAGTCAAACAGTTACTCCGTTTAAGTTGGATCGGTAGATTTCTAAACTGTCCATCAAATGAGGCAAAAGTGTATCCCTAACTTCTTTTTCGGAAGATACGGTGGTCTTTCTTTGCTACTGAAGTGTAATTGTAATTCAAACATATATCGCTCTTTTATTTGAAAATGCTTGATTACTTTAAGGAATTGCGTCTGAACAGGATAGTTATCATGATGATCTAATTCTCTGGAACAATCAAAACATAACAATTGAAGATAACTCGCTATTTGGAAAAAAATGGGTCAAAAAGGGAATTTATTATATTCAAGACATTTTCAACGAAAATGGAAAATTTCTTACTCACGAAGAATGTAAATGTAGATATAGTTTACAAGTGAACTTTTTGCACTACTTTCAAATCCTTGCGTTAATTCCAACAGGCCTTAGGCCCAAACCGGCTTCTGAACTAAGGCCAGCGGAAACGAGCCTTGAAGATGATGCTATGTTTCACCTCTTTAATGACAAGTCAATCTTGCTTTCAAAAATGCGATCTAAGGATTATTATCTTTTCTTTCAAGAAAAAAAAACAGAAATAACAGCTACAGCCGTGAACACGTGGTCCAAGCCAGAGGCCCACAACCCTAGGCTCCTGTCCAAGTATAACATTGATATCAAGAGTAATGGAAAGATCTGTTTAAAAATATACCGCGCGTATCAACTGACAACAAATTGAGACAATTTTCCTTTAAATACGACATCGTATATTAGTAACTAAAAAGAGCTACAAAGATTTAAAACTTCGGATAACGACGAGTGCTTCTACTGCAAATCACGTGATTCTATAGAATAGTGCTCTGTTGACCTCTCTCTTTCGCAAGAAATGATAGGATGGTTTAATGATAAACACGAGGTGAACCTCAACCCATCCAGCTTGCAGTTACTCGTCGAAGATTACAAACCTCCTTGAAATGTATTGGTAAGTTTCGGATCTTAATTTTGCAAACTCAGAAATATTATTACCAATGCAAAATGTTAGATGAAGCCCCCAATATTCCTCTGATCTAATGTAATTTTTATGACGTCATCACTTTAGAACTCTATTACAGTGGTCCCAAGAGAAAAAGAAACAATTCTTACGCAAAATATGACTTTTTCTTACTTCACCAGTCAAGTTAAATCGCTGAACGCTTATGAATGAAATTTTAACCAGTACCAATCCACTGAAGCTAACCAGGCCCTCTGCCACTTGAAAGACCAAGCATTTCAGTGTTGTACCCCATTTCAGTATTGTATTTTCAGTATTGATACTTTTCAGTTACCTGATGAACACCGAACTGCAAAAAATGAACCACAATGCATTTCATGGCCAAAAGGATGCACACACATACATGTCAGTTGTCTTCTTACATTTGTTGTTCGTCGTTATAACGACCATTCTGAAAGACCAAAGTCAGCAGGAGGCAAAAGCTACACCCTTTCGTCCCAAGTGACGTCGCTCGTTACAAATATAGCTGAGTGACTTTAGGGACGAAAATGAGCCCCGGGCAATGCCTTACGCATGCGCATAGCCATGTTATGCCGGCAGTCTTATTACTAATGCACCAAAAACCATAATAGAGCAAACAGACCTCATGCTTCAATTGTTTTTCCATTTCAGACCATGTGATTTTCGCCATGGGACCTTTTTTTTCACATGTCTTCCTATTCCGGAGCGTATGACTTTAATATGGAAAAGCAACAGCCAAATTCTCTTGTGAATATCACGTGCTCTGTATTGGGAAAACAAAACATAAAAGCTAAAACGGTCCATTAAAATACTTGCGCTCACTCAGGAAAATATTCAATTTGTGTAGCTCCATGGAAGGGAATTCGGGAAATTTTTACTTGTGGAATCTGGAATCCTGGGCTTTGGAATCCAGAATACAGCTCAAGGAATCCGGAATCCCAATAACGATCGGAATCCAAAATCCCAGTTCCACGGACAATCCGGAATCCACGGCGTGGAATACGTCGAGAATATCAAAAGCGAGGGATACGTTTTCAATACATCGATATTTCTAAAAAAAAAAAAAAAAGGAAAGTACTGACAAGAGAGAATGAACGCCTATTTTATAGTGTTTGAGAGCTTTTGCTAATTTGTTTTTTGTTATTTCTAGCCAAAGGTTTTTTTGGGGCGGAGGGGGGCAAACAAGGTGTATTATGGGACAATAGCCCCTTTAAATATGAGCAGCACAGTTTCCTTAGTAACCAAACGTCTCTGTGGCCCACGATGAGAGGAATCGGATAATCATGTGATCAAGCAGGCCAAATGCTAGAAACTATTGAGTAGAGGCTTTACCCGTTGTTACAATGTCCGAGATCGAGTATAACAATTTACTTTTTGAAATAAGCGAGAGGCTAGACCAACAAAATGTTCTGGAGCGGTTGCTTTTTATGTGTAGAGGGAAGTTATCGCCTGTATCTGAAAGGCACGACGGCATCCAAGATACGCTGTCGCTGTTTAAAGAACTCGAAGATCGCAATTGTTTGGGAGTTGATCGTGTTCAGGTTCTGAAAGACTTGCTCAAAGGTATAAGACAGTGGTCCCTTCTCGGGAAAGTTAAAAAATTCGAGAGCACAAGAACAGAATACAATGGCTTGATAGAGCAGATTATTCTCGTACTCGACGAACTCAATGATATGGAACGACTGATTGCAATTTGCAGAATGGATATTGCGGAAGCGAATGAAAGCAACATTCAAGACGTTCGATCGTTGTTTAAAGAACTGGAAAACAACGAATGCTTAGGGATTGACTGCCTAGGATTGTTGAAAGAGATTTTGACCAAAACAGAACAAGGCGATTTGTTAAGAGATGTTGAGGGTTTTGAAGCGGGACGAAATCGGGAGGATGAGTTTGAAAGTCGAAAAGGTACTGGTTTCACTTGTTGTTATTCAGTTCCCTGACCTTAACGTAAGGGTGAATTTGAATATTCTGATCTGTTATCATGTTTGTTATATTTCAGCGCAAGTAGCTGATTTCATGTCGTCTGTCGGTAACAGACTGATAGGAGGTAAGTCAACTGTTGCATTAGAGAATTGAATTGGTTGCCCAACCATGTTACTTGTCTCTTGGCATTACCGATTTTCCACTCGTTACGAGTTTCGCTTGTCGGTGGTAGTGTTTTAATTAAAAACTGGGTCACGCAAACTGACAAATTCAACTATTAGGATATTACTATTAGGAAGTTGCCATCAGAGAAAGCGAGATATAATAGCAACCCGGCCTTATGAAAACAGTGAAGGAACCCCCAGTTTCTGATGACACACCGAAATATTTAACATTATATGGACGGACAAAGTGGAAGTAAAATTATAAAAAGTGGTTGTTTTGTGGTTTTATAAAAAAATGTACAGCCAGCCACCCAGTTGTGATTATATGTTACCTTGGATTATTATAATGCCTGCAAGAAATACGTGTTTACGTGACGCGACAAATTGAAAGGGCGACTACATTCGGGAACAACAAAATTGTGCTCTGAGAGAAACCTTTCCACTTTTAGAGAAGAATACAAGCTAAAAACCAACGGGGCCTGGTCTACTTCCTTGTTCTCACATTATTTTCAACATAAAGTTGAAAGATAGCATCTGCATTCCATGGTTTTTACGCGGGACAGTAGGACAAATATGTCAGTTGGCTTGACATGTTTTAGTACAGTAGAACTCGAGAACTAAAAGATTAAAACCAAAACATATATGTGGGATATGCAGTGATCTACACCCACGAATCTTGACTGCCTTTCATTTTTAGTAGTACAGTGGAACCCCGCCTTACAGCCACCCCGTTTATAGGACCACCTCGGTTAATATTACGACCATATTCTTTCGACCCAAACGTAGTGATATCAGACCTCGTTAATGGGGCCACCTCGCTATTACGACCAGGATTTTATTGCTCAACTTTGGTCGTATTAACGGGGTTCTACTATACTGTTATATCAAAAACGAGGTTTTCACTACATCTTGGTCAAACTGCATTTCGGTGGTGTATCCGAGACGAACCAGCCGGGAAACCCAGAAAAAAAAACAATGCGAAACTCTCTCGGACTGGCATGTGGCCGGAAACATATCGGTAATTCACCACATGTGATTTGAAACAACACGAATTGCGAAAAGCTGAACTGCCTTGAAACAATAAAGAGACGCCACAACAAGAACTATATTTTTCGTTTTGTTTTTTATTATAGTTTTGACGGTAAAGACGGTATTCAAAGTGGTCGCAGGTAGCATCACAGTAGCTTCTACTTTGGAGGTATTAAGTCGTGGGTCCACATTTGACCAGCTCGTTTCTGCAGTTAATAAGTGCGTGCTTCCTGCAGGCACCAGCTTGATTCAAATAAGTGAGGGCTGCATCTGCTTAACAGTTCAAGCTGAAAATCTTTCATCGCTTCAAACTTTGTGGAGTTTGTATAAGGATGGCACGCTCAAAGCACGACTACAAGACTTCTTTGTCACTGAAGAAGTACGCGAAGAACTTGCCGGTGGGGAGGAATTGGAGGTGATTGTCACCATTGAGGAAGGAGAGTACCAGAAGGCTCATCATGAGTTGTCCAGTCAAATTGAAGGTAGCTTATTAGGTCAGGACCACCCCGACTCCATTTTTACAACAAAAGTTTCGAAGACTTTTTCTCCAAACCGTCCACACGGCCAACTCCCATTATTTGTGCACACCTCCGGTTTAAGGTTCCTTTTCTCCATTTACCTCCATGTTTGGAATTTGCAAACCGCATGAAAAAATTAAATGGGCTGGCCATTGGGCCCGTCTCTCCACTTTGAGATCGATATTTTTTAAAGGTCGTTTTAAATACTTTTCTACAACTCATCTCGCAAAGGTGCTGCCCTTTTAAATACCTAATCCAATAAAGGCTGCTTTTGCCATTGGTCACTGGGAATTGGACATGAGGGCATTAGGCATACGGAACTCACTTCAATAATTTGCTTGAGTGACAAGCAATAGCTTTCCAGTCCAAATTCCCAATGTCCGAATCAACCTTCATTGAATCAGCTATATACCGTTAGTCCGAGAAAAAGATATCTTCTTTCAGCCGGACCACATGATCCCATTATACCGTTATTGACCAAGCTTGTTCGGTCAAGATAGCGGGATATTCGCCTATAAAAATGCAACAAAGAACGAGACCAGTGTCCAGCCAGCTTGACCAAACAAGCGTGGTCAATGAAGAATTTATTATAAGGTGAAAAGGAGAACGTGAGATCCCGAGTAGACAAGATGGCCCACCCGCACCCTGCTCATTGCAGTTGATGATTCATGCCACCTACCCTCACAACTGTGCCTTCTGTTACCTGTTGTCTCCTTTTGTTTAGAAGGCCCTGATAGTCGTGTAGAGGCGAAACCCGTGAGAATTCACCGATCAAGTTCTGATTCCAATCTGTACTGCAAGACGATGGTTAGTGAAGGTTCGGGGCAAACACGTGATATAACAGAGAGGCGCTCTATCAATCAGTCCAGATACTTGGATCAAGAAAGACTTGCTTTCGTTCAGAGTTACCTGGAAAACGCCGAAGATGCGAGGAGTATGACAACTGAAACAAGCGACAGTGGGGTGCCGGGTACACGTGGCACGCCTTCTGAGTTTGGACTGGAGGACACGAGCGGTAAGTCAGTAAATACCTTATAAACGGTTACGTTCGCTGCTTATTATCTTCACTCACCGTATCAGAAAGTATTGAGTAAGTTATTGTCACATCACACAAATTATGGGTGGAAATCCGCTTCTGTCCTGTAAGAACCAGGTCTCCACAGGAAGAGAAGTGTATTTATTTAGTGTGTCTCCGTGTTCTAAATGTTCTGACACTCCTGTCAAACCGCAAAGATTTTAGTATTTTGACTCGGCCTACTTTCTGTAAGACACGACTGTCAAGCGTCATACACGACCCAAACAGTGAATGGAAAATTGCGACCGGCGCCATTTATATAAACCGGCCGGTAGGAATTTGCGAAGTAGTTTTGTACCAGGCTCCTGTTTTGTACCCTATTCATAAAACGTTTACTCGCAGTGGATCTCCTTTCTGGCTCATATCACTTCAGACCGTCAAAATGCTGATATCTCACATACGTTGGAGTGAGCATATTAAGGGTAGGTCATCAGCAAAGTGAAAGGGTGGGTTGGGGTTTGGGTGGGTGGTGATTTTCTGCTTTGCATATGATATGTGTTTTTGTTCCCCATGTGTGCATGTTTCCTTTTTTCTAAGATGGTATGTAATTTTTCTGCCTGTTCCCGCTGAATCGATTGTTCTTTTTTTGCACTTGTTTGTTTCGTATATGGAGTACTCCCACCCGCGCTTCGTTTAAAAATTAGAGTGTCTTTGTTTGTTTGTTTGTTTGTTTGTTTGTTAGACTCCTCTTATAAACCTTACCTGAAAGATCTTTCAAAGAAAGTGACTACAGAATTGAAGTGCAGACTTGAAAACGACCCACTGGCTTTAAAGTGGTTTTATGAATCATTCGGGCTCTCTGCTACAAACACAATATCAGATATATTGGAGAACATCAGTGAATTTTTTCCCGACACTCCTCTAAAATTACTGAAAGACGTGTTTCAAGCCCTGGAACTGCATGACCTCGTAGAAATCTTGGAGAAAGTAAAACCACGTACGCTTCGTCCTACTCTTCCACTCAAGGAGATTAAAAAAATGACCAATGCCAGCAATCGTCCGACGAGGTATTACAGTGAAGTAGCAGTGTTGATAATCGATACTGGAACAAGTCGAGCCCACAGCAAAACTGGAATTAGAATTGGGTCATTTTTTAAAGAGTTTAATTCGCGAAGCAGAGTATCTACAGTGACGACAACATTGCCACGATTATCCGACGTTATAGGTATTTGGCGACATATACAATTTGATTTAGAGGGTCCTCATACCATAAAGACAGATATTGAACTAATCTTAAAAACTGAAGTGGAACGTAGATTAAAAGATTTGGAAAGGATATCTCTCGGTAACCTCCCTGCAGACGTAGAGAGGCTGCTCAGGACGGAGGAATTGGAGGCGAAAAAGGAATTGGAGGAGTACATAGAAATGACAAAAATGAAGGAGAAAGACAAAAAACTGGCCATTCAGAAGAAGATAAACCAGACGGGGAAAGAACTACAGGAGAAGAAGGAAAACTTCCAAATGATTTTAGAAGAATGGGTACTTCTCTGTAAAGGTTGGATAATTCAATGATTAATATTTATTATTATAATTACTATTGATTCGAATTGATTTTATAGTAGCAATAGAAAATAAGGAAATGGTAAATATCCAAAACAAATTGTACACTGAAACCTTAGCTTTCGAGACTGAGCTATATCAAAAACACATCCGATATCTACACGGCTCAAAGTCGGGGAAAGAAAAAACCTTAGCTGCGCTTGATCGTCATCAGTTATTTTTTCGTGTTTTTCTTAACTTGGTTTTTGTCCTGTTTTTTGTTTTTTTTTCGTTTAGTTTAGTCTTTGGTTCCTTTTCCTTGTCGGACCCTATTCACATTTCCAGTTGTAGTTCTCTACTTATATTTTTGCTTTAATTCCTTTCTAAGAAGTGTGCACTTTCCGGAGTGAAAGAAAAATTCTTATAGTCAGTGCTTTTATTTCAGTTTTACACGTTCTGAGTGATCGGGCGCGCACAACCTAACCGTTGCTTATTTTTGTAACAGTTCAGCACGTAGACTATTATGCCAGACACAAACGTTTTTCAGTCCAATACGCCTTCAAATCACTTATAAGTTAAAAAGAAGAGAATACGAAAGGAGAGCGTGTAAAGAAAAAAAAAAGGAAAAATAAATTCCAGTTAAAACGACACCCGAGAAGCTTCTCGTCGTTCGTGAAATGAGGCACACTTAGTTCAAAAGGAATTAAAGGATTATACTCTTCAGTGACTCCTGAATTTTTGAATACCTTTGTGGGCATCTAAAATTTATGATCAGGTTAAAGTTGTTTTGATTAAACGGGTTAAATTCTAAAGAAGCTGACGTGCTTCCTCTTCAAACATGGTACAAAATACGAGCCCGGGAGGGGGGGGGGGGGGGGCCCCCCAAAAGAAAAGGGGGGGGGATGCCGGTCGTCCCGTTCGGGGGTGAAATTTTGGTTTTTGGGTCTACTTTGGGGGTTCTTGGGAAAAACGCACACATTTTTGCCCTGAAGGTGTCGGTTTGGGGTGGCACAGGAAAAAAAGAAA
>CALNXI010000438.1:258235-268799 GCA_942486025.1 Porites evermanni | reverse complement strand
AGAGAAGGTAACGGAAACCTCTGTAGATTGTTACTTAAACACAACGCGAATGTAAATATTCAAGATAGTGATGGATAGACACCACTGCACCTGTCATCTTTTAACAGGGATTACAGCCGTGAGATAATCAATCTCCTGGTGAAATATGGGGTGCAAAACATAAATATCCGTGATGCAGAAGGTTTAATAACAAAACCTAATGACAAAAAGGTTTAATAACAAAATTAATGACAAAACTGACGAGAGTAGCTATAATCCTCAATGTTAATTTGAAAATTGTAAAATCAACGCTCTTACAAGTGTTTTAACCTACGTTTTAACAATGCTGCCTTCTTAAGGGTACAAAAGGTCGTAATAGGGCACGTGAGCTACGTAATTTAACGAACTTTGTAGCAGGAAACCTTTTTAATGTTGTATATTTGTTTTGTACCCCGAGGAAGGCAGCAGTGATGAAACGTGGGCGTACTTTGAATTTGTAGATCAGTTTCAACAACAGTCAGCTCCCTTTGTAACGGACATTATAGGGACATCGGGATAGTCACGGTCCTCCTTAGCGAGAGTCCGTAATAACTGGAGTTTATTTCCGTCAAACATCTGTACAGTCAACTCCCTTTAAAGCGGACCCTATAGGGACGGACCTCGGGTTAGTCACGGTCCTCATTAGTGAGATGCCGTAATAACGGGAGTTTATTTCAGTCAGACATCTGGGCCGAGTTATTCAAAGCTGGCTTAAGATAACCCAGGGTTAGTGCGAGATTTGAAAGCTTAAAAATCATTTCAGTTTTAATTCTTTATGTCTACAAGTTGAAGATTGGAAGCTCTAAAAATGGCACAGAAAATTATCCGAGAAAATGCTTTTGAACACAAGAAAAAGAAACCCAGGTTAAAATTTAAGAAGAATTCTTTCACTTATTCATTAACTAAGTTATGGAACAGTTTGTCCTCCCAAGTACGTCTTTCAAGTGCTGCTGATGACTTCAAAAGTAAATTGCACGAATGTAGTTTTTTAGAACGTGTTTTATAGTACACGATTGTAGCTTTTTATAACTTGTCCTATAATTTTCCTTCTCGTTTTTAGTATATGGCTTTTAGTAGGTTTTAGCTTTTTGTGTTTTATGTTTTTATTACTAAGTTTTAATATATTTATTGAGTTGTTTTTAAAATAGTAAGAATAATATTATAATATAGCTGTAATTATTATAGATTTTATTTATACACGCTCGTATTTTGAACGAGTTCTTTTTAGGTCCACGACGTAACGTGTCAAAATAAATGATTGATTGATTGATTGATAGATAGTACACGATGAAGCATTTAAGATCTTGCCTTAGATGTCTCAGATGATTGCGTCATTGAGAGGTGACACTAAACCATTAGCCTTGTCTCCTTCATCCTTTTGAGTCTTACCAATTGGAAGGGACAACGTATAAGAACCCACACTGGTGTTCAAAAGGAGTAGGGAACCTAGACCCCATGTCTCATGTAGTCCGTGTAGAGACCCCCCCCTCCCCTCAGGGAAAATCGGATTTTTCCCGAGGGAAGGGGGAGTCTATGTACACAGGTTATCTCTCATGAGCGTAGGGGACTGCAGGAGCTCGCAGTGAGTCATGCTGTTGAAGTGTCTCCGCCAAAATTGTTGAATCTAAGTAAATAAAGATATTAAACAATCATATGATGAGGTTGAGCATGATATCATGAATTATCAAAACCGAGGTCTGTGTTATCTGCCAAAGCCGAAGGCTGAGGCAGATAATACAGACACGAGGTTTTGATAATTCATGATATCATGCGAAAACCGAATTCAATAATTGTTTTATTATACATTTTTAAAACAATAATTGTTTATAATTCATCCTCAGAAACAGAAGCGAAGCGTTCAGCCATTCTGTTTCTGAGGAGAACACTCCAAGGGGCTTGGTAACCAGGCAGACGTTGAACTTGACATGATAAATGCAATATCTGCAGCAGATATTGCATTTATCATGTCAAGTTCACAAGCTATNTCTACCTTTATGCTGTTCATGGGAGATTCACGCTGATTGGTGCGGGGACAATTAAAGTGGAGCGGTAAAAAACCATTTAATTTTTCGCCGTTCTTTTAAGTTTTTGAACCTTCGCGGCAAAAAGTTCGCTGCTCTTTTTAGTTGAACGGCGGGCGGCAAAAACAATAACCCTTTTCGCTCTTTTTCAAGTTTGAGTCTTTTGTGTTGCAATCTGTTTTAAGATGAACCAGAAAAAATTTTATTTTCAACCATGGCTTTGCCATTTGAAACCGAGGGAACGTTCCTGACACAAAAGCAAGCTGATCATATCAACGAGAGGCATGTTTTAAAACATGAACATGTGAGAGCGTCGAAGTTTGAGTCACAAATTGATTTAGTCGATTTGTTAAAGACTGTCTCCGAACTCACCTGGGAAGAAAACAGCGAAGACGTGTCCGTCATACACGAGGGATGGAACGAATATCATGGACGCTTTTATTTGTTCGTGTTTAAACTAAACCGGCAAATTGGTACAGATCCGGAAGGCTTCCCTGCCAAACACATCGCTGTGTATTATTCTGAGAAAGTACCAGGCGAGAAATGGCAAATAATCTCAGCCTACCCATTTAACTGGGCGTTCTATTCACAATTCCTAAGTAGGAAGAACAGATCCCACTAATTGTCTTATGACAAAAACGGTTCTTTTAGGAACCACCACATCAATAAAAGTCATGACCAATATTCAGAAAGACTTCTTTATTTTGTAGTCAACTTTCGTCGGGAACGGGCTTAGCGCAACGCGTTAAGTCTTAGTACTGACGCCAGGTAACTTTAGTTTAAGCTTACAGGTTCAAATCTTTCTTTCTTTCAGGTCTTCTTTTTTCTCTAAGACTCTACGAGTTTTCATGCAAATTCCAAGCGAACATGAATTAACATACAAAACCATTCACTGGAACGCGTTAACTAGACACACACATTCTAGGTGTTCGAGTTTCATCATGAATGATTCGTGGAAATTATCTAAATAATCCACGGATAAGATCATTTGTTCCAGAATCCTCTCCTTCAGTCTGGATCTTGCTTCGCTTTTGGCTAGGTTCCGATAAACCCTTACGTCTTTTTCGTCGCGCGACATGATTAAACTGTCAACAATTGGTGATTCCCTGATCTTTAGAACGTTCTTGCTCTCGGGCGCCATTTTGAATTTTTAATTTGATTGACAACTGAGAACAATAGCCTGAAACAATAGGCGGCGGCGGCATCCTTTGAGACCACTACTGACGCCTAGTACTACTGAGCAAGGAATTATGGGTTGTGTGTGGTATAACAAGAATAATAGACCTTATTCACGATACCCGCCATCTTACCACGCGCTCTAGGATCGCTGGGTTAAAAGAAGTACACGTCTATAGGGATCTTTGCCGCGTGAGAGTTTTTTCATTCTTTTAAAATGACTGACTCTTTGTTTAAAATAGAAAAAAAAGGTTAAGCTATTGCCATTCAACCTTTTTATTTGAAAAGAATTTTCGTGAAAAGCAAAACTAGCAGAAACGCGAACGTACAGAGTCAAAGTAGCCGCGTAATAAGAAATACAACCGGTCGAAGTGAGTTTAGCACCTTCCTCAAAATTATCAAATCTAAGGAGCAAAATTTTTTGACGGTTAACTCTTCTTACCCTATTTACGGCTAGCGGTGAAAATTTTTCAATTTTTACGACCATCGACAAAATTTTTTGGCCGTTTTACGCGGAGACTGCAAAACAGTCCGTATTTTTGCGTATTCAAGTACGCGCGAGCACTCAAACAAAAGGTTTGGAACGAGGGTGAAAACAGAGAGCGAGACTGGGGGAGAGACGCTCGACGACCATTTTGAACACCCTGGTCTGAACGAACTCATTACAGTATATGGAAAACGAACAGTCGGTTTTTTTTCTCTCGCCTCACACACTCTTACGCCACACTTTACCGATTTCTTTACTGATTTTGAGAAAAAAACGACTGTTTTGCCGTCTATTTACGCCCATCGGTTAACCCTTAAGACCTTAATTGAGACCCCCGCGGGACATCTGTCGGGGCACTTCATTTAGCATACATAGATAAGATACCTGAGGATAGTAAATGGCGGTGTCGGTCCGGATTCTATGAGTCAGATTGAAGGAGATATTACTTAAAGAACGTCGAAAGAAAGATACGAACAGCTAATCTTGGAGCTGTAGCAGGGTAAGAATCGCCTTTTTCGTTCCTTAAGGTTTCCCCTTGCTAATAAATCTGCAGAAAAATTTGCTGATCTGTAATGAGATCAGAACAGACTCCCAGGCTTTCTGTTTTGCAAAATAGTTAGCATACAAGCTTAAGACTGCGTTAACTTGTAAAGAAGTCCAAGAAAAATTCTTTTCACCTAAAATGTTGTTCAACTCCTTTTTATAGTAACTATATATATAACATTAACCAGCATTAGCCGAGATGAAATAGTGTAAATGTTCATGACAATCGACTGACTTCCGGCTTTGTTTCAACCCCCCACTAGTGAGCTAACGTTTTAAAAGAAATAAACAGCTTTGTTACCATTTAGGTGCAATCAATGCACAGGAAAAAATAACGGATTCCCATTTTTGGATATTTTAGGGTATTTAAAGAATACCCATAAAAATCCCAAATTTGGCAAAGTGTCCCAACCAGGGAATTCTCAACCAGAGTGTCTCACTCTTCCAAATTTGGGATTTTTGTGGGTATTCTTTAAATACCCTAAAGTATCCAAAAATGGGAATCTGTTATTTTTTCCTGTGATGGGGGCCAAATCATTTCGATAAAAAACATAGAGTTTGCATAATAGACCTTTTCAACTTATTATGTGGACCAGTCAGAGAAAATCCGTCGACACCACTGAAAAGAGTGCCTCTTAAAATTAGTAAAATTGCCAAATTTGAAAGTGATACATCTTTAGCGAGCGAAGGTATAGCTCTGCAAAATTGCAAAATTTTACAGACGTTCGTATGGTGAGGGGCACAAATACTTTATAAACGACGCTGAGATGTCAAAACGAGACTCAAGGAGAAGAATGTAAAAGTAATGCTAATACTTAACTTCCCTTTTGTATATAACTTCTTGGAAGTAGAACTAAGAGCATGTGATCATGGCCTGTGGACAATGATCGAATATTTCCCGTTGACCGTGCGTTATTTGATATACTCGATACCTAAAGCTAAATGTAGACCTGGTCACTTAAATGTCCACATATTAAACATGGCAATCAGTCATAGTCTTCATCTCCAAAGCCTTCATCATAATCCTAATTATCATCAACATCAGCATCAGGGAGATTTAACCCTCGGATGATGCCTCAACTTGTGATGTCAACAACTTCTTCGACATGTTCAACACAAACCCTACACAACGGTTGAAACTAGGGACTTTTAGCATCGACAAAGGTGACGGCAGCGAAAACGTCACTTTTAAAAATGAATTGGCGTTTTTTCCAACTTTGTCGCGTTTATTTCAATTCGCTGAAAATAGCTAATGTAGGCCAATTTCCCTGGAGTTGATTTCTTTGGGCGCACTCAAGTTTAGAAAGAGAAAGAAAAGTTTGTCGTCGCTTGTTTTACGTCCTCCATAAAACGCGAAACTAGGCATTTTCAAGTCGTAGTCGTGCAGTAACGGCAAAGAAATGTACAAAAAAGCGTGATGCACGTGCAAACTAGTTGTTTTGCTCAATAAACCTATTGCTTTTTTGACGTTCTCGTTGCTGTCGCCGTCGTCGTTGCTAAAACTCCCTACTGACATTTCGCGAACGGAGAGTTTTCGCGCGTGTGGACTAGTACCAAATCTAAGTCAGATGTCTTGCCCCCAACCCTTACTGACAACCCTGGAAAATTTCCCTATCGATCATTAACACTACACAAAAACTTAAACTTTTTTTCATCATAAAAAAGGTCAGTATTTCAAAGATAATACATTTCTAGGTTTTATTAAGCCTTATGGAAGACAAGTTTTTCCTAATGCAATTGCTTCAAGAAGCTAGAGTCGCACTTGGCTATCGCACTCGTGCTACTCTTACGCTTCTTTCGTGCTTAGCAACCTCCCGCAATACCTACAGGATTTTCAAGAGAGGGTTTACTCTCTTGGGATTAAGTAATCCTTTACATTTATATTTACTCTGATAAAAGTTATTTTTTAAAAAAATAGGCATCGAGAGGCCTCCTACACAAGGCCGCAATCAGTGGACAATACGAGACGGTCAAAATGCTTCTTGAAAGTGGTGAAGATGTGGATCAAAGTGATCAGGTTTTTGTCTTGCCCGGTCTTTGTTAATCTAATGCTCGTGGGTTCTTATGCACTCGTTTCTTGCTTTTGTAGATTACGAGCAAGCGCTTGTGTTTGGGTTTGCGCCATCTTTCCGGCTGGCGGCTATTAGAAGCTATAGCCTGCACGAACGCCTTTGAGTATAATTGTATTCCTTGCGTTCATGAACGAAAACAGCATTCTGATTGGCCGGTAGTGACAAATCGTTGACAACAGGACAGGAAAACCACAAAATTCTGTTTTTAGCGCATTTTCGTTAAAACAGACTCTTAACGTCTTTACCTTTTATAATCCAGTACTTGCTGATAGTTTCAGCACGTACTCGGATTAGCTTTCATTTTATGTGTCTTTTTAAAAATAGGCACGAAAAAGTTCTCTGTAAGACTTTAGGCAATTTTCTTCCAAAGTACTCCATCAAACAAGAGTAAACTGTTTACCCCTAAAATGCAGTATTTAAGGCCATGTTCTTTACCCGAGTGTTTTGCTTTCAATGTCTGATGGTGTTTCCTATTAAATTCAAGGGTAAAGAGCAAAATATTAAAGTTTTTAATGGTGTAACTGGGTGAACCCATGAATCCTGTCATTAGTATGTCGAGTAAGTGTAGCTCTGAATAGAACTGCTGACCACACTGACATTTTAATAACCTGTGCAGAAGTCTACATAAGAGTCAAGGGAAATTCTGATAATCGCTTCGATACAGGGTGTAGAAAACGCCAACTTCTGTCACCAACAGACCTATATTCGGTACTTCACGCACCCAGACGATCATATTCAAACTACTTTAACAATTTTATATGTTGTAGTTATTTTTTTATCTCACTTATGTTTTTGTTTTTCTATTGTTTATGGTAATGTACGCTAGCTAATGAAGTTGAAACATAAGAAAAATAAAAATTACCTGAGCTTACAAATTAACTACAACATATACGAGTCTGTAACGATGAAAAGTTAAGGGGACTTTGAACTTGGGGGAAAGTGACCCGCCGTGAAAAGGAAAAAGAAAAAGTCCTTCTTTTACGTCGGTAGCTCAAAACAGACATCTGACCAACTAACCTGAGGCCGACGGCGCGCTCATTTACTCCGCCCCCCTCCCCTTCCCCCCAGCATAGCGAAGTTCTGAACGTAAACAGATAGCCTTGTTCCACCAATTCCTAATGGAAAGTGGCCTGTAAACGTTGCATTTGGGCTCAGTTTTAATGTTGCACTTGGCCCCCTCCTTGTAAAATGAAGAAAATGAATTGGTCCAGTGACAGCCTCTAGATTTATTTTATGAAAGACCATCATTATTGCTGGACAAACTGCCCGTTCACACCCTTTTCTAATTGCTTTTTTTCTTCCTATTTCTTCAGTTTTCTTTGACTCCTCTTCATCTTGCCTGTTGGTATGGACAGGAATCTATTGTCATACTGTTGTTAGAACATGGTGCAAACGTCAAAGCTAAAGACAGGGTGAGATAGTGAACGTTTTTATTTTTACATTAAACAATATATTGCCGAGAGAGAGGAGTGAGGCAAGGGAAGTTGTTGCGTGTGAATCTCTTACGGTGGCAGATAAATTAAATTTAACGACTGCGTTGATATCACTGCTATTTTATCTTTGTGTCCTTACCGTGTTACATTTACTTTCAATAGTACGTTCCTAATTTGTTAGTTTTTTTGTTGTGCTTCTACACTAGTTGTTTTTATTTGTTATTCATGAGAAAATTGGGCTATAATAAATCATTTAATTAAAAAATTGAAAAAACCTTAGAAGGCAGAAAGTCTAGTTTTGCAAACTTTTAACTGTGACCGTAAGATTTCCTCTGCAGAATTGAAGGTTTCGTTGCGCAGGCAAAGGAAATTGCTCTTATTCGCTCTAGGGACCGGCCTAAACAAGACGCAGTGTAATCGTGAAGACGGGGCTTGCATAAATTGCATTGCACCTGTAACTGTTACTCCGGCCATTACCATGTGAGGGAAATCTGAGGGAAACTAGACTTTTCTATACTGTTTCTGACTACCAATTACCTTTCCTATAATTTACAACCACCCCGTGGACTCGTCGTCCCCGAACAGTGTGAGAGTGCTTTAACGTCCCGTAGAATTTACCATATGTGCAAGAATGGTGAGACGGAGCTTACGGTTTATCGTCCTTATCCGAGGAGACTAGAAATATTAAAGAGTCGAATGGCACAGCATATTTCAAATATTTCTTCCTATAATTTCAGTAAACGAAGGTCCCTTAAGTGTCCACTAAATGAAGGTTTCCTTTTCTTTAGGATAATGAACAGTTCTTTATTGCAATACCTTATGTAGACATACCGCTAGTTGGAATATTTCTTCTTGGTAAATAACAAGTGATAAGTAACACGAATTACAGTACGTACTCTGCTTGTTATGTTTTTAGTTTCAACGTACACCTCTGCAAAAAGCTGAACGTCAAGAACACCATTCCATTGTTTGTTGATAATGTTGAACGTTACAGTGGGACCCTATACATTGTCGTATGAGCTTTTATCCTAGCTTATATCGCGAAGACCTTATATTGGTTCTTCTCTACACGAACATTTTCTTCATTCCCTCGGTTACGACCATCCGAAGATCACAGTACAGTAGATCCTGTATTAAACGGACACCATATTAAGCGGATGAGTTGCTCAATTTTTGTCTCAAACGTTTCGTCCCATATTTACTGTGAGCTTACTGTAAAACGAACCCATTAATAGCGGACACCAGCAAAGGTCGCGTGTGTGTCCAACACAGTTTTCATCGTATATGATATTTCTTGGTTATTGATGTCCATGGTTCTGGCATTGCGTCTTATACACGTGCTCTCTCTGAATTGTTTTGGACACACTAGGGATCTAGGGATGTGTTTTAATATACTGCAATCGTATGAAGGGAAGAAAACTTTATTACTGTTTGGGAAGTGCATCTCAACTTAACGAGCAAATCCTTACCCCCACATTTACCTCCAACTGGTTTTTTGCTGTGTTGCAGGATTTGCCAAAAGTTTAACTGAAGTGTATTATTTAGCCTGGGATTAGCTTTCCAATGTAATCGAGATATCATGGGGTGTGACTGGCGCTGTGGGGACCTAGTAGTTTCATTCAAATAACTCCTCATTAATAGCCACCATCTAAATTCTGTTCTCCAAAATCACATGAAACGTTTGTTCACAACGACCATTTTTTTTCGAATTCGCTGATAGTGCCTACACTTGCTACCTGCAGGAAACAAAGAAAAGTCAACGTTGTTTAGAAGGGTGGAGGAGCAATCTAGAAAGTCTTGTTTTCAAAACCTTTCCCCATCTGACAGCTAAAAATTCAGTATCATTACTGTCAAACTCAGAAAAGCTAGAGAATTAGAAATATTTTGGAAATGTTCATTGTCTTATGATCAATCCATTAAGGACTGGTTAGCGAGCTTCAAACCACAAAATAATTACCGTTTCTGCATGCTGCTTACTTCTCCCTCACTTCGTTGGCTTCTTTCCCCTTGACACGATAACATTCCAGAAATAATTTTGGTGTTGATAGTTTTCCAGGAACAACAATAATTAACATTTTAATGCGCGAGTTTCTATATAAATATCAGCGCGTTTGCTGTTTCTGAATTGGTTATAATTTTAAACAAAATGTATATTTGCCCCCTCAGGGATTTCGCCCAGAAGGCGAAATCCCGAGGAGGCACTCTAATAACTCGCGCGTATATTAAGGAAAGTACTTACAGCTGAAATATACAGTCAGTATGCCAGAAAAAATCTCGATTTGCTTGAACAGGGGCCGCGACATCCTCGGAGACCCATGGGCAGTCAGTCGGGTCCGGAGAAAAGGCGGGGAGAAAGTTTTCAAGTGAGGGCGAAAGAGCCCCTGGGTACGGACTCTCACCAGACCATTTCCAAAAATTCAAGCGGATGCCGGCTCCTGATTGGGCACAAAAAAATGCTTTATACAATATACAGAGCAGGGGCAGCTGTAGTGTCAACTATTGCTAGTGTAACCATAGCAGCCAACCAACATACTTTGTGTAAAATTTGTTCATTTGCATTAAGAGTCTATTATCTGTAGGAAAGTAGTGCTAAATGAATTCTCTCTTTCTAATTTGCGCTCAAAAACATGATCATTCTTATCATAGGTCTGTCTAAAGAAACTCTCAAGAAAAGCCTTCTTGTAAGTGGATAAACAATCTGGATTTAATCTGCTCCAGGCGGCTGTCTTAGAGGGAAAATACGACATTGTTTTAAAAGCTAATGGCCTTCTTGAGAATTTTTTAGAAGAGATGGAACATAGAAAAACGGGAAAT
>CALNXI010000438.1:250735-253235 GCA_942486025.1 Porites evermanni | reverse complement strand
TCACACTTGCCAAATTCTCGTCTTTCTTTTCTTGGAAAGTGAATGTAACCCTATTCAAGTTCCGTTGCATCCTGGGGTGTCTCGGGATCCTCATTGTATCCTAAAATTTCTACAAGAGTTGAAAAAAAAATCTTCCTTTATGGCTAGTCTCGCCTACCGGGCTATAGCCTGACGATAATAGCCTGATATCAGTTGAGACAAGTTTTTGGTATTAAAAATATACCTCGTATTTAAAAAAAATCTGTCGGTCAGGTATCCTCTAACTAATAAATCTGCAGGAAAATTTGTTGATCTGTATAAATTAGATCACAGGTCCTTGGCCTTCTGTTTTCACAAATAGCTAGCTTACAGGTTTGATGCTGCGTTAACTTTTTAAGAAGTCCAAGGAAAATTATTTTCACCTAAAATGTTTGTGAACTGTTGTTTATAGTAACTGTATATATAACATTAACCAGCAGTAACCGACATCAGATGAATCAGTGTAAATGTTAATGTTTATGACGATCGACTCAACGCACTTCCGGCTTTGATTAAAGGCCTCCGCTAGTGAGCTAACATTTAAAAAAAAACCAGCTTTGTTATTATTCAGGTGCATTCAATGGGAGCCAGATCATTTCGATAAAAAACATATAGAGTTTGCAAAATGCGACGACACACTGATCTCTTTCCAACTGACTCGCTTGCCCCCCTTAATTCCTCCAGGTCGAACTGATTCACCGACTGTTGAAGGGAAGGTTTATCTTGTAAGTTGCTACTATTGAAAAGTTATTTCATGTTATGTCTAATGCCATAAGTTTGGATAATCAAACATTTCTTTCTCTTGGTTGGTGGTGGGTCAGGGGGCTGGGGCCTGGAGGTGATAGTCTTTTGGAAAGGGCAACCTGTAGGAGGTCAGTTGACCTTGGTTCAGTATGTTTTTTTTAAAAGAGAAATTAAATACAGCTAATGCATTCTTTTAGTAAAAAAACAATTCATTCAGAGGAGACAATTAGTACTTCGTATTAATTCCTATTTGTCAACATGTACACGCCAACTTGCCTACCATCATTGTAACTCATGTACTGCACAACAGCTCATGTTGTTCAAAAGATGGATTATGCTATTCACCGGATTGAGTGGATAAGTATTAGGAAAACTAATTGCACTATCCATTGGATAATGGTCTGTCTGGATGGATATACTGTTATCCACCTTTTGAACAACTGGCGCCTGCAGTAAACAGTAACGGAAGATCACACATGGAAAGAGTGGTGTGTGTTTCAGGTGGTTACACCTTGTATAGTATATAAGTGTATGAATCCACCTTTTGAACACCCTTTGGTTTCCTTAAAACATATCTACTGGATGGTTGGTTTGCTGTATAACACTATCACACCTTTGAACAACTGTAGCGTACAGCTTGTTACAAGCACTCCACAGCCTTAAGGACATGGGCAACTCTTTGCTGTTTATTAACATGCCTTATGACAGTTTCTGCTGATAAGGAAGCTTGAAGGAACTGTAAGTAACCTAACTCCATAGCTCTTTTTCATTATGGAAAATCCAGGAAATGATATCATACAAAAATGTAAATTAAAAATAGTTATCAACAGTATCCTATTTATTGCCCTCAGTTGGGCTGAAAATTGCATTTCGGAGCTTCTAAATTTCAAAAGGTTCTATGTGAGCATGCCCTCAGGCACCCATGGCTGAAAAGGCTGTGGGACCTTACAATTCATTTTTATTCTTGTCTCCCTGTTCCCCCATATTGGCAGCCACATACATGTATAAAGGAAAACCAGCAGCAAAGGCACAAACATGCAGTACAGTCATTGTTACTTTAAATCCTATGAAATTCTGATAATGACTAAAAACTTCTATCTACATTAATTTTCTCTCACACAAATTTTCTAATGAAGAGAAAAATAAATTAACATCCGTGCAATATCAACATACAAAACAACTGATTTGTAATATCAAATCAATCAATCTTGTAAGACACTCATTGCTCTCAGTCACTGAACACATCAGCCAGACTACTAAAAGATGCTTCAATACCCATTGTCCTACCCTTGGGTTCTTCTTGCTTGCTACCATTTCTGCATGTGCATTTTCATGTACTTGTGAATTGTTTCCCCCATCTATCTATAGCCACAACCCCCAACAACTCCCTCCCTGTAAGCTGAGTGAAGAAAATGTGCCCACATGGTTATGCGGGTAGTCTGAAATGTCATCGTCTCTTTGCCATCACCCCCACCCCCCAAACGGGGAGCCAGGCAAGAGTCTGGTTCAGTCTCTACCCTAGATTTAGGTCACTTAAGTTCATGACCAATTAGTTAATATGAAAATCTGAGGGAGTTAGAACTAGTTTTATTACAAGATGTAAAGCATTTTAAGTATTGAAAATTGATGTCTTCGCTACAACCAATTACCTTGGTTTTTCTTGTTGTTGTTGTTGTTTTTTTTTGGCAAAGAGTGTAACTTATTTTTTATTATTACATATCACAACCCCCCCCCCCCC
>CALNXI010000438.1:217519-241933 GCA_942486025.1 Porites evermanni | reverse complement strand
AAGGCTTTTCAGATATAAGGACATGTAACAACACAAGGAAACAGCTGAAAAATTATGCTCTTGCCCAAACCGGTGGGAAGCATGGCAAAAACGTCTTTCCTCCTAGTCAAATTATGCAGCCCAGATTTTGCTCAAATAACCCGCATCAATGTTTCGGAAATCTTTGAGACAATTATCGAGAATTCGATTCACTGAAACCACGCGCGGCTGATCTGCTCTCGATGTTTATTGAGCGCGAGCGAAGCCAAGTGAATGATGGAAGTGTTGAAGTAAACTGTCAAAAATAAACCAATCAGAGGGTATATCAGAAGCTGGTATACCGGAATGAGGTATTTAAAACAATGCTTACAGGCTCCACCTCACTCTCTTTCCTCAGTCCTCCCGCTGTTTTTGGCACTTTTTTTCGATCCGTTTTCCCCACTATCTTGGAGCCTGGAACAGGCTATTGTCAAAGACGGTCATAGTCCTTTTTTACAGCACTTCACATATTTGATTGTGGTTATATACACATTTTCCTGGCAATAGCATGTTTTCTCCATTTTGTTGCAACAGAAGATCCGATCCTCTAAAGGCCCGGAACTCCTAAGAAACAAAGTGCAACCCTTCTCAGAGGATGTAAGACATGACTGAGAACCATGAAGGCATCTTCGTAGAAAGCATGTCTAGAAATCATTTCTGTCCATTCTTAACCAAGTGGAAGACGCACGGGAGGCGCACTAAAGAAAGAAAAAATAGGGACGGGGGAGAAACGCCGACCACTGAGTTCTATCTTAGGAATACACAACCTAATATATGCCTAACAAATGTCGTCCCCGGGGAGGAATGGGCACACCTGGAATTGACTAAGCCTTAAGTTTCAAAGAGATTATTATTGTAACCAAAGCTTGTTTTTGCAGAGCCCTCTATGGAAATTGACAACAACCAAAGAACAAACACTTCTAACTACGAGCAGCCTGTTTCAGAAACGTCCCTTCGTAGTGACTGTGAATTGAAAGCTGATGCTGCATCAGGAAATCCAACTAAAATATCCACGAATACAGACTGTCAGTCTAAAAATAGCCGTAAGCGTAAAATGCTTGAATTCTCTTGTAATCCAGGTATGCAAATGCATGAGTTGTTTTTCTTGCTATTACTCAATAGTACACTACTATAACTAAAGGAGGGAGGAGGGAAGTGATTGTTAGATTACTCAAAGGTGCTTTTTCCTACAGGACTTGTTACCGTTTACCCTCATACTATACAAGTGTTTTATTGATAAATAGTAAAACTTATATGTGCCGATATCAACAGACGCTTGATAGGCGCCATTTTCATCATTGGTTATAAAAAACGTTTTTAAGTAAATATTTAAATATATTAAAGATATAAATATGTCGAACACTAAAAATTAGAAAAATTATTTTGCGTACTCAAACTGTACTTACGGCATGAAACCTACTAAAAACGAGTAAAAACGTTACGTCAAATTACACAAAAGCTATCTGGAATGAAAATGGCTCGAGTGCCTTCTTAAAAATCAGGAGCACCTAGCTAACGACCGTTTTCTGTAAAATATCTGTTCGGAGAAGTAAATATTACCTAGAATTTTCTATTGTTTGAATACGGCTAATAATTTCTAGATGATCGTTCCATTCAGGTACAAACTATTTTCGAAGCTTATCTACAAAATTCCCTACGATTTTCTGAAGTTTAATTTTTTCATATTTTACTCGATCCTTATGTCAGGCTAATTTTCGTAGAAAAGAAAACCTAAAATTCTCGGTTTCAAAAATGTGATGGAGAGAGAGAAATCAAAAATTATCATTTTCGTAAAACGTTCAATTGCATCTAAACTTTTCTGGAAAATAACACTGTAGCCTTTGAAATTTCGAAAAGCTTCAAATTCCCGTAGGATGACCGAACAGATATGAACTTTATAGCACCACTTAGAATACGTTTCTAGAGATCTAAAAGTACTCTGGATAGCTACGAGCCTAAAAAGGCTTTTCACTGTATTTAGTAGGAAACCGTCGTTGGTTGCCCCTGAAAAATGGCAACTGAGGGGCTTCTTTATATCGCAAAAGGAAACAAATTCCAAAGTTTAGGAGCAGCAACAGCAAAAAAGTGATCTCCTAAAGTGGTTTAAGTCCTGAATTCTCCGCTATGCCATTAAAAATAGCTTAGTGACGAATGTTTTCAGAAATATATGCGAACAAAATTCCCAATTTTGCAAATTGTATCTTTCATCGAATTGTTATAAACAGTATCATTTCTTAGACATTCAAGTATGTGTCTAAAGTTGTGAATCTGTGATATCGCCTTAAAGTTCCTTTGTGGGGGCTTGGATGAGTTTTTTGAATGCTCTTTGGCTATGGTGAATTTGCTTGAGTAGATATTCTGAATTGATGAATACCTTGACAAGAGCCGTCTCTTAAATGCAGGTACTTCAAGTGAGGATAGCGGAACCTTTTTTAAGAAGCATATGCCCTCCAAGATAGCTAAACATGAAGATGCATCTTCCCTGAGAAAGGAACCTCTTAACAGCTGGAGTTTGCAAAACATTGCAGGATCAACTTCTAGTATAGGTAAATGGAACAAGCTAATTATTTTGATAGGTTGGTGCAGTAGTAATGAAGGTTCAGGAATAGTGTTTTTCTGAAAAGATAGCCCACCTGGATATTTAGGGGCGAAAACTTTTAGTACGTAGCAATGATTTCGAAAAAACTGTCACCCCGTCGAACCCCGCTTTACGGATATCTCTTTATTACGAACACTTTCCTTTGTCCCTGGGTAAAGCCCTTACATTTTCTCTAAATTCTCTTAATACACGGACACCCGTTAATGGGGAAAAGGACACTTGTTTCTTGTCCAATCAATAGATTCTCAAGGAATATCAACCTACAGTCCGCGACAAAATTGTTGAGACATTGTTATCAAATAGAGTAACTTCAGAGAACAAAAGAATCCACCCCCTGTCCCCTCCATTCAAAGTTGGGGTGTTTGTTATTTTCTGTGTAGACATTACTCTAGTATAGTTTTCGTGGCACTCTATACGCAAATGTAAGAATGCAGCGATAGTCTTTCACAAGCACTTAATACATGCAGTTCTTTGACCACATTATCGAGTGTGCAGGCAGGTACAGTACTATCAGTTCTCTCTGCAAATTTAGTACATTGTACGAATTGTCCCAGAATTTTTTTATCTTTATCGTGAAAAGTGAGAGCTGGTAAATAAATATGGAATAATATACCCCTCAATCCTAAAAGATTACTTTCCTTAGAAATCACGTACGATTCCTTTTAAGTGTAGATCGTCACTTCAAGTTTAGTATTGTCTTTTAAAACGCTTCTAAAGGATAATATACAAAGACAGGCAATTTTGTGTTGGGCAGTGACAAACATGCAAAAATAAAATTGGCTACTTGAAATTTTAAGATACCTGCTTTTCCTTTCTAATAATGTACCTTAAAGCTTGAAAGGGCTTCCTGTATGACCGAGAAGGAACCGTTTTGGAATGTAATCTTAAAATGGATTTGTATTACTTTAAAAAGTTATATGTTAGGTTTCACAATCGAATTTACCCTGAATTCCTGGACCCCAAAAGTTTCTGCGCGCTTCCTTTAAAATAGTATGGGAAGTTGTCAAGCTGGATTTAAATGCATAAAAGGACCAGCGATACGTAGAATAAGGGTCTTCACCAAATTTATGGGTCACACTTGTATCCTGTGACCGTCAAAATTTTAGACTGATTACTGTAAAATGATACATTGAACGTAGTTTCATACGCGTGGTTATGGGTGGTGGAGATGTAAATGGTTTACAAAAACATATTGTTCAAACACTGGAAGATGCTTCTGACATACCAGAGGGTGTTTCTGTCACTGAAAAGCAGCCTGTTGCAAAAACACATGCTTTAGCTTCTGGATTCTCAGGAGAGCAATGTCCAGTTAATGAAAAGATTAATACTGAGGATGCAGCCAGATTAAGTGAAGAATCTCGCCCAATTTGCCATACTCCTAGTGTTTCAGGGTGCACTTCTGACCAAGGTATGGAATTAGAATGAAGAGCTGTCAAACTTTTTAACTCTTTCGAGTGTTTGGCCCATTTTAAAATACCTGTTTTATTATATTTTGTTGTCTGTGTTTTATTTGTCGTTTATGGCTGAAAAATGCTCTGTTTGTTTAAAAAAAAACCACACTTTTATGCTTTTTCACAAAAAACGTGTTGTTAAAGAAGCAATATAATCGTAATAAGAAGCAGTATTCATTCAGAGTATTTCTCCGTTTCTGATTGGCTAAAATCACACGCATAATTCATCATAACCAGCTACTGTTTAGACCACACTGGAAGAATACTTTGCGATATTGAACCAATGACGCCAAAAGTGGAGCAAATTGCCAGATTATTGAACCGTCAACCGAAAAGACCGGGGGACGACGTTGAGTTGTTTTGTTAGTGAGAGCAAAAATGGCGGAACATTTCACTCGTTTCATCAGGAAGAAATAGGCGAAATTGGCCAAATAGCAAGAACAGTAAGAAGACAACTCGAAGGACGACGTCTGCTATTTGGAGAATATGAGGTGAACGACCCTTTATCTCCTAAACTTGCCGATAAACATACGCTATCGAAGATGAACTTAACATCGATGGAGGTAAGCCTGTTTTAGCTTGTTTTTTTGTTTTGTTTTTTTTTGTAATTAGGAAATATTTTAAATGAATAATAAAACAATTATTGAATTCGGCTTTATTATAATCTAAAGAATTATGGAGATCTCGGCTACGGCTTCGGCGGATAACACCCCCCTCGATTTCCATTCTTCAGATGATACTCAGCCTCATTCAATAATTGTTAAGTATTCTAACCTGTAGTACCGTAAATCCTCTATTAAGCTCCCTCTCTCAAATAAGCCCCTTCCCACTAATAAGTCCCTCTTTTCAGGGGAAGAACGTTAATAAGCCCGCCCCACTCCTCACCCCTAATTATTCTTCACTAATAAAATAATGATACACTGTATTAATCAATCACGGCCGTAAAACTTCGTGTGGACTGATTTGGGATGGTTTGTTTACCAACTTGAAGTTCGGATTTGATTCTGATCCTCGGCTGCATGACCTAAGACTTCTTGTACTTTAAGCTTTTCCACTTTGTATTCTACAGTAGTTCTTTGTGGAGAACTGATGCCTTCTCTATTTCAAATTAAATAAGCCCCCCCCCCCGTCTCTATTAAGCCCCTCCTCAAATGTGCTTGAAATAAATAAGCCTCGGGGGGGCTTAATAGAGGATTTACAGTGATGCTTTTTATCACTAATTTCAGAAACAGCAAACACTGTAAAGATGTCAATCACCACACGTGATTTAAGTAGTGAACTGGAGGACGTCGTGGGCAGAATGTTAAGATATCAACTTGAAGTGTACTTGAAATACAATAAAACAACCAAGCTTTCTACAGCCAATGGACTGAGTGATTTCGTTAAGCATTTAGAAAGTACTTACAACTTTTCCTTGACAACTGTGGGTATGGGATCGTTGGTAATAAAAGGCCAGTGCCTCGACCTGCACAGTCTCGAAAGTCTTTGGAATGACTACCATTCTGGTGTCCTGAATGAAGCTGCAGAGAAGTTAATAGTCACTGATGACATAAAGAGAGAAATCAATTTGGAGACCGTCAAATTAAAGACCATTATTGAGGTTGACAACTATTTGATTTGCCAAAAAGCTCTTACGGAAAAGTCAGGTGAGTTGGTCTGTTAGCAATTTTCTTGGGCAATTATTCTTTAGATAAGAAACTGAAATAATTGCTCTCTTAGTGTTTTATAGCAACGTACTCCACAAAATTCATGAAAATTATACAATCAAACGGGCATTTTCAAGCATAACGCAAGATAATGGAGCATGTCAGTGTATCAAGTCGCTGCCAAACTGCTTTGTAGCGATATTATTTTTTTGTTAAGTTTGGTTGCTATCCAAGTACTTAATAGAACAGTACTTGACAACGCAGTGTACTCGTCCGTCGTGTTTTTGTTCCTTTTTCATCTGACTGAGTTGGACACCAGTCACTTTTGAAAAATGCCTTTCTTCCCATGGTGATAGCAGTTTCATTTCTAAATAAACTGCTTGTGTAGAAAGTAGAACTTTGAATATAGAGGGCGACTAGAAAGGGCTGCACCCAGGGGTGACGTCACATAGTAACGGGCAAGAGCCACGGGTCGCTTGTGCAAATTAGCAAGGGATACCACAGTTATTAGGACGAGCGAGGTCGAGGAAAAGCTAAGAAGCTTGCAAATATCGCTATATATCGCTAATTTGATCGCAAGTGTGTGAGCTTTGTTGCTGCTATGATCTGTTTGTGTAAACCGTTTTGATATTTTGTGTCCGTAGTTGTATAATTTTGTTAATTTGTTTTGCGGGCCGTGTTGCGAGATCGCCATCTTTTTCACGGGACCAGCAAGTTCATCAAAACTTAAATCCTTTTTTCTCTAAAATAGGCAAGGTCTAGTGTCCAGAATAGGAGGTTCCATTCACAGATCACACATGTTTATATTTCATCTATTCTTTTGCTAATTAAAGCGACCTAACTTCGTATCAATCCTTTTGAGTGAGGGCCTCTGTTGATTTCCTAATTCGCCACAAATTCAGTAAAGCTAGTTTGTGGATTATCTGCATCGATCGGCCTGTTGAAGCGGAAATAATGCCAAATATAGCTTTGAAATACGCGCTTGAGCTAATTTTCCTCAAATGTATATTTGAATTCATGATAAATACAGTTCCGCCAGCTTCAAAAAGCGTCTATGGCAGAGAAAAATGGTTTTGATATAACCAAATTAATTTTTCAAAACATGTGTGCGTGTGTGTGGCATTGTGGTGCAGTGGTCAAGGAGGTGCTTGCACCTTCAGATGAACTGGGTTCGACTCTCGGCGACGCTATTTTCTGTTTCTTTGCATCGTTTTCTTTTTTTTTTTTCTGTTTAGTCTTTGTTTTTTGGTCCTATTTTCCTTTTGGCCTGTTTTTCTTTATTCGTACTTCTGACCCTGCTGATCATGCACTTGGATCAATATATATTTTAAGCTTTAGTCCGGAGTTATATTTTAGAAAAGGGACTAAACTAGTACAACACAAACTTTTCTAATTTATACCCAACAACCACTGGCGAAATTTAACTTGCCTCTTGTTCTTCGTCTTAATCATAACAATATTATTACCCTAAAATCTCCACTGGGTTTACGCCAAAATAATAATCAAGCGAAGCCTTTATTGGTGTTCGAGATTTAATTACAGAATTACAGGTGTATGTCCAGTACAGTATTAAAATTCGGTAAAGCAACAAGATTCAATGCTCACAGTCTCTCACAAATACCCGTCATTCAGCTTCTTCTTTCAACGCTACCAGCTAAGCGAACTTCCACTACCTGTGAAGAGCGGAAAATATGCACAATGTAAAGTACAGTCGACTCCCGATAACTCGAACCTTCAAGGGAAATCGAAAAAAGTTCGAGTTATCAGGAGTTCGAGTTATCGGGAGCTCGAAGAAAATAGCCGAGAGTAAGGTAAAAAACAGTTTTTACTGCACAGTGAACATTTTAATCACATTTAATTGTAGAAATGTAGAGTGAAAATTAAAAGATACTTCTAGATTATAAATCAGAACGTAACGTAACAAAACATGGCCTAAATAGAGCATGCCTTTTACTGTTTTGAGAAGTAAAACTGCTTCACGTTAGCCTGTGACAATCAACATCAGCCTCTAGTAGTAAACTATACTCCTACAAAACGTTCATAGGAAATCCAAAATTCAAGTTTCGGACGCCAGCAGACGGCGTTTTTCCCGACTTTTTAAGGGCTCAAAACATGGTTCGAGTTATCGAGGGTAAAATGTTATAGAAAATGACCTGAGGGGAAACGAAAATTGGTTCGAGTTAGCGGGAGTTCGAGTTATCGAGGGTTCGAGTTACCGAGAGTAAAATTACCGTGAAAGTATGACGGAAATCCAGGGGAAATCGATTTTGGTTCGAGTCAGCGCGAGGTTCGAGTTAGCGAGGGTTCGAGTTATCGGGACTCGACTGTATGATATATTTCCATTTGATGAACCTCTTATTGTTGTGTCAACATTCTTTCATCTTGTGTCCACTGGCCCTCAAAGTGTTACAGTTCGGTATGATTGCCTGTAAATTTGCTCGACGATAGAAAGAAATCTTAAAAATTCATAACACCACTGAACGTTTCATTCCAAAAAAGTACCAAAGTCTGTTTTTCTAGGACAATAGGGATTTAAAAATCTCCAGATCCAAGAAATCGGAACAGTATTTCCGTGATAAATTCGAAATTTTTATCCGTCTCTTCGATGAACACTTTGCTCGCCATTTTAGAAGTCACCGACGCGAGACGTGAAGTCATACTGACAGGCGGACTGAACCACCGATTTCCTTGGAGGCACCTTCCCCCCGCCCCCTGGCTGCAACTAACTTGTATTATTACCTTCCATTGAAAAATGTTGCCTCTCCAACATACCAACTAACAGTCTTCTTCTCATTATATAAACCGTCTAATAAATTAAAACGATACAGCTCTAAGGTGTGTTTTCAAAATAGTTTAAATACCTAAATGACAGATTTCCCTACTCTTTCATATACTTAAACGCTTAAAATTCGTACCCTTTCATAACCCTGAAGCCTGACAAAAGTACCTCTTTCAGGCAAAGTCTCCTCCCTGGCCATCATAGGGAGTACCCCGGGCGGGGTTCCACCCGTTTTATGCGGACATCGTGTATTGAACGAAGACCAAAGCATTCCCCAAGGATGTCTGATTAAATCATGTTTGCCTGGGCGTTACCATTGAACGTTATTGGGATTTTTTTTCTAGGTGTCGCAGGTATCAATGACACTTCATCTCAAACAGCTTACCCAGGTCAACTAGAAGATACAGGGTGGAGTGACAAGAGCTCAGGTGTTGCAAAAGTAAGGTGTTGTTCATTTTTTTCTTTTTCTTTTTTTATGGCGGGGAAGTGGTAACGCGAGCAATATAAAGAAGCAGTCCTCTGGCAAGTCGGTCAGTTGAAGATCGAAAAATATTTATCAATAGATTATACAGTAAGTTTTTAATTAGTTGCAGCTATACCAAACAAATACCACAGTGATTAGCTTATTTCCTTGAATAAGCACTCTGGTTCTTAAATCAAATGTTGTCCAAAATGGAGGGGAGTATATCATAGGAGGGCGTAGCCTGCGCTTCAAGTATTCCAGTGAGAGTTCGTCAAGAAAATTGAAACCCCTCTTTTTCGGTCTGGCTGCAGCGTTACCACCAAAACTCGTTCGTAAATGCTTGCTACGCAGGCTAACTAGGACACGCAGTCGGAAAGGGAAAAGCACCTAAAGAGCGCATTTTATCGTAGCTTGTTATACATTTTTCCTTTTTCGGGATTAAACTTAATTTTGTAAGGAGAGATTTCCCATGTATTCTTTATTTGATTCGAATTTCATATCTTGCTTTTAAATATTCCCTTTTAAGGTTTGTTAGCCATAATTTACATTGAATTTGCATTGAGTTGTTTTAGTTTCCTTAAATTATATACATTTTACTTCAATGTTTACATTTAAAAAGATAATTTGTTTCTGAATAGATATACAGCTTAGTCACTGAATAACTAGACCTTTCGCCTGTTCAAATACCAACCGTTCGTAGTTTTTGGTTTTGACATTTTAGGGAATCCTGAGCAAAGGAAATTCTAACTCTTTTACACAGCTTTCTTTGTAAATTTCCTAAATTCACTTGCTTGACTGACATTTAATTTTGAGTTCTTTAGTTTAACATATGGATTTTAAAATTGAATTTACCCAGATTTGTTTTCGGTGTTCAGCTGATTTTATTCAGCCTTCTTTCCATTTGTTTTGTGATGTTGTAATAAGTTGATCGGTTAGTATAAATAGAGCACTGTTATTCCTGGTTTTCGATTTACATTGCGCAGTTATATGCTTGTACGATTAACATCGCGGAGTTACATGCTTGTACGATTTACATTGCGGTTGTACATGCTTGTACGATTTTAAAATTGCGGATTTAATTGATTGTACTAGTTACGTTAACGAGCTGAAGATTAAACTGTTGAAGTCCAAGTTTGAGTCCTGTCCTGTTTCCAGTTGTAGCAGATCCGGTACCTTGGAATAGTGACGAGTTCCTTTCCCGCTAGCCAAGCGAGTTGCGAGTTAGTTTTACCCCTTGTTGTTCTTACGCCGAAGTCGCTCGAGTTCTCTTTACGCTTAAGTCCCCGATTTGTGCTTGGAAGTGCAAAACCCATCGTCACAATTTGGCGCAAATTTTGTTTTATATGAGCAGTTAATTTACATACTACAAACACACGGAGTTAGAAATGGGACTTGAACTGACTTTACGGAGAACACAGTAGTCCAGTATTAATGCCGCCATAAGAGATAAGACATTTATTCAAGTTAGGAAAGATAGAGGCTTCAGTAGTTTTAGATATACCCTCTATTTAACAAACTGAGGGGGAGTAGGGTACTTAGCTGGCCAAAGAAGGTGGGCGCTTATTCGGGGAGGGGGCTCATATGAGTGCGGCTTCTTATTCGACGAAATGGGCTATGAGAGGAAGTTGGTTTGAAGTTGTGTGATTGCACCGAAAAATATCATGTCAGTCATAAATTGTAGTTTGTTAATTATCATCCTAGGACAAGAAGCTGCCCCTGACCCATATGGAAAGAGCTGAGAGGGCAAGAGTAAGTTCTGGGCGACGTTTATTGCAGTGTAGGGTTATTGTGCATTCAAAGGAATGTAGAATGAATCTTGTTTAAGACTTGCACATATATTAGATTCAGAAGACCCTGGGTTTATTACCATCGTTATTTAACTGTTTGAGCAGCGAGCCACTTTACTTTATTGGAGTGGCGAGGAACTTATTAGGGAAAGCTAGAAGGGGTTTGGAAAGAAACGTTTTACCCTGAAGAGGAGGTGTTTACTAAAATATCAACTAATGTAAGTTAGGTATGTTGGTTGAAGAATGTTTATTTACCTTCTGATTTAATCAAACTTTTTAAACAGGCGTCGAGAGGGCCTCTACACAAGGCAGCTATCAGCGGATGGTACGAGACGATCAAAATGCTTCTTGAAAGTGGTGACGATGTGAATCAAAGAGATCAGGTTTAAGTCCTCTCCAGTGTATTCAAGTCCTACGTTAAGTCCTACCTCTCGCGTTCGCTTCAGTAGCAGATTCTCTTATTCTGTTCTCAACTTGGCTGCGACGCACTAATGCAATAGCCTACGGACAAGTTCTTGTGTTGGTTTCGCAAGGAGTTTCGAGCCAGCGGGAAAATAGGCCCTTCGAAGGTGGCCAGTCACATGTTAAATCAGGCTCTTAAAAACGAACTGGGGCAAGTCAAACAAAGAGCTCGCATCATTTAAAATGCCATCATTAGGTTAAACCTGATCGTCCTGGTGAATTTGTCCATTGCCCGGTCAAGAACTCTGATGATGATATCCTCATAGGTTGCGAAGCATTCAAGTAACTGTCACCAGCAATGCTATAGGCGAATCTTTGTTTACAATTTTTCCCTCATTATAAACATATACCTTTCATTTTCTGATCAAGCTATTAAAATAAACTCTCTGAATGTTAAAAAGCGTAGCAATTTCAGTTATCTGTAAAAATCTTAGCCCGATACACCAAATAGTTTCGGAGAAATTATGTTACAAAAAGTCGAAGTTCTCAAATATTTTATGAACTCATTAACGTCTTTGCCACACAGCAATTTTGCATTTTTCGATGGCTGCTATTTCTCTTGAAATTAATTTGCAAGGAGCTGAAAATTGCAAAAATTGCTCAAATTAGTCAACTCTTTCAATTACAGTGTAATGCTGCGTATTAGTCTACTATCCATTTCACAAGTTAAGTAAAATCTCACCATGCAAGTTCTTGAAAAGCCACCATTGTTACTGCACTAGCTGGCTTACTTCAACCTCATCTGTGTTTTTTTTCCTATTTTTGTAGTTTTCTTTGACCCCTCTTCATCTTACCTGTTGGTATGGACAGGAATCTGTCGTCAAACTGTTGTTGAAACATGGTGCAAACGTCAACGCTAAAGACAGGGTGAGTTGGTGAACGTTACTACTTTGAGTAATATAGTGCCGTGAGAGGGGTAGGGCAAGGAAGAAAACGTTTTGTATTGAATGTTCCATTGGGCAGGTAAATTTGCTCTAATTACATCTGTGGTATCCTTTAGTCCCACTTGTATCACTTCACCAGAGTCATTGTTAGGTTTCCTCGTTTTCTCCTACATATTTAAGCGCCTTCTCCATTATGGCTCCTACACCAATTTTAATTGGTGTAGTGGCTTATTCACTTAAAAGTGAATAAGCCACTTTCAACTGTCAAAGGGGGTTTGATGAATTTTAGCTCGCTTGTAACAGAAAATGAATGAGGGGACTATTACCAATCGCCCTCCTATAAGACCAAATCACCTAAAGAATTAAAAAGGCAAAAAAAACAACGAAAAAAAGCTTAGTTCTCGCAGGATAACCATCGTTTTTTGTTTGTTTGTTTTTGCTGATGCTTTTTTCTGAAGGCTGACATTAGATCTTGTTACAAGACTATTAATCTAACCCACACTACGACACTTGCGTCCAGGACTGAACGCGGACGCAATTCTTTTAATTGCTTGGCTCTGTAAATTTTGTAGGTAAAATTGTTTTTGTTTTTGTTTCGGAGACAGAGGTATACGGTTAAGATGTTTCTGTGGTAAATAGCAAGTGGGAATTAACGCGTATTACTCTGCTTAAATGTGTTTAGTTTCAACGAACACCTCTGCAAAAAGCTGAACGTCAAAACCACCACTCCATAGTGCAGTTGCTGCTGAAGAATGATGCCAGGCCAACTCTTCATCAACCAGTAAGATATCAGATTTTGTCAGTCTTCCCTAATCCATTTTGCCAAACGTTGTCTTTCAGATGGAGTTCTACCTAAATTGTTTAACGTTACCTATACATCATCGTACGAGTTTTTTAGTCTCTTCTATCTTTTAGATACCTTACATTTGTTGTTATTTAAGGAATACCTTACCTGAGAACCTTAGAACTGAAGACCTAGGCTTGTCTTGCTTCAAAAAAAAACGTTGCAGAAATTTTTACAAAAAAAAATATTAGGGACTTTGATCCTGATCGCCCACATGTTACCTGAGCATAAAATCATAGTCTAGTTTTATGTCATAATTATCAGTTTATATGTGTTACTTTTTTTACATTGTAAGTTATATTTCAATTTAGTCAGGAGTTGCTCGTATGGTTCTTCTGTTCCCCACTAGTCCTTCCCCGCTGCTCTCCTCGCGTATGCAGTGAAAAATAAAAATTTAATTTAATTGAAATTAAAATGTGTTTATTTGCAATACACGGAAACACCATTAATCGATTATGTATCAAAAAGGTACTTTAGAATTAGAGTCTAATGAAAACCATCTTTATATTTTCCTCATGATCATGATCATTTTTATTATAGGTCAGTCTAAGGAAACTCGCGAGAAAAGCCTTCTCACAAGTCGATCAACAATCTGGACTTAATCTGCTCCAGGCTCCTGTCTTTGAGGGAAATTACAACATTGTTTTAAATGCTTATGGCCTTCTTGATAACTTTGAAGAAGAGACGGAACTTGTAACAACGGAACGTAACGCCAAATTGTTTTCAGGGAAGACTGCAACGGACACCTTATCTCGTACAAAGAGAAAAAAACCAAGTCATGTTAGTATCGAAAGACTTAATGACAAGTGGGCTATGGACAACAGTAGAATAACTGAACAGCAGTGGACTACATGCCATGATGATGCGGAACAAGCAGTTGAGTTTGTGTTAAATGGCGGTATAGATATTAATGCCTCAGGATCAGACAATGATTGGACAGCTTTGTTGCAGGCGAGTCGTTCATCCTCAAGTCAGTTCATTGAGACCCTCATTGATCTTGGGGCCGACGCTAATGCCCAAAGAAGAGAAAGTAAAGAAACACCACTAATGTTAGCAGCTGACTGGAACAACTACAGGGCCGCGTACTTGCTTTTAAGACATGGAGCTGATGTAAATGTACAGATTAGTAATGGGTTCACACCACTGCACTTATCAGTCAAAAAAAATCACGAAAATCTCATCAAATTATTACTTGCAAACAAATTGGTTGTAAATATTCAAGATAAATGTGGATATACACCCTTGCACTGGTGTGCCAAAGAGGGTCACGAATACCTCTGTAGATTGTTACTTGAACACAACGCGAATGTAAATATGAAAGATTATTTTGGAGATACACTATTGCACTGGTGTGCCAAAGAGGGTCACGAAAACCTCTGTAGATTGTTACTTGAACACAACGCGGATCTAAATACGAAAGATTCTTTTGGAGATACACCCTTGCACCGGTGTGTCAGAGAGGGTAACGAAAACCTCTGTAGATTGTTACTTGAACACAACTCGGATGTAAATACTCAAGATTCTGTTGGAGATACACCCTTGCACCGTTGTGTCAGAGAGGGTAACGAAAACCTCTGTAGATTGTTACTTGAATATAGCGCAGATGTAAATATTCAAGATGAAGGTGGATACACACCCTTGCACCGGTGTGTCAGAAAGGGTAACGAAATCATCTGTAGATTGTTACTTGAACACAACGCGAATGTAAATATTCAAGATGAAGGTGGATTCACACCCTTGCACCGGTCTGTCAGAAAGGGTAACGAAAACCTCTGTAGATTGTTACTTGAACATAACGCAGATGCAAATATTCAAGGTAAAGATGGATATACACCCTTGCACTGGTGTGCCAGAGAGGGTAACGGAAGCATTTGTAGATTGTTACTTGAACACAACGCGAAAGTAAATATTCAAGATAATTATAGAAATACACCCTTGCACTGGTGTGCCAGAAAGGGTAACGAAAACATCTGTAGATTGATACTTAAACACAACGCGGATGTAAATTTCCAAGATGCATATGGATATACACCCTTGCACCTGTCTGCCTCAAAGGGTAACGAAAACCTCTGTAGATTGTTATTTGAACACAACGCGGATGTAAATATTCAAGGTTATGACGGATGTACACCATTGCACCTGTCAGCTCGCGGAAACAGCGATTGCAGTAAGATGATCGATCTTCTGATGAAGTATGGGAAGCAAAACATAAACATCCGTAATGCAGAAGGTTTGACTCCTCTTCAAATGGCAGTGAGACATGGTAACGCACGAGTTGTAAAAAAGCTCGTCAAGCTAGGAGCTGATGTTAGTGTGGTTAAAGCCGATGAGACTGATGCCAAAAGACTGAAACTCTTGAAGAAGGAAGCGAAGAGGATGAAGCAAGATCTTAAGTCTCAAATGGGTACTGCGCAAAAAGCTAACGATACAAAATATATGACAAATGTCGCTTCTGTTCAAGGGGCAGAAAGACTCGAAGAGTTTTATCTCCAATCAGAGAAAATACGAAGGAGAACACTCTCGTATACGTATACAACACGGGAAATACAGGAGAACCCGGAAGCGGAACAAGTGGAGACACTAGCAGTGAGACACCCCAAATCAAAGGCCACTACATCCTCAAGAACAAATAGATGTGTAATGTTGTGACGAAAAGAGGAAATAGTTCGAGTTATCGAGAGTAAAATTGTACAGAAAGCGATCTGAAGGGAAATGTAAATTGCTTCGAGTTAGCGGGATTTGACTATAGTATTACTGCCCTGATCTGTTTTAGTGCCCAGCTATTCAATTTTATCCTACGTGTTTCGTGTGACTGACGTCTCAAACTTCATCAGTGAGTTCTAAAACAAGACTCAGCATGTCTGTATATACTTGAACCTCAAACAAACTGTGGGCCCCAAAAACTTTTTCCTCGCATAAAGTATTTCTAGCCTGCGTTGCAGCCGGACTTGTCGCTCAAGGCCCAGTCTGCGACCCAGGCTAAGTATTTCGCGCCTTGCAAAAAAATTTCCCACACGCATCACCACGAAATTTGTGGTTCTTAAAAAAGGTCCGTGGGTGTTTGTATGAAAGCAAAATTTGGTGTGTTTTGGGTATATATATATGCGTTATTGAAAGCATCTAAACGCCTGTATTTCCTTAGAAATTAAAGCGCGCTTATGTCTAGAAGGCCGATCTGCTCAGTAGATTTTACACCATCTGCATAAGGTCTAGCTCCTGTTTGTGATTACGCGATTCCTGTGTTTCACGCTTCGTTACCTCAGTTCCTAATCGACGATTTGGGGCGTGTACGAAAGAAGGCTCTCTCCATCTAACCTGAGATCAGGCTCTATTTTCGTTTCGCTTTGAAAATTACATTCCGGCGGGCAAGACGAAACGAAAAGAGAGCCTGGTACAAACCTTCTACGAAACGTCTGCCGCCCACTTTTTTGATTGATTGACATTTGCCGAATCAGCCAACTAAAATTACTTACTTTTTCTAGTATGCAAATTTTTCACGCGTGGGAAAAATGCAGACTGGCTGCCTTAAAAAAAGCTTTTTCCAGCTAAAAATAAAACAGTCAGCACAATCACATTCAACTTCTTGCAAGATTAAGGGAGATCTCGAACGTTATTTCTGTTGGCAAAGAAGGTAAAAAGTTTTCGAAAAGACGGCGACACGATGTTCTACTAGTTTTATTATTTTGGCTAGGCGCGATCGAATTTAAAATACTGAAATTTCTATTTTTCTGTTGCCTTAATATTTTCCTCGGCAACTTCCCTCGATTTTCAGTACATAAATCTTTAAATACAAAAGCAAACAGCCAACGAGCGAGGGCACCAGTTTTCCTGGTTTATTTTTTACAAAAAGCGAAGGCAAACAACCAGTCTGTTACCTTTTTAATAATGCCTACAAAAATTCCTTGAACAGCGATGCGATATTTTTCGTCTAATTCTTCACAGTTGGCGATTGAGGTTTCTTTCGCAGTGCCGGAGCCTCCGCTTGCGCACCCCGTTCAGAGAAATCATTCCCGGCTAAACTTTCAAATGAAACCAGTTTTAAGATGGACAGTATTTTGATTTGCACTCGTTTGTTGGTAAATCAAAAGGCACCTTGTTATCGGTCAACAACTTGCATAGGGATTCAACTCCGCGATAAACTCACATTAGTTCCGTAAATAAAGCAAATCCTGAGAAGATATGAACAACCCTATGAGTTTTCTGAATTTCCATGGCACATATTAAGGCATATTTTGCTACCATAAGACCATAAAACAATAAAAAAGACAGCAAAATCGATCATTCCCTGCGCCGACGACGGATCATTCACGAAAACAACCACGCGAGGAATAAGCGCTTTCAACTTCCGGCGTTTCCGACAGCCAATCAGATCTTGGCATTGTTCTAACAGCCAATCAGCGTTACGGCCAAAATCTGGCCGTAACGAGCACAAACGTGAGAGAGTTTCTATCAGGCCCAATTTTAGCGGTAGCCGTTAGAGAGAATGTATGAGAACCGCTAAAATTGGGCCTGATCTCAGGTTACTCTCCATCATATGCTCCACCTTATCCTACGACAACGCTCTAGCTTCGTTAGACCTACAATCGGCGACAAAATTGTTGAGACATTGTACTCAAATAGGGTAACTTAGGAGAACAAAAGAATCCACGCCCGTCCCCTGTCCCCTCCATTCAAAGTTGGGGTGTTTGTTGTTCTTTGTAGGTAGCTCGAACATCGGCACAACATTGCACGGAGGGGATGGGGGAGTGAAATCTATATTTCCTCCTTTTGAAGTTAGTAAAATATAAAAAAGCCCAGTTTTGGGCGAAGTGTCTGAACTCATTTTGTTGCCGATTGTAGAGTTACTAGTCGTTCACCATCAGCGCCTGTGTCAGTCCCTTTTCGATAATATCTTAGAGGACAGAGATCACCGTCTCCATCACTTTTGGCAGGACTTTCATGTCAAGTTTAAAACTTTCGGGGCCAGGAATTGTTCTAGTTTCCACTGCCTTCGCGTAAACTCATTAGCTATATGGAATAGCCATCAGTTTTCTGATAAAACTTTCTTCGTAGTTTATATATTTTATGTATATGTAGATACCCTTCATACAAATAAACTCCCTATATAGCTAACACCGTAGGGACCTTGAGTCCGTACAATTATCAAGAATCTATAATAGCGGGAGTTTTCATCAGACAAACATCTCTAATATATTTTTGCAGGGGATGTAGGACATGTAGCTGCTGTCCGTATATTCGGGGTGTTCCTTATTGTGGGGTATCGGCAAGGCGGGAGTGTTTTCTGTAATTTAGTAGTTTTTATCTTTTACATGTATATAGGTAATTTAGTCAATTTATCCTCTGGCGCCATGTCTATACCAATAAAGTATCCGCTATCTATCTATCTAGCTTGTTCGGTCAAGAAGGCTAGATATTCGGGCCAGGTTCTTTTCTGCGTTTTTATGGACCGAGAGGAAGTCGAGATCAAAAGAAACGCAAAAAGAAACGAGGCAACAAAAGAGAATGGCCAAGAAGCAGAAGAAGAGAAGTTGTCTTTGGGGAACAAACGCGGGAAGTCCTGAGCAGGCAAGATGGGTCCATCTTTCCCGCTCCGGTAGCCAATCAGAAAATAGGATTCGCTTCTTGTTGCCTTTTCGCGGATTTAGCCACTTAAGCCATTCAATAAACAGGCGAGTTTTGTTTTAAAACTCCTTGATAAAATATGCGTTTGTCGCCCAAAAACACTTAGGATACAATAAATAATTACAACTCAGTGCAAAATTTTTCTTTTTAGAAAATTCTGGTTTATATCTGAGGGCCTTTTAAAGACTGAGGGAGGGCACGTAATAATAAAGTGGCCATGAGCGTTAAGGAAGTGATCGCTAACGGGAGCGTTAAACACCATAAAGTCGCAGCTCAAACGTTTTTGATGTAAGTAATCCGAGAACAGTTTTAGAGCGCCGCTGTATTTTTTTTTAGTTTTAAGGATGTACCGTACAATGTACGTGGGCTTAGCACAAGGCGGCATTTACCTCCCTTTAATCTGGAGTTTATGCATCGATCCTTTACATTTCTAGCCAGCAAACTTTGGAGTGCGTTACCTCCAAAAGCCAGGGAATCACAAAACATTGCGTCGTTCAGGCGATCTTTTAAAGCTGAAATTAACATGGCTTAAAGTGTAGGGCTTGTAAATTCCGTAAATAGTTTTAGGTTTAGATTCTGCCATTTATAGTTAGTATATTAATAGTAGTAATGTATAGGTTACCAGGGAATTTGATTTGATTTGACTCTTTATGCATGCATTTTTAGCTTTTTCGTTTCTTTTTTTTTTCATGACTGTTAACTGTTTCAAATGGTTTCCGATTACGTGAGTCTAATGAAAATAAAAACAGATTTATTAATAAGTGTATCATAAATAAATGAACCAGATTATTCCATTTCATTATTTGATATCGATGAGTCTGGATGACGGCTTAACTTCAGTTCAAAAGGCAAGTAAAAAAAGAAAAGAGAAGAAAAACTATGATGGCAATAAAATTCGTCACGCCAGCACGCGTACTCCCTTTCTCCATACTTTCTCCTCTTTATTTCTTTCGTTCTTTTTAATATTACGCGTTCTAGATTGTGGGTGAATTTTCCGCCGTTGGGCGATTTAGGACTGGGGTGATTTCATTCCACCGTTCCACCCTTGGGTCGGTCCGTGGCTCTTTTGACAGGACATTTTATGTGGCATACACAGAGACATTCCTGAGGTCGCGCATGCTGGAGAATGGCGCTGTCGGTCTGAGTTGGGCGGTGTTAGAGGAGATAAAACTAGTGGAAGGACGTCAAAAGCGAGAAACGAAGCTGTAGCTATAGCAGGGTAAGGATTCTTGTCTCTAAATCAACTGTTTTTTCCCCTTTAAGTGTCCTCTTTAACTAATGACTGTGCAGCAATGTTGCATTTAATGAGCAATTTTCGCATGTAGCTATCCTTAAAATGCAGCTCCAACCTTTAGAGAAGTCCAAGAAAATGATTTCTCCCTTCAATATTAATGAACTCTTCTTTAACCGTAACTTGTAACTTTAACCAGCATTAACCGAGATGAAAAGTGTTAATGTTTTTAATGTATTATGATGAGAAAATCATACGATCAACTCACTTCCGGCTTTGAACGTCTGTTTGAACTGGCATCAAGGAATCAAGACTTACACAGTAAGCTTATGTGTTTAGAAATTAAAGAGTACAGGAGCTTTTTAATTATTAAGGGCAATTAATTGGCCCCAAGATATAACGCCTTTCCCTTCACTGAAATGTTGCAACTACTAACATAGGCGGCAGAAGCGTTTACCTCCCCCCCCCGCCCACGGTCAACTCATTATAATCAGATTTAAATTAACACTATTTTTTCACAAAACTTTAGTTGATTGGGTTTCCAATGAGTCAGTTGGGTTTTGCTGCATTCAAGTTTGCTGTATGCGTGACCAACTTCCATTTTTTAAAAAACATGAGTCTCGGAAATAAGTTTTTGTTGCCCTGATACGCCTCAAAACATACCTTAGAAAGATCAGTTAAACAGCTACATGCTTGTTCACTGTCACTAGACAATGGCGGACACAATCAATCCTGTTGTGATCGCCAAGACGTTCGCGAGTGCATGCAAATGAACAAGGAAGGGACATTTTGTGAAGTTTGAGTAAATGTTAACTTGTCTGTTTAAAACAATAAACAAAGTACATAGTCACCCCAACCCCCTATGGAAGGCTATCCCATGTAGTTTTTGTTATCGGCACCATTGAAGATTGCATTCAAGGGGTTCGAAATAAGGGTCTGGATGAGAGGGGGGGGGGAACAAATGTCAGTTGTCATGCAGTTAAAAATTTTGCCCATTTGTCAGTTGTCAGTTGTCAGTTGTCAGTTAACCCCGTCAAGACCCTCCAAAATATGTATCTCGCAATAACCCTTGGGAAACTCAATTTAGCAGCAATCAAGGTAAGCCCTGTCGGGCGGGGTTAGGAACTGGATGGGTGATCCTTGGCAAATATTGTCATGAAGGTCCATATTTGTTCTTTCTTTACTTCTTCTTGTTTTTTGCATATTGTGTGGTGTTATTATAATGAATTCCAAACTAGACTTCAGGCTGAAAAAAGACAAGGTTTCGAGGGTAATTACAAAGCCAAATCGTTATAAGCGTTCAAGAATCTTCACGTGACATATTCGTAAGCAAACAATTTGTCTGCGAAGTGAAACGCACTGAAAATTGCTCTTGTATCTTGATTTTCGCTCTTTTTTTGGAAAATATTGGCCCAAATTGCTTCAATGTTCCACTATTTTTGCGTTTGCGGCTCCGTGATATTTGCAAGAGAAGTTGCTCGTGATTTGCTCGTGATTCAGCGAGTAAACATTATTTCACAGATCAGCCTTTCATGAATGAAACATGATAGTGCACCAAAAATAGTTGCCTGGAAACACAAATGCTGCGTGACGTCAAGGCAGATACCAACCGGAGGTGCCCGATATATAGCCTCAAACAAATATGCATGGACCAGGCAAGATTGCTCGCCACTAAGACGGCGCGTGACAAGATTATAAATTGCTTTTGCGAGGAGTAATACAGACTAAACATCCATAGACCTTTCCCTCATTATGCTCCAGTGAGCGAAGATAAAGAAGTGAGGACATGGCTTGGGTGGACAATTTCGTACAAATCACCATATTTTGTCCACCCGAGCCTCGAGTTGATGCCTTAAATGTTTACAGGAATACGGGAAAGGTCTATAGGAAAGGACAGGCACTTAAAAGACAGGAGACATGACATTATTGTATTTAAGCCAATTGGATCATTTCAGTACTACTCAATTGCAATGAACAATATTGAACATCCTGCATGGAAACTGGTTGCCTGTGTTCTTTGTTGTTTACCTCTAAAAACCAAAAAACCAAACAAGTAAGTGAGAGTCAATCCCATAAAAGAAGTGCATAGGCAAGTTGGTGTCTATAATATTGTGTTTGCTTAGTCAGTGTCAACAGAATCTACAAATCCTTACCTAATGTCAGGCCTGTTAGTCCGACCCTTTTATTTAAACGGTGATTCATACCACTATTCACTGGAGAAATACCTTTGCTTAACTACAACACTGACATGAGAGAGTCAGTCGTCATTATAATCTGAATTGTGGGCAGTGTGATTAATATGTTACTTATAACAGCAAGGACTTATATATTCTCTTTCTATTCATCAGTCATGGCTGCCTCATCTGATCATCCTGAGACCATGAAAGCAACACAGAGTCTGGACAATTTGGAGGTTCAGTCTTTTTCTTAATTGTTTTCACAAATGCTATATTTTATTCAAATTATACTATAGTGTTGATATGTCAGCTGACATGTTGACTGACATGGTCGACTTGTTGACTAATGTTAACCAATATTGACCAAGATTTGGTCAACATATTGACTGACAGTGAGCAGCCATATCGACCGATGGGTGCCTTCATTACATAATTAAGATACAGGAAATTTATGATTATAAATGCATTGTTTGTTTGTAGTCAACTTTAATCTATTTGTATGGTCACATAATTGAAGTTTAAGTGTTTTATAAAAAAAAATATATAAAAGTAACAAATATTTGCAATCCATTGAATGTTATGGCGCTTTTTGGTGGTCAAAATTAAGTGACACATTTTACTTGGCAAATTAAAATAACCCATACATTTTACATGGCGAATTAAAATACCGCATGCATTTTACATGGCGAAATAAGATACGCATGCATTTTACATGGCAAATTAAGTAACGCATGCCTTTTACATGGCGAAATGAAATAACGCATGTATCTTACATGGCAAATTAAAATATCACATCCATTTTACCATGGCGAAATAATATACGCATGTATTTGTCATGGCGAATTAAGCAATGCATGCATTTTACATGGCGAATTAAGTAACGCATGCATTTCACATGGGAATTAAGATAAGCGTGCATTTGAGGTACGGGTGCATTTGACATGGCGAAATAGTTATATGCAAGGCTTGTTAACTTGTCTGTTTAAAACAATGAACAAAGTACATAGTCACCCCAACCCCCAATGGTTGCTATCCTATGTAGTTTTTGTTATCGGCACCATTGAAGATTGCATCCAAGGGGTTCGAAATAAGGGTCTGGATGAGGGGGGCGGGGGGGAACAAATGTCAGTTGTCATGCAGTTAAAAGTTTTGCCCAGTTGTCAGTTGTCAGTTAACCCCATCAAGACCCTCCAAAATGTTTTCGCTATCTTAAAAAAGACAGAGGCTGCCTTTTATTGCTTATTGCATTTTGGGTGGAAGGGGTAGGTGGGATGTAAAAATAATTGAATGTTTAATTTTATTTTCAGCCCCCCACCCCCCCCCACTTTTTATTTCGCTCTGCCACCACTGACTACATTTGATGGTTCAGTCAATGGGCCATTTCCAAGTTTCAAAATATCCTGCTTTCTAATTACGAGGCTAAGTGCAAAACCGTTCCTTTGAAAATGAGTTTTATTTGCATGAAAGTAAAAAATCGTTTTCATATCAGTGGCTTCCCAGTTAGTCTTGCTTTAAAACAGAGGCTTGCAGCAACTTTGAAATTGTTTATCCATGTTTGCCCAATTTTTGAAAATTTTCCATTTTTCACAAAAATCACAGACATAGTTGGAGTCCTCCTAACCTCCTCATTAACTGCTTTTCACTGATTCAGTTTCATTGAATTTTCCAATTATTTGCAAATTTTGATGTTTTTGCAGCTGCATGCAAACCTACACTTATTTCATATACTAGAAATATGTATCTCGCAATAACCCTTGGGAAACTCAATTTAGTAGCACTCAAGGTAAGCCCTGTCGGGCGTGGTTAGGAACTGGATGGGTGATCCTCGGCAAATATTGTCGTGAAGGTCCATATTTGTTCTTTCTTTACTTCTTCTTGTTTTTTGCATATTGTGTGGTGTTATTATAATGAATTCCAAACTAGACTTCAGGCTGAAAAAAGACAAGGTTTCGAGGGTAATTACAAAGCCAAATCGTAATAAGCGTTCAAGAATCGTCACGTGACATATTCGTAAGCAAACAATTTGTCTGCGAAGTGAAACCCACTGAAAATTGCTCTTGTATCTTGATTTTCGCTCTTTTTTTGGAAAATATTGGCCCAAATTGCTTCAATGTTCCACTATTTTTGCGTTTGCGGCTCCGTGATATTTGCAAGAGAAGTTGCTCGTGATTTGCTCGTGATTCAGCGAGTAAACATTATTTCACAGATCAGCCTTTCATGAATGAAACATGATAGTGCACCAAAAATAGTTGCCTGGAAACACAAATGCTGCGTGACGTCAAGGCAGATACCAACCGGAGGTGCCCGATATATAGCCTCAAACAAATATGCATGGACCAGGCAAGATTGCTCGCCACTAAGACGGCGCGTGACAAGATTATAAATTGCTTTTGCGAGGAGTAATACAGACTAAACATCCATAGACCTTTCCCTCATTATGCTCCAGTGAGC
>CALNXI010000438.1:168360-202381 GCA_942486025.1 Porites evermanni | reverse complement strand
GCCCAATTTTTTCTCTTCGAGTTCCTTCATCCATAATTTGGGAAGCCAGCTCTCAGGGCTTCCGAAAACAATTTTGCAAAAAGAGAAAGCAATTTTTCCTCGTTCTCGTCCGATTCTTTTGCGATTCCTTTGGCTGTAGCCGAGAACTCTGGTCGTTTTAACTGTTCGACTTGATCTCTCATGATCGAAAACAAGGCAAAACAACGATTTTTGATGACATTCCTTCACAAGATCGCAAAGGCTTTTCAGATATAAGGACATGTAACAACACAAGGAAACAGCTGAAAAATTATGCTCTTGCCCAAACCGGTGGGAAGCATGGCAAAAACGTCTTTCCTCCTGGTCAAATTAAGCAGCCCAGATTTTGCTCAAATAACCGCATCAATATTTGGGAAATCTTTGAGACAATTATCGAGAATTCGGTTCATTGAAACCACGGGCGGCTGATCTGTTCTCGATGTTTATTCAGCGCGCGCGAAGCCACGTAAATGACGTAAGTGTTGAAGTAAACTGTCAAAAATAAACCAATCAGAGGGTATACCAGGAGCTGGTATATCGGAATAAGGTATTTAAAACAATGCTTACAGGCTCCACCGCACTCTCTTTCCCCAGTCCTCACGCGGTTTTTGGCACTTTTTTTCGATCCGTTTTCCCCACTATCTTGGAGCCTGGAACAGGCTATTGTCATAGACGGTCATAGTCCTTATTTACAGCACTTCACATATTTGATTGTGGTTATATACACATTTTTCCGGCAATAGCATGTTTTCTCCATTTTGTTGCAACAGAAGATCATCTAAAGGCCCGGAACTCCTAAGAAACAAAGTGCAACCCTTCTCAGAGGATGTAAGACATTACTGAGAACCATGAAGGCATCTTCGCAGAAAGCATGTCTAGAAATCATTTCTGTCCATTCTTAACCAAGTGGAAGACGCACGGGAGGCGCACTAAAGAAAGAAAAAATAGGGACGGGGAGAGAAACGCCGACCGCTGAGTTCTATCCAAAGGAATACACAACCTAATATATGCCTGACAAATGTCGTCCCCGGGGAGGAATGGGCACACCTGGAATTGACTAAGCCTTATGTTTCAGAGAGATTATTATTGTAACCAAAGCTTGTTTTTGCAGAGCCCTCTATGGAAATTGACAGCAACCAAAGAACAAACACTTCTAACTACAAGCAGCCTGTTTCAGAAACTTCCCTTAGTAGTGACTGTGAAATGAAAGCTGATGCTGCATCAGGAAATCCAACTAAAATATCCACGAATACAGACTCTCAGTCTAAAAATAGCCGTAAGCGTAAAATGCTTGAATTCTCTTGTAATCCAGGTATATATGCAAAAACTTAGAGTTGTTTTTCTTGCTATTGCTCAATAGTACACTACTATAACTAAAGGAGGGAAGAGGGAAGTGATTGTTAGACTGATTAATCAAAGGTGCTTTTTCCTACAGGACTTGTTGTCGTTTACCCTCATACTATAGACGTTTATTATTGATAAATAGTAAAACATATATAGTGCCGATATCAATAGACGCTTGATAGGCGCCATTTTCATCAGTGGATATAAAAAAAGTTTTTAAGTAAATATTTAAATATATTAAAGATATAATTATGTCGAACACTAAAATTGCAAAAATTACTTTGCGTGCTAAAACTGCATAAAACCTACTAAAAACAAGTAAAAACGTTACATCAAATTACATAAAAGCTCTCTGGAATGAGGGAATCAGGGACACCCAACGACTGTTTTCTGTAATGCCGGCTATCTCTTTGGAGAAGGAATATTTTCTAGAATTTTCTATTGCTTGAATACGGCTAATAATTTCTAGATGAGCGTTTCATTCAGGTATTATTTTCGAAGCTTAGCTATTAAATTCCGCACAATTTTCTGAAGATGAGTTTTATATTTTACTCTTCATGTTAGGCTAATTTTTGTAGAAAGAGGACACCTAAAAGTTTCGGATTCAAAAATGTGATGGAGAGAGGAATAAGAAAAATTAAACTTTTCGGGAAAATAACACTGTAGCCCTTGAAATTTCGAAAAGCCTCTAACAGCATGACCGAACAGATACAAATGTTATAGCGCCACTTAGGAGGAAACCGTCTTTGGTTGTCCCTGAAAACTGGCAACTGAGGGGCCTCTCCATATCGCAAAACAAATTCCAAAGTTTAGGAGTAGCAACAGCAAAAGGGTGATCTCCTAACGTGGCTTAAGTCCTGAATTCTCCGCTATGCCATTAAAATTAGCTTAGTGACAAATATTTTCAAAAATATATGCGAACAAAACTCCCAATTTTGCAAATTGTATCTTTCATCGAATTGCTATAAACAGTAACATTTCTTAGACATTCAAGTATGTGTCTAATGTGAATCTGTGATATCGCCCTAAAGTTCTCTTGTGGGGGCTTGGATAAATTTGTTAATGCTCTTTGGCTCAGTATGGTGAATTTCCTTGAGTAGACATTCTGTAATAATGAATACCTTGACAAGAGCCGTCTCTTAAATGCAGGTACTTCAAGTGAGGATAGCGGAATCTTTTTTAAGAAGCATATGCCTTCCAAGATAGCTAGTCATGGAGGTGCATCTTCCCTGGGGAAGGAACCTCTTAACAGCTGGAGTATGCAAAACATTGCAGGATCAACTTCTAGTATAGGTAAATGGAACAAGCTAATTATTTTGATAGGTTGGTGCAGTAGTAGTGAAGGTTCAGGAATAGTGTTTTACTTAAGAGATGGCCCACCTGGATATTAAGAGGCAAAAACTTCAAAGTTTTAGCATTTAACAATGATATTAAAAAAAAACAGTCACCCCATTATACCTCGTTATTTCGGACACTTTCCTTGCCCCTGGGTAAAGCCCTTACATTTTCTTTAAATTCTCGTAATACAACTGTATAACCGAGTAGGAACCGCTTTGGAATGTAATCTTAAAATGGATCTACTTTATAGTACTTTAAAAGTTATAATGTTAGTTTTTACCATCGAATTTTTTGTGCTCATCACCTTTTAAAATTGTATTGGAAGTTGTCAAAGTGGATTTAAATGCATGAAAAGATCTGTGATGTGTANAAAAAAAACAGTCACCCCATTATACCTCGTTATTTCGGACACTTTCCTTGTCCCTGGGTAAAGCCCTTACATTTTCTTTAAATTCTCGTAATACAACTGTATAACCGAGTAGGAACCGCTTTGGAATGTAATCTTAAAATGGATCTACTTTATAGTACTTTAAAAGTTATAATGTTAGTTTTTACCATCGAATTTACTGTGAATTCCTATAATTGCTTCTTGAGCTTAAATTTTTTGTGCTCATCACCTTTTAAAATTGTATTGGAAGTTGCCAAAGTGGATTTAAATGCATGAAAAGATCTGTGATGTGTAGAATAAGGGTCTCCACCACATTTAAGGGTCACAGTTGTCTACATGGGACGTGGTTTCACACGGGTGGTTATGGGTGGTAGAAATGTGAACGAGTTACTGAAACACATTTGTACAGTATTTTCTAAGAAGCTTATGATAAAGGCTTGATCTATATACTGCTCGGTACTGAGACATTGTTCAGATCCAGGAATGCTGGGTATTGTAAATTGATTTTTAACTATAGTCGTTGCTTTTTCGAAAATTCGTTAATACAACGAACAAATTTCCCCAGTCCCTTGGCATTTCGTTAAATTGTGGTTCTACTGTAATCACCGCCTGTTTCGTCCATTTTGTTTCACAGAAGCGGATTCTTGAAAGGCCGCGAGCTCCTTGGAAACAAAGAGCCAGGCTTTTCAGGGGACGGAAAGAATGACAGCGGACCATAAAGGTATTATGGCACCCTTATAATCAATGAAATCGAGGGTGATGTTGCCTATGAACGAGTGTTCATAGGCAAAAGGGATTCAGTGTGGTACATACGTGTACATGCAGAAGTACACATAAGTTTTAAACTATTTTACTACTAAATATAGCAGTACACGGTGCTCCTCCTTATTATCTATCGAGCCATTCGGGAAGTATAATTGAAACATATTCACTAAATCAATCTTAATATACATGCTACCTCGTTGTTTAAAAGTTTTAATGTTTTTTTACCTATATTTAAACTGAAGTAGTCGAAATTGTGAAATTACTCAATAAAAAGTTTGTCTCCTCTTGGCAGACCTTTGATGAAAAAATTCCTCACCCACGGGGAACTCACAACCTGATGAATGCCTAACCCTGTTCAGGGAGGAACGGGCACACTTGGAACTGACTGAGCCTTATGTTTCAATGAAGTTATTTTTTGGTAACCATGACTTGTTTTCGCAGATGACAGAAAGAGAAGAACAAACTACCCTGTTGACGAGGAGCTTGTTTCGGAAACGTCCTTTGGTAGTAACTGTGAAAAGAAAGCTGATGCTGCATCTGGAAATCAAACTAAAACAGTCAAAGTTAAAGTCTCTCAGTCAAAAAACAGCCGCAAGCGTAAAAAGTCAAAATCTTCTTGTGATTCAGGTAAACAATAATATGATTTGTTTTCCTTACTATTGCCTACTAGTACATCTATAAAAGGTTTTACCCAAAGGTACTTTTTTTCCACAGAACTTGTTACCGTTACACGGTAGTAGTGTATTTCATTACCCACTCTATACGTTACCAACTCAGGTTTGGCACCAGATTTCATCCTGGATTCGAGATTGCTTTAAATCTGGTAGCCTTAGAAAACAGCCGACGTGTCACTACCGTGACACACCATCAGTATGGAATTTCTATGTTCGTTCTGTTCCTCAGTCGTCATTTCGTTGAGAAATCAGTGGTGGCGTCGCGAAATATCGGCTGTTTTCTCAGGTTACAAATCTGGGGACCAATGCAAGGTATTGACTTTCGAACAATTTATGGTAGTCAAGAATACGTGTCTCGCGATAATTTGGGTTTCGTTAATAAAGACATTTGACGGAGCGTTTCCTTTTATTTTAGAAATTTTTACAAAGCACTTTTTTCAAGAAATAAATGTCTTTTAGTTCATAAGCAAAGGATGGGGTCATTTGTCAGATTACAGAACGAGGCACCTTTTTCGACACTGAGGAGTGTTTACCGTTTAATTTTAAGCAGTGAAAAAACTGATTTTGTGACTGAAACTAACCTACTGTTATGTTACCCGAATCAGTGCAGCGTTTCAATGGGTGTTGTCATGGCAAGAAAATATAATATTGCAAGAAGAAGTTATTAGGATACTGCTTATATTTTGATAACACGTTCCTTCTCAGTATTGCTATCTTTTACTTTTAGACATTGTTACCAGGCACTGTTACCAGGACCTGAGTGATGAACAGGAAAAAATAATTCATGAAACTCTAACAAGACAGATACAAGTGTACACTAAATATCGTAGAGTTTCAACCCCCGGTGGAGTGTCCGCTCTGATTGAACATATACAGGATGCGTACAACTTGGCCTTGAAATCTGTGGGCGTCGGATCTCTCGAAATAACGTTTCAGTGCACCTCCCTGGAGAGTCTTGAATGTTTGTGGAGTGACTATCAGTCTGGTCACCTTAATGACATTGCTGAGAGATACCTTGTGACTGATGACATAAAGAAGAAACTGAACTTGGAGAGTATCAGTTTGAAGACAATTATCGAAGAAGAAAACTACCGGATTTGCAAGAGGATTTTAATGGAAAAATTATGTGAGTCTGGAAGCTCTTTGTAAGGTATTTACTGTCTGCAGTTTAGGCTCAAACAATTGAAAACTGAAATCAAATCCAAAAAAAAAGGGATTAATACCATTTGCTTACGTTCGGCCAACATTGACTGGTTATCTTTTCTGCTGCAACCCTGATTACGTTGCTCTTTGTTTCTTACGATATTGTTACATTTTCACTGCAGCAATCTTGGTCCATTATGTAACGATGGTCAGCTTATCGAGCGCATATAGCTACCTTCCTAAAAAAATTTTCGCAAACAGACAGAAAAATGATAACGCATTAAAACAATTAATCGACATACGATAAGCTTTCATAACAGAAGTAAAATAGATATATTGTGGTCATTAAATGCTCAGTATTTAAAGGTGTCTCTTTGTTGAATTTTCACTGTTTACAAGCGGTGCAGTAATTTATTAGCCTATGTACAGCCCCCGTCTCCTCGGGAAAAAGTCGGAGCTTTGCTGATTTTTTCCTGAGGGTAGAGGGTGGCTGTGCACAGGCTATAAATTTATTTACGGTGATCATTTTCGGGGACAGTACATTCACAACAGATGAACTTAATGCCTACTTGTTTTTTCATTCTCTGTTAGCAGTCAGCAGTGACTTTTCTCCTTCAACTCAATCAGATCAAGAAGCAGCTTTACTAGCCGCTGACACAAGCTCAGATGTTTCTAAGGTAGGCCTCTTTGTACTTGTGATTAAACATGAAACGGGTGAAGATCAAGATGAAAAAGAAATCGAGGGGCGTGTCCACGCCGTTTCTTAAACAACAGTTACATAAGTACTGATGAAGAGATTTTGGTCGTGTCCTTGATTTAAGTGTATTGTGTGGGGTCGCACTCTGTATTTTAATGACTGTCCAGTCAATTCTGCAGAAACAATAACTTTTAACTACAATGTAGTTGGAATTCAGAGTACGTTGATATAACGACAAGATTAAGTTTAGAGGCAATTAGTCTTCTTAAGAACCGATTTTTATGTCACTCTTATGTGTAAGGTGTGTGAATACAGTAAGAAATGTTATGGCAGTCATAAGTGGATCTTTCTTTTGCAAATACAAGTGCTCCGCCATAAAGAACTTTTAGTTTCAATAATCTGTTCTTGTTGTCCTTCAGCAGCATAATTAAAAAATAAAAAAACTGTTCTAGTGAGGCCTTAAACTACTGTTTAAAAAAGTAATTCAAATCCATAATCCAAGCTTTCTCCGATCAACAGCATCATCAGGGATGAGAAAATATTCCCCGCGCGCGCGCTATATATATGCAAAGTTCAAAAGGTGTAGGGTGAATGAGTAAAAAATGTGACGTATGTATGAAAGCTATAGAAATAAATTGTGAATGGAATACAACGCTCTCATTATGGAATGTCTCTCGACAAAGGACCTCTAAAAGTGCTTAAGAATGGTGTGTAAAATACTAAAATAGAAGGTCTGCGAATTCTCTACATTCCTCCCGGGAATTGTATGTATGCTTGCAGTTTCTAATGTAAAATGCTTCATAAAGGCGCAGATAAGCGGGGTCATTTTCGCTCATAATAATCTTGACCACCTCAATGCCTTTATAGTCTTTGTTTGGCAGGAATGTACTTTCAGTTTATACCCACTTTGTTATTGGTCCTAGAATAAGAAGCAGGTCCCGACCCATATGGAGAGAGCTGAGAGGGCAAAAGTAAGTTTGCTGAGATATTTAGGTTGCGTTCCTTGTGGTCAAACTTTTTCCGGATAAAGACAATCCTGATGGTTGGATTGTCGTGGTAGGCAGAGCAAAATCTTAAACAAGATTGATCCATACGGTAGTTGGCTCCTTCGCAATTTCCTCGCAACGCTTTTAATTTTTTTCCGCTAATTGAAGCGTATTCTCGTAGAACAATGGAGGGGAAAGTACCCCTTTGACTAGTAGCCGTTAATATTGGGACTCGTCAACTTGAATTTATCTGGAGTTTGAACCAAACAATCTCAGACAAACAACTACGAAACATCAAATGCTGAGAGATGAACATTTTACGGTAAGAGAATCGCCAAGCGTTTTCGTTTGCGGATCTTTAGTTACACGGTACCTTTTAAGTTTAATATACTACAGCTTTTAAGTGGCATAGGACAACAGAGGAGTATGAATAACGTTTGCCTGTTTATCGATCACCTGATGAACGAGTACATTCAAGGTTGCGATTAAAAAACAGTGTCATTAAATGAAACAAAAATCTGAAACGAGATTCAGATACCAATCCGAACGATCCAAGTGCAAAATCCGGATTTACATTGGTGAAATGGAGCACCACAACGCAAGTGTAGTGTTCTCTCTTTGTTAATTTAAGCAAAGCAAAATATATTTAAAAAACGTCACTTGCTGGAAGGATTGAAAATGACATATTTTTGACGACTTAAACATAAATCAAACCCAGCTGAGTGCAGTATTGAATCATTATCTCTAACATTAATTAAGATACAGACAGTAAAGTTATTAGTTCGAAGATATATTTACGCCGAGATAGTTAGACCCACAAGACAGGGTGAACCATTATAACATAGTAGATAACCCGGTGTTAGGTGTTTGGACTGATGGATTTGGCTGTTATCAAGAGGATTTTCAAGAGAAGGTGTCCTCTCTTGGGATTATGTAATCTTTTACATTTATATTTACTCTCTGATAAAAGCATATTTTTTGAAATAGGTATCGAGAGGTCTCCTGCACAAGGCTGCAATCAGTGGACAATACGAGACGATCAAAGGGCTTCTTGAAAGTGGCGAAGATGTGGATCTAAAAGATCAGGTTTTATTTCAGTCTTTTTTGTTATTCGGCCGGCTAGATCATATGATTTTCTGATCCCACTTCGACACCTCGCTCTTGCTTTGCTCGATATTGGTGTTAATCTAGTCAAGATTTTAAACTTTTTCTTAGGGAAACTTACTTTTAATTCTTAAACAATTGTATGTTTTTTGGCTGCAGAATGCAAATTTCAGTTTCAAAATTGATTTGTCAGAGTTGCGGTTATCTGTTGTCCTTACATTTTCTTTAAATTCTCGTAATACAACTGTATAACCGAGTAGGAACCGCTTTGGAATGTAATCTTAAAATGGATCTACTTTATAGTACTTTAAAAGTTATAATGTTAGTTTTTACCATCGAATTTTTTGTGCTCATCACCTTTTAAAATTGTATTGGAAGTTGTCAAAGTGGATTTAAATGCATGAAAAGATCTGTGATGTGTAGAATAAGGGTCTCCACCACATTTAAGGGTCACAGTTGTCTACATGGGACGTGGTTTCACACGGGTGGTTATGGGTGGTGGAAATGTGAACGAGTTACTAAAACATATGTATACAGTATTTTCTAAGAAGCTTATGATAAAGGCTTGATCTATATACTGCTCGGTACTGAGACATTGTTCAGATCCAGAAATGCTGGGTATTGTAAACTGATTATTAACTATAGTGGTTGCTTTTTCGAAAATTCCGCTTCTGTGAAACAAAGTGGGAGAAAACAGGCGGTGATTACAGTAGAACCACAATTTAACGAAATGCCAAGGGACTGGGGAAATTTGTTCGTTGTATTAACGAATTTTCGAAAAAGCAACCACTATAGTTAATAATCAGTTTACAATACCCAGCATTTCTGGATGACAGAAAGAGAAGAACAAACTACCCTGTTGACGAGCAGCTTGTTTCGGAAACGTCCTTTGGTAGTAACTGTGAAAAGAAAGCTGATGCTGCATCTGGAAATCAAACTAAAACAATCAGAGTTAAAGTCTCTCAGTCAAAAAACAGCCGCAAGCATAAAAAGTCAAAATCTTCTTGTGATTCAGGTAAACAATAACATGATTTGTTTTCCTTACTATTGCCTACTAGTACATCTATAAAAGGTATTACCCAAAGGTACTTTTTTTCCACAGAACTTGTTACCGTTACATTGTAGTAGTGTAATTCATTACCCACTTTATACGTTACCAACTCAGGTTTGGCACCAGATTTCATCCTGGATTCGAGATTGCTTCAAATCTGGTAGCCTTAGAAAACAGCCGACGTGTCACTACCGTGACACACCATCAGTATGGAATTTCTATGTTCGTTCTGTTCCTCAGTCGTCATTTCGTTGAGAAACCTGTGGTGGCGTCGCGAAATATCGGCTGTTTTCTCAGGTTACAAATCTGGGGACCAATGCAAGGCATTGACTTTCGAACAATTTATGGTAGTCAAGAATACGTGTCTCGCGATAATTTGGGTTTCGTTAATAAAGACATTTGTCGGAGCGTTTTCTTTTATTTTAGAAATTATTACAAAGCACTTTTTTCAAGAAATAAATGTCTTTTAGTTCATAAGCAAAGGATGGGGTCATTTGTCAGATTACAGAACGAGGCACCTTTTTCGACACTGAAGAGTGTTTACCGTTTAATTTTAAGCAGTGAAAAAACTGATTTTGTGACTGAAACTAACCTACTGTTATGTTACCCGAATCAGTGCAGCGTTTCAATGGGTGTCGTCATGGCAAGAAAATATAATATTGCAAGAAGAAGTTATTAGGATACTGCTTATATTTTGACAACACGTTCCTTCTCAGTGTTGCTATCTTTTACTTATAGACATTGTTACCAGGCACTGTTACCAGGACCTGAGTGATGAACAGGAAAAAATAATTCATGAAACTCTAACAAGACAAATACAAGTGTACACTAAATATCGTAGAGTTTCAACCCCCGGTGGAGTGTCCGCTCTGATTGAACATATACAGGATGCGTACAACTTGGCCTTGAAATCTGTGGGCGTCGGATCTCTCGAAATAACGTTTCAGTGCACCTTTCTGGAGAGTCTTGAATGTTTGTGGAGTGACTATCAGTCTGGTCACCTTAATGACATTGCTGAGAGATACCTTGTGACTGATGACATAAAGAAGAAACTGAACTCGGAGAGTATCAGGTTGAAGACAATTATCGAAGAAGAAAACTACCGGATTTGCAAGAGGATTTTAATGGAAAAATTATGTGAGTCTGGAAGCTCCTTGTAAGGTATTTACTGTCTGCAGTTTAGGCTCAAACAATTGAAAACTGAAATCAAATCCAAAAAAAAAGGGATTAATAACATTTGCTTACGTTCGGCCAACATTGACTGGTTATCTTTTCTGCTGCAACCCTGATTACGTTGCTCTTTGTTTCTTACGACATTGTTACATTTTCACAGCAGCAATCTTGGTCCATTATAGTTACCTTCCTAAAAAAATTTTCGCAAACAGACAGAAAAATGATAACGCATTAAAACAATTAATCGACATACGATAAGCTTTCATAACAGAAGTAAAATAGATATATTGTGGTCATTAAATGCACAGTATTTAAAGGTGTCTCTTTGTTGAATTTATCAGCCTATGTACAGCCCCCGTCTCCTCGGGAAAAAGTCGGAGCTTTCCTGATTTTTTCCTGAGGGTAGAGGGTGGCTGTGCACAGGCTATAAATTTATTTACGGTGATCATTTTCGGGGACAGTACATTCACAACAGATGAACTTAATGCCTACTTGTTTTTTCATTCTCTGTTAGCAGTCAGCAGTGACTTTTCTCCTTCAATTCAACCAGATCAAGAAGCAGCTTTACTAGCTGCTGACACAAGCTCAGATGTTTCTAAGGTAGGCCTCTTTGTACATGTGATTAAACATGAAACAGGTGAAGATCAAGATGAAAAAGAAATCGAGGGGCGTGTCCAGGCCGTTTCTTAAACAACAGTTACATAAGTGCTGATGAAGAGATTTTGGTCGTATCCTTGATTTAAGTGTCAGTGTGTGGGGTCGCACTCTGTATTTTAATGACTGTCCAGTCAATTCTGCAGAAACAATAACTTTTAACTACAATGTAGTTAGAATTCAGAGGACGCTGATATAATGACAATATTATGTTTAGAGGCAAGTAGTCTTTTTAAAAACCGATTTTTATGTCAATCTTATATGTAGGGTGTGTGAATACAGTAAGAAATGTTATGGCAGTAATAAGTGGATCTTTCTTTTGCAAATACAAGTGCTCCGCCATAAAGAACTTTTAGTTTCAATAATCTGTTCTTGTTGTCCTTCAGCAGCATAATTAAAAAATAAAAAAAAAACTGTTCTAGTGAGGCCTTAAACTACCGTTTAAAAAAGTAATTCAAATCCATAATCCAAGCTTTCGCCGATCAACAGCATCATCAGGGATGAGAAAATATTCCGCTCGCGCGCGCTATATATATGCAAAGTTCAAAAGGTGTAGGGTGAAATGTGTAAAAGATGTGACGTATGTATGAAAGCTATAGAGCGGTTTTCACTTGACTGTCGTAAAACCAAAACCAAAGTAAATACACTAGCCAACCAAAACCAAACCAAACCAAAACCAAAACCAATCCCTTTCGACAGTCAAGTGAAAACCGCTCTAAATAAATAGAAATAAATTGTGAATGGAATACAACGCTCTCATTATGGAATGTCTCTCGACAAAGGACATCTAAAAGTGCTTAAGAATGGTCTGTAAAATACTAAAATAGAAGGTCTGCGAATTCTCTACATCCCTCCCGGGAATTGTATGTATGCTTGCACTTTCTAATGTAAAATGCTTCATAAAGGCGCAGATTAGCTTGGTCATTTTCGCTCATAATAATCTTGACCACTTCAATGCCTTTATAGTCTTTGTTTGGCAGGAATATACTTTCAGTTTATACCCACTTTGTTATTGGTCCTAGAATAAGAAGCAGGTCCCGACCCATATGGAGAGAGCTGAGAGGGCAAAAGTAAGTTTGCTGAGATATTTAGGTTGCGTTCCTTGTGGTCAAACTTTTTCCGGATAAAGACAATCCTGATGGTTGGATTGTCGTGGTAGGCAGAGCAAAATCGCAAACAAGATTGATCCATACGGTAGTTGGCTCCTTCACAATTTCCTCGCAACGCTTTTAATTTTTTTCCGCTAATTGAAGCGTATTCTCGTAGAACAATGGAGGGGAAAGTACCCCTTTGACTAGTAGCCGTTAATATTGGGACTCGTCAACTTGAATTTATCTGGAGTTTGAACCAAACAATCTCAGACAAACAACTACGAAACATCAAATGCTGAGAGATGAACATTTTACGGTAAGAGAATCGCCAAGCGTTTTCGTTTGCGGATCTTTAGTTACACGGTACCTTTTAAGTTTAATATACTACAGCTTTTAAGTGGCATAGGACAACAGAGGAGTATGAATAACGTTTGCCTGTTTATCGATCACCTGATGAACGAGTACATTCAAGGTTGCGATTAAAAAACAGTGTCATTAAATGAAACAAAAATCTGAAACGAGATTCAGATACCAATCCGAACGATCCAAGTGCAAAATCCGGATTTACATTGGTGAAATGGAGCACCACAACGCAAGTGTAGTGTTCTCTCTTTGTTAATTTAAGCAAAGCAAAATATATTTAAAAAACGTCACTTGCTGGAAGGATTGAAAATGACATATTTTTGACGACTTAAACATAAATCAAACCCAGCTGAGTGCAGTATTGAATCATTATCTCTAACATTAATTAAGATACAGACAGTAAAGTTATTAGTTCGAAGATACATTTACGCCGAGACAGTTAGACCCAGAAGACAGGGTGAACCATTATAACATAGTAGATAACCCCGTGTTAGGTGTTTGGACTGATGGATTTGGCTGTTATCAAGAGGATTTTCAAGAGAGGGTGTCCTCTCTTGGGATTATGTAATCTTTTACATTTATATTTACTCTCTGATAAAAGCATATTTTTTGAAATAGGCATCGAGAGGTCTCCTGCACAAGGCTGCAATCAGTGGACAATACGAGACGATCAAAGTGCTTCTTGAAAGTGGCGAAGATGTGGATCTAAAAGATCAGGTTTTATTTCAGTCTTTTTTGTTATTCGGCCGGCTAGATCACTTAAAAGGGTAATTAAGCTGCCTTAGAACAAGCCTGTTCATGCGATATGATTTTCTGATCCCACTTCGACACCTCGCTCTTGCTTTGCTCGATATTGGTGCCAATCTAGTCAAGATTTTAAACTTTTTCTTAGGGAAACTTACTTTTAATTCTTAAACAATTGTATGTTTTTTGGCTGCAGAATGCAAATTTCAGTTTCAAAATTGATTTGTCAGAGTTGCGGTTATCTGTTGGTTGACTGTAGAAAGGATGAAAATAAATAAGGGTGTAATAAGATAGCTTTAAGCATAGTCTATAAGACTGAGTTCTCAATAATGTCCCATAATTTTGCTAGTTCCCCTTTTTAACCTTCTTAACCTGCTCTGTATATATCTGTAGTTTTCTCTAACACCTCTTCATCTTGCCTGTTGGTATGGACAAGAATCTGTTGTCAAACTGTTGTTGAAATACGGAGCGAACGTCAACGCTGAAGACAGGGTGAGTTCAGTCGATGGTTAAACGTTTGTGGCCTTGAATAAAGAGGCTGGTTTTTAAATAAACTGTGTTGTTGAAATCTAGGAGAGCAAGATTTGTGATTTATTAATTGAGATCACACATATTGGCTCTCTTTAATCCATTACAATGTGAAAGTGACGTTTTATAAGAACATGCACAGGTTTGGTAACAACGTTTGTAACCCTGCGTTACATCTCAAATTCTAGTTATGTCTCTTCTCTTTTAATGCATGAAACTTATAAAAAAGAGTGAAAGAAGTGAAAAAAAAATACTTTAAGCCCAAAGTGTGTTTGTATGTATAATCAAATGGTATACTCGTGAAATTATTCACTAATTTCACGCGCGTTTTGTCCAAGTCCTAATAATTTCCCTCGCCTTTGATTACCTATTAATATCATGGGTGACGAATTACGTTAGCAATCTTGGAGTTTCGTCATGTTTATCCTAGATCGGATCGAGAACTCCACTCTATCAAATGTTTTTTTTTGTAATTTCACATGTGAAATTACAAATTAACACTGAAATTTCGCGCCAAAATTAATCGTCACCTATGATATTAGTATAGGTAATAGCATGATTAGTAGTGATATTTGGCATAAATACCACGAGTGATATTTCAAAATTGTTATACGTAATTTCACCAGCCGTTAGGCGAGTGAAATTTGAGACAATTTTGAAATATCACGAGTGGTATTTATGCCAAATATCACGTACAAATCATGCTATTATTTGTTTATACTACTACCCGCAAAAGGTTTGTAATTTTCACGTGTGCTCTAAGNACTGAGTTCTCAATAATGTCCCATAATTTTGCTAGTTCCCCTTTTTAACCTTCTTAACCTGCTCTGTATATATCTGTAGTTTTCTCTAACACCTCTTCATCTTGCCTGTTGGTATGGACAAGAATCTGTTGTCAAACTGTTGTTGAAATACGGAGCGAACGTCAACGCTGAAGACAGGGTGAGTTCAGTCGATGGTTAAACGTTTGTGGCCTTGAATAAAGAGGCTGGTTTTTAAATAAACTGTGTTGTTGAAATCTAGGAGAGCAAGATTTGTGATTTATTAATTGAGATCACACATATTGGCTCTCTTTAATCCATTACAATGTGAAAGTGACGTTTTATAAGAACATGCACAGGTTTGGTAACAACGTTTGTAACCCTGCGTTACATCTCAAATTCTAGTTATGTCTCTTCTCTTTTAATGCATGAAACTTATAAAAAAGAGTGAAAGAAGTGAAAAAAAAATACTTTAAGCCCAAAGTGTGTTTGTATGTATAATCAAATGGTATACTCGTGAAATTATTCACTAATTTCACGCGCGTTTTGTCCAAGTCCTAATAATTTCCCTCGCCTTTGATTACCTATTAATATCATGGGTGACGAATTACGTTAGCAATCTTGGAGTTTCGTCATGTTTATCCTAGATCGGATCGAGAACTCCACTCTATCAAATGTTTTTTTTTGTAATTTCACATGTGAAATTACAAATTAACACTGAAATTTCGCGCCAAAATTAATCGTCACCTATGATATTAGTATAGGTAATAGCATGATTTGTAGTGATATTTGGCATAAATACCACGAGTGATATTTATGCCAAATATCACGTACAAATCATGCTATTATTTGTTTATACTACTACCCGCAAAAGGTTTGTAATTTTCACGTGTGCTCTAAGCCAATCAAATTGCAGAAATTTCTCATGTAGTAGTATAAGGCGATTAATTTTCACGAGAGTGAGACACTTTTAATAGTAATCTGGCTTCACATCAGGAAAACTGGTAAACTGGCATTATTTTTAATATTAAGTTGCCTGTGTTAGTTGTTTAGTGATGCTTGTCCTTCGTTTTCTGGCGTGTTCAAAGTAATACATCAATAACCATGATAACAAGTACAATTTACACTGCTTTTCTAGTTTCAACGTACCCCTCTGCAAAAAGCGGAACGCCACAATCACTACTCCATCGTGCAGTTACTCATGAACAGTAATGCGAGGCCGAGTTACCAACAACCGGTAAGACATTTGTTATTTGCTGCGTTTCTAAGAATAGCAGCAAATTATTATTTTCACGGTTTCAACTCATTGACAGCTGTCACAGAGACTCAAGTATAAAAGGGCGGGATTTTACTGAGGAGAATCATTCTAAGCTGACATATTGCTGCTTGATTAATTCGTTTTCTATGCCTTTTCCTTTTTGTGTGCTTCAAATTTATCGTAGTTCGTCGTTCATGTGCTCATAGTTTGGTCTTCTAGTTTAACCTCTCTTACTCGAGATCCATGTCAAGTGTCTGGCTCTGCTTCCGGGAGGGTTCAGGTTTCCTCCGTAGATAAGGGGGCTTTCCTGCAGACGGACAGCAGGCAAGATGTTATCTTCATTACATTATCAATCAAAGAACTTTACTTTAGAGGTTGTTACATTTTTTCCTGCTTCACTGCTTTTGCAGTATCTAAGTGTTTCTATTTGAATAAATAAACAAGGAATGATGCTTGCATTACGCTGGGTTGTTGTGTCGGTTTAATTCTCGTTTCGAGAAAGGAGCAACAGCAAGTAATCACCAGTAAACGTGCTCGAGGGAAAGAATTGTTCCGTGCAAGGACACTCAAGGAGCCAAAAACAGGAGAACAGTAGCTGTTTTACAAAAAGTCGATAAATCTTTTTATAGCATTTTATTGCATCTTAATTTAATATATTATCTGATCTCGCGAGTTTTGATGCATGCTTTTAGTTATATCATGATCATATTTTTACAAAGTTTAAAGGAAAATAGCGAGACACATACTCCGGCTCATTTCTATAGTGAAACACATTCAAGCACTTAGTTTGATTTTGAAATTAAAGGGTAAGGGCTAACGTCATCGGAGAGAAGTTATGGGAAATGTTAAAATTTCCCGCGCGTAAAAGCTATAACAATACAGAACAATACTTATTGTTCTCGAATTCAGGTCGCTTTTCGTGATACGCGGTCGTGTTCTTTAAATGTATAATTTTATTTTACTACTACAGAATTTCGGTAAACGAAAAATTCGAATTGTTGTATTTTTATCACCTCACATAGATTCAGATTCTAGGTAAGTAAACTGACTCGCCTTAACTTCTTTGTTGCAGTTAAGTTTACAGTCACTTGCGGAGAAGGCATTCTTGAGTGTGGATACTCGATCGGGATTTAACATGCTCACAGCGTCTGTCGTTGAAGGGAATTACGACGTTTTTTTCAAGGCGCACGGGCAACTCAGTTCTTTTGAAATACTAACGGCAGCTGTAGCCGATGCTCTCGCAAATCTTGAAACCAAAAGGCCTGGTCATCACAAAATTGAACGTTTGAACCGAAATACAGTGGATAACGTCAATTCACTGTCAGAGCTGCACCAGTGTGCACACCGTAATGATGCGGAGAAGGCAGTAGAGCTTGTGTTAAATGATGGCCTGGATATAAACACCCCTGCATTGTGCAATCGCACACCTTTGTTGTGGGCGAGTCTTTCATCTTCTGGTGAGTTTATTGAGACCCTTATCGACCTTGGTGCTAACGTTAATGCTCAAAGAACCTATGACAAAGTTACACCTTTGCTCTTGTCTGCTAATTGGAATAACTTCATGGCAGTGTACTTGCTTTTGGATCATGGAGCAGTTGCTAATATCGCTGCAGCTGATGGACGTACTCCACTGCACAAGGCAGTGATGAAGGGTAACCAAAACCTTGTCAAATTATTTCTGGAAAAGAACGCGTTAGTAAATACTCAGAATGCTGATGGCGATTCACCACTGCACACAGCTGTTAGCAACGGATTTTTTGATATTACCAAGCTTCTGATTAAAAAGGGAAGCAACGTCAACGTTCAAAATAAAGAAGGAAGAACCCCTCTTTTTCTTGGTGTAAAGAACAAACATGAACAGCTCATCAAACTCTTGATTGAAAACAACGCTGATGTAAGTATTGGATACAAGGAAAACTCCACAGAAATGAAGTACATTGAGGTATATGAGGGTCTCAATGGGGTGGTGGCTTTTACGGTTATCGGCTAAAAGTTTGACTCTTTTACGGCTATCGGTTAATTTATTTCAGTTACGGTTAACAAAAAAGTTAAAAATTAATTTCTTTTGTTTCAAAGAGATAAATATTAATAAACCTGTGTTTTTGTATCTTTAAGCGAAATAAAGGTCTTGGGATCATCTCGGGATGTAATAAGTTATTCTTTTGAACCATTTTAACATTTGATAGATCATACTTTAAACTTTTCCACTTCTAATATTATTTTATCCATAGGAATGTCAACGGTTACTTTTACAAATCTCGGGAACAGTTTCTTTTACGGTTAACTCTTTTTTTACCCTATTTACGACTAACGGTGAAAATTTTTCAATTTTTACGGCTATCGACTAAATTTTTGGACGTTTTACTCGTATCGGTTAACCCCATTAAGACCCTCGTATATTGCTCGCATCTTCTAAATGCCTAAATTTGGTCAGCGCCAGCTGGTTTTGAAGAGTTAGTCAGGAGATTAAAGCCACTCAAAAACGGCGAAATGTTTTGAAAGAATAACAAATTTGTTTAATCATCTTAGGATGAGAAGCAGGTCCTGATCCATATGGAGAGAGCTGAGAAAGCAAAAGTAAGTTGAATGGCATATGTGTTGTAGTGTGCGCACGTTGTCCATTTAATCTGGGGAAAACAAATATGAAAACTTTAATCAAAGAAAGATTTAGAAATTCCATATTATTAACGTCTTCCTCATAAATCAGAGCACAGGCTTTCCCGTTCTGTTGCTAAATCAGCTTAGTAGGACGAGTAGGACGAGTAGGACGGTATGGGGGACTTTTCACAGGATTGATGTGTTGTTAGTGTCTCCAGTATTTATGCTGGCTGCATGAGGCTGGGTAAAAGTCGGGATTTGAGGGTTGGCAAGTCTGTAGGTTCGCCCACGAAAATTTAAACAGTGGGCTCTTTTTTTCGAGGTGACACTTGATCAAGAAATTCGTGTCCACCCTCAATCCACGTGCTGCGCGTGCAAGAACTTGTAAACCTCGGCTTTTCAGAAATGTTGAACTTCCCCGCGTGTAAAAGCCTTTATTATACATTGTACCAACTATCTGTTTTCTCATTGGCTAAGAGCCTAGAGCTAATTTTGGAAATCAGCGCAATCTACAGATTAGCAGGTAATTGACTAATCTGTAGGTAGCGCGCGCAATGCATGATTTCCAATAACAGTATCAATTCAAGCTTCTTGCGAGAGTGTATTTGTCGTTATTTTCTTCAAAAAAATGTATTAAAAAACAATTTTTATTAGGTTTTTGTGATATCCTAGATAATCAAGGTCTCGGTAAGTGTTACCAGCCTCGACCTTCGGCTCGACTGATAAAACTTACCCCGGCCTTTTGATTATTCCGGATATCACAAAAACGTAGTCCGATAATTGATTATTATGAGCGTTTTTGTCATTACAATTTATTAACTTTCTACAAAACAATAAGACAAACAATAACTACAGATAATTCACATTACAAAAGTCAAACTAGAATATAAGTAGTATAGGAGGGACCGGTTACTCCCTTTTTTTGGGCAGGAATTTCATTAACTTGGGCAGGAATAAATTAACGCCAATGACGTCATAGGCTATTGTCTTGATCTCATGAATAAAATGCGCAGGAATCTCATTAAGATAAGGTCGTGTGTTATTTTTAGTTGGTTTAGGTTTTTTTCTAGTTACTTTAATGTCGATAGACGTCTTCCTTTTCGATTGGTTAGTTAGAAAATAAAAACCTTTTTATTGGTTAATTCATAGTGTCTGAGGAGTAAAGTCAAACTTGTCTGTGACTTAAAATCACTGAGACGTAACGTAATTATGCACTTCCTATTTCCTGCTGCTGTGATTGTCCTTGTTCCGGTTCACTGATTTTTGGCGGGCAAATCGTGTATATTAAAGAGGGCAAAGGCAAACTAGCTCTTTTTTACACTGCAAGCAATGTTTTACTTACCCCTCTCCTTTTCATTTTTTATTTTCCTCCTCCTCCACAATTTTATTATTTTCCTTCCTCAATTTTTTTATTCCCTCCTCCACAATTTCACAATTTTAATATTTTCCCTCCACCACCACCACCACCACCACCACGGCCGCCGCCACATTTCTATTGTTTTCCCTCCACCACCACCACCACCGCCGCCACCACATTTCTATTGTTTTTCCTCCTCCTCCTCCTCCTCCTCATTTTGATTGTTTTGATTTGGGGTCGATGTGGGGTCGATATAGGGTCGATGTGGGGTCGATGTAAGGTCGACGTGGGTCGTTGTAGGGTCGATGTAGGGTGGATGTGGGGTCGATGTGGGGTCGATGTAGGGTCGTTATTGCTTTCCCTCCTTCTCCTCCTAACGTCGGATTCAAGTTGGAATTTCTCGAAATAGAAAATAAGAAGATAAAAAATGTCCGAAACAATTCTTATGGATAAACCTGAAGTGGAAGTATTTATTTTTGAGTAGAAGTTCTAAGCAGTAAATGGCAATTAAGTTGAAAACTTGGTCACGTGGTACAAATTCACGTTTGCCGTTTGGCGTAAAACGTGAATCTTAATCCCTCTAATTGTCCAGTCAATTCTGCTGAAACAATAACTTTTAATTAGATAAAATTCAGTGTACGCCGATATATAATGACAAGAAATTAAGAGGCGACTAGTCTTCTTAAAAACCGATTCAGTTTTTTGTCACGCTTACATTGTAATGATGAATCATGGGCTGCTTTTAGGGCTATCCCTAAAAAGATTAATGTGGTTATTGGTAAAGCAAAGAGGTCCTTTTTTATGGCGGCTCTCTCCTCAAAACGCCCTGAACAGGTATTGAGGGTCATCCATCGTGTGCTTAACCCTAGTACCAGTCCCCCAAGAGCCGATCCAGATCAACTCAACAAATACTTCATCGCCACTAACGAAAGGACACTGGGTACCACCCCGGATGCAACATCTGATCTTCTGGAGCTAGCAAAGTCATTACCAGAGCACTCACAACGATCATTTAAGTTATGTCGCGTAACTTTCGAGGACGTAATGAAGGAAATACACCACCTCCGCTCAGACTGCTCAACCGGTGTCGATCAAATACCTGTTAAATTCGTTAAGTTAATAAGTGAGCATATTGCCGGTCCTCTCTCCTCTTCTCTGTCTAATCAACGCTATCTTAACTGTGGTGTACCTCAGGAGTCCTGTTTAGGTCCTCTACTATTTGTTATGTACACATCTACGCTGTTCAAGGCTATCGAACGTCATCTCCCGAGGCTCATTGTTACGCGGATGATACCCAGCTATACGTGAGTTTCAAGCCCGATGATGCTAACGTCCAGAATGAGGCCATTCGCGCAATGGAGGATTGTATTAAAGATATAAGGAACTGGCTTATTGAAGGACGGCTGTTACTCGATGATGATGGAACTGAATTTCTAGTTATTGGAACTTGTCACCAGTTAAATAAATTAAATCCTTCAGTACTTCATGTAGGTGATCATACGATTGACAATTCGGTTAACGTAAGAAATTTGGGAACGATATTTGGCATTTCAGTTAGTATGGATACTCACATAAATCAAGTTTGTAAGGCCGCTTTTTACCATATTCACAATATTCGTAGAATTTCTAAATACCTTTCACAGTAAACTAGACACGTGTTCCGAGTCTTCCGATAATCGCGCTACTTTGAGTGGCGTAGCGAAGGTCACATGGCAACTACGGAAATTTCGTTGAAATGTAGGATTCCAGGAAAAAAGTTTCAAGTTAGAGATGGAAAGCTCGATATTTGGGGAAACAAGAAACCGCGACGGATGTAACCTCTGTTTTATCGAGTATTTATTTGTATGACATGCAGAGCTTGTTCTTTATTCCCTTGTTTCCATCGATAAAGCCGGTAAGTTTGCCCCATCGTTCAACAACCTTTCGCGTATTTGTCTTCCAAACATGCTAGGATTCATCAATTTGAACAATTCTATGGATTTTATAACGTCTAAAAGTTTAGAAGGATTTCCTCGTCCTCCTTCATTAAAGGGAGAATATGTGCCGTACGCGTACGTTTGATAATGACGAATAATGCACACTCCGCCATGAGTAACACGAACTGCTCGTGAGGTTGCCTCGGTCCCTCTCCGGTCAAATACAAATCAACTATCCTGCCCTGAACTCTCGACCTAAAGCGTCATAATCAATAGGTCTGAACATTTTGAAAGTCCGTTAAATCCTCAAATCTTTCTTCGGATTTTGTAATTTCGTTTCGAAGTTCCCAGATCTTACCAAAATGCCCCAAATATGCTAAACAAAACTTGAAACGTTGTCCGAATTTTCGGAATTTACTGGTCACGCGTGACGGAGCATCGCTGTAAAACATTAGTTCATGCTTTCGTTACGTCCAGACTCGATTATTGTAATAGCCTTCTTTATGGCCTTCCCAAATATCTTATAAGTAAACNCCTGAACTCTCGACCTAAAGCGTCATAATCAATAGGTCTGAACATTTTGAAAGTCCGTTAAATCCTCAAATCTTTCTTCGGATTTTGTAATTTCGTTTCGAAGTTCCCAGATCTTACCAAAATGCCCCAAATATGCTAAACAAAACTTGAAACGTTGTCCGAATTTTCGGAATTTACTGGTCACGCGTGACGGAGCATCGCTGTAAAACATTAGTTCATGCTTTCGTTACGTCCAGACTCGATTATTGTAATAGCCTTCTTTATGGCCTTCCCAAATATCTTATAAGTAAACTACAACGAGCACAGAACGCTGTAGCCAGATTAATAACGAACACCAGAAAGTATGATCATATCATACCAGCTTTACATAACCTTCACTGGCTACCTGTGTTTTACCGCATCTATTTTAAAATTTTAATTATTACATTTAAGGCTATATATAATATTTCACCTAGCTATATTAGTAACTTAGTGTCTGTTAAGTCGTGTTCTGTTTATTCCCTTAGATAGAATTCTTCATTATTTTTCTACCGTTCCAAGGGGCGCATGCTATCTGCATTAGGAGCTCGTTCATTTTATGCTGCTGCCCCCATACTGTGGAACCTTTTGATCATTTTAATGTTAAAAGGTGCTATATTAATTGAATAAATTATTATTATTATTCTCACTGACTTTATCAATACCTGTATTACCTCTTCGACGTTTCCTTGAACATGGAAACTGCTCGGGTTTCACCAATCCCAAAGACGGATTACCCACAGAGCGAGAAAGAGTACCGCCCAGTATCTATTCTGTCGACTCTTTCAAAAGTGTTTGAGCGGTTAGTGCTGAAACAATTAATTTCCTACAATGATGAGCTTTCTTTATTGGCACCAAGTATATCTGATCTGGTTTCCGCAAGGGCCATTCTATTATAACTGCGCTGCTAGGTATTGGCGATGATATCCGAGCTATGAAGAGGGGTGAAGTCAGCTTGATGGTTTTCGCAGACTATTCTGAAGCCTTTGACACAGTTTGTTTTAAGACAGTACTAACCAAGATGTACGCTTTAGGTTTTTCAAACGAATTTCTTACTTGGATGGTCCACCACCTCTCTGATCGCCGCCTGTTCGTTCAGATAGACAAGACCTCGTCTATCGAGACTGTACTGTTTGGTGTCCCACGGGGACCGATACTCGGACCTTCTATTTTCAACCTATTTGTTTCTGATCTTCAAAAACACATTAAGTGTCCTTGTTACCAGTACGCGGACGATACAACTTTCTTCGTTCACTCAAAGACGAACGACTTAGCTAATGGTGTCGTGAAATTAAATGACGCAATATGACGTTTGGGGAATTATTCATCTGAATCAAACTTCGCATTGAATGAAGCTAAAACAAAGTGGATGCTTGTTTCCAACCGCCAGATGTCTCGAGCTTAAGCGTTGCACGATTATTATCCAGCTGTGAGCTGTAACGGGAAGCTACTAGAACGTGTCAACACAGCTAAGATACTGGGGGTCCTCATGGACGAACACCTAACATGGGCTTACCACGTGACTGTACTTCTGCAGCATTGACGGTTCTCCGGAAACTGCGCAACCTCGCACCATACCATGTTCGCAAGCAGTTATTGAAGTCATTAGTGATGTCAAAACTGGACTACGGGTGCGTCGTCTTCTATTCCCTTCCAGAATACCAAATGAAACGGCTGCAAAGAGTTCAAACAACATGCGCGGGCTACGTACTTGGGTGGTACGATGTTTTAGAGGACTTGCAGAACTGAATTAAACTGGCTTCCAATTATAAAAAGGAGAGACCTAGCACTACTGAAAATCACTCATAAAGCCCTCTACGATGATGTTTGGCCTGAGTACTTACGCTTTAAATTCCATACTGTCAGTGCCTGTAACTTAACATCTCTTGAAGCACCAAATTTGGCTATTCCAACTGAAAGCGGCAGTTTTCAGGACTCAGCAGCGAGGTACGTTACCTGATAGGTTAAGGCAAGAGCCTGACTATAACAAGTTCGTTAGGTTAGCCAAGAAGCTCGTGTTCTCCGAACGAGAAAGGGTATGACTGATTTTTATTATTATTTTTAACCGCGCTGTTTTTTAATTGCACGTATTTTTATCAAAACTTTTGTACTTATCCTTAATTTATGGTATATATCATTTTAAATTTAAAATCGGCTTGATTTTTTGTAATAATATATTGCAGTTGGGGCATTAGTACGCGAACAGCCACCTCGTGGAAGTACTAGTAATAAAATCGTTAGTAGTAGTAGTGGTAGTGGTAGTGGTAGTGGTAGTTGTAGTGGTAGTGGTAGTGGTAGTGGTAGTGGTAGTGGTAGTGGTAGTGGTAGTGGTAGTGGTAGTGGTAGTAGTAGTAGTAGTAGTAGTAGTAGTAGTAAATTCCTTTATTTCCATGACCGCATCATTTTACAGTATTGCAAAGCATGCATATAACAATCAAAATAATTAGAACAAACGGCACTAATAATAATCTAGAAAAATTCAGTTACATTATTAACAATGAATCACGTATTTTCATACAGGAGGAAATAAACTTCATAACTAGCTTATTTACATGATGTTCCTTCGAATTCATTATCACTTTTATACTTTCTGGAGATGATTTCTTGTCAAAGTCAGGTATTATTCGATTGATTTGATTAATAAATGCCTGTCTCTTGTTACATTGAAAGAGGAAATGAATCTCATCTTCTACCTGATTTGAGTGACATAACGGGCATAATCTATTTTCTCTTGGCAAATGATCGATTTGGTATCGACCATGTTCAATCATAAGTTTGTGATTACTTATTTTAAATTTAACAAAATTTTGTCTTTCGTCATAATGTCTTAGCTGGTAGAGATAATCAGATGTAGAATATTCATCTTTAAAAGTTTTATAAAATTCTAGTTTTTTTTAATTTTCAAGGCTGTGCCGCCAAAAAGATAGGTATTTCTCTCTCATTTCTGTGGTATATCGTCTAATTTTATCATTATCTAGAGATTCAGCATCTAAACTGGTTAGATTGTATTGTTCAAACATGTTTATGAAATTGGAAAAATATCCTGAATTATTCATTGAATGTAGATTCTTTGACATAAGGAAAGACTGTTTGACTATAGAGTCATTATCTTTGTTGTTGAGGTAAACAAAATATTTCATAATTTTCTGATTTATCGGGATAAGCAGCGGCAATCTACCAAGTTCAGCTCTGCAAGCTATGTTAGAGGCCTTATTGTTAACCTCTAAGTAACGTTTACAGAATTTGAGGTGGATTTTTTCTGTTGGGGAGCTATCCCATTTTTTAAAATCTTGCTTGGTGTACATTCCCCATACCTCGCTGTTGTAACTCAAGATTGGGAATACCATGGTGTCAAAATTTGGGATGCAGTATTAGGATTAAGTTTGTTAAGAATTGTCCGCTTCCGAATACTAGACAACGCGTGAAGGGCCTTTTCTTTTAAGTGTTCGAGTGCAAGTGTAAAGTTTCCCGTTGGAGTTAAACGTGTACCTAAATAAGTGTATTCTTGGACAATTTCAGTTGACTCACTGCCTATGTTGAAGTTGATGTCAATAGATTTTTTTGGGCGTTTCTGGAATATCATAATTTTTGTTTTCTTCGGATTAATTTTTAGCTTCCATTTGTCACAATAAAAGGAAAGCGCATTTAAACAGTTCTGCAATCCAGTTTTCGATCTTGATAGAATAACTAAATCATCTGCGTAGAAAAGTGAATTAATTTTTTTCCCATTTGGAAGAACAAATGGGTCAGATAAGGTGTTTTCGAATAAATGTGGTAGATTGTTTAAATAGAGGTTAAATAAAAGAGGGCTTAAAATACAGCCTTGACGTACACCTCTGGAATATGAAAAAGGCTGTGTTTTGTTTTCACCGATTTTGATGGAACATGTCGAGTTGCAATAAAGACTTTTCATGAGGTTGTACAAGTTTCCTCCTATATTCGTTTTTAGCAGTTTATAAAACAATCCTTCGTGCCAAACAGAGTCAAACGCTTTGCGGAAATCTACGAAACAAGCGTAGACTTTTTCCTTGTGATAATGCACATATTTATCTATTAGGGTCCTTAGAGTGAAAACATGGTCTGCAGTGCGGTTTTCAGGCAAAAAGCCAATTTGGGAATTATGTAATATCTTATTTTTCCTCAAAATACCAGTGAAGTCTTCGATTTAGAATAGAACAGAACAGTTTTCCAAGGCAACTAGAAACACAGATGCCTCTGTAATTTGTTGGATCACTCTTGTCACCAGATTTGTAAATTGGGGTTATGAGGCCTTGACACCAAACATCTGGCATTTTTCCGGATTGTAAAATGAGGTTAAAAAGTTTGACATAGACAGGCATTAGTGGTTCGAGGCTTGCTTTGATCATTTCATTTCGAATTTGTCAACAAATGGTGATTTTTTATTTTTCAATTTCTTCGCCGCTTGACGTATTTCCCTCTCAGTTATCTCATAATCGAAATGGGTAAACTGTTCCTTTTCGTGTTCTAAAGAATTTAATTCCCTATGGATTTCATGTTCATGCGTGGAATTCGTCGGGTCAATAAAATGAAGAGATTTGAAGTGGTGAAGCCATGATTCTTCCTAGTACATCTTTCGTTTAAACTACGAGGCCTTGAAAACACAATTCTTGCTCGGGTTTTATTTTTATTCCAGGAAAGAACTTGAGAGCGCCCTCTAGAGCCGTTTTGAATTCCTCTCCCCGTCTCTGTCCACAAAAGTATCACATACTGGTAACATGAAATCAAAACATCTGTGAAAAATGTCCATGGCTTCTTGCCGATCGCTCTTGCGGTCGGTGAAGTCAGGGGGTATTGTGTGTTATCCAATCACTGCCACATCCAGATTTTGGATGTGTCACACGATTTGCTGAATGGTTTTGTGTCAGGCCTTCCTTTCTCTTCTCCCCCTTCCCCCTCCCCCATCTAAAATCTCCTCTCCCCTAGCCCCTTGGAAGGCCTGATACTCAGGCTAAAGGGATCAAAGCTGTACATGTAGCTCTACAAACCAGCTCTCTACCTACTGAACTTACTCTGAAAGCCTTGTTTAGCAGTAATTTTAATTTATTAACACTATCTGTCACTCACTCACTTACCTGGGCAAGTGAAAAACTAGGCAGTTGTGGGATGTGTTGTTTGTATAGTTGCTTATCTTGGCAAGTAGTTTCTGCCTAAATAAAGAAAACTAAATTCAAAGTTAGCTTAGCTTTTGAATCACAGGGTTATGTACGTTGTATAAGTCGTTGTACAAACGTGCGTCAGACTGCATGAATAGAACCAATATATGAATAAGTTTCTAATGTCATGAAATGTTCTATAAATTTTTTCTCACAGAAATCTAGTATATTTGTTAAGAAAATAGTGCCTCGGGCTATCGGGCCAATATCGATACTCTCGTGCTCGTTCAGACCAAGAGAAGTCTCAACATGCCATGATTTTAACAAAGGACGTGATATATTTGTATAAAAACAACAACAAGGATATACAAAGAAAAAAGGCAGCGACGAAGTACAGATAGAAAAAAAATTGAGGTCGTAAGTGGGTCATTGCAGTTATCTAATCTCTTATCTCAGTTCTGATGAACTAAACTCGCAGTCAGTCGCGCCAATCAGTTCAAGCGATTTTAGGTTCAACGGTGTACATTCCTACCCAAACATATGACCGATACTCATTTGGATTATTTTGGGTGTTAATTCAGTTGCTTTTGAGAATCAGGGGAATTTTGTTGCTTTTATTGATTGTTTGTAGAGAGACAGATTCGATCAGTGTGTTAGAAGACAGTTAAAAGGATCTCTATTTATTAGCAAAAGAGACAGGGCGGGGACTCCCGGTCCTCTTCATTTCTGCAAGAGAGTTTTTACAACGGTTACATCCAGAAAAGTCAAAATATTTAATTGCTAAGAGAAAGAAAAAAAAAGCACATGTTGTATTCGCCATTTTCACATCTCCCATGATACACCTTGTTTGCCCTCTCTCGCGGTTTGCCCCCCAAAATGTTGCTTAAGAATTGCCTTTTATTTCCCTTGAGAGGACTGTAATACCCAGGAGAAATAACAAGGAAAGGTTATGCAACGTTTTGGTGGGCAAACAAGGTGTGTTATGGGCGATGTGCTAATCGCGAAACATTGAATTATGCGCCTACATCCTTGACCCATTTTACGAATTTCTTGCTTCAGTCAAAGCTTTGTAAGAGTAATTTTTCATGAAGAAAAGTTGCGTTAACGTTGTAAGGTGATGCCATCCACTTCAGTATGATAAAGGAATAAAAGAAAGTACATAAATTGTACTAATCACTCCGGTGTTAAAGTTCAGATTACAAGAAAGCATGGACCAGTTTTAAATTTATGTATTCAGAATTCATTGTCCGATCCGTTCGTACCGCTTCTTCGATTCCAGTTAATAGAGTGGAATAGTTATGAAACCGCGTCAGACTCCTTCGCCCTACTTTTTTTTTTTGTGGACTTGAAGGTGCACAACGTTTAATAGCATTCCTATCATTTGGATCTTATTGACAAATAAAAACGTCCCATTAATTTGTTGTGAACCGTCAGGGCGCTTCCAACATAAACTGCAGCACGGTCTTTCATAACCAGTCTCCTTCACTAACTATGATTCCATGCCATGCATGCAGAGTCTGTACATTTAATTTCCTGAATTTCATGAAGTGTGGTCTAGAAGTAATAGATCAAACATGAGACGCAGTGTTTCATCACCAGAAGAAACAGAAAGAAGAGAGTTGAAAATATGACGCGCGGCCGAGTATTTTTGACGAACTTCGAGGTGTTTCATCTGGTGATGAAACACTGTGTCGAATGCTTCGCTTGATATTACTTCTCAGACAAAATAATTATAGACAGAGAAATTAAGCATGCAAAAATGAGCAGTTTCTCATCCGATTTCCAAACACTCATTAAACATTTAACTTCCTTTGTATTTTCTTATGAATTATTAATTAGTTTGAGAACTGAGTGTGATGGATGTGTTTATATTTTTCCTTTTTAGAAAGTGAAAGAAGATCCAGAGGTTGTAAAGAGGAGAAGGGAACGAAACAAGATTGCGGCAACAAAATGTCGAAAACGAAAGAGAGAACGGATTGAAAAACTCCAACAGGTATTGCTTACTCTTAGAGTAACTAGTTGTGATTGCTTATCGTTAAATTAGAAAAACTGTCTGAACTGTACCAATCTGAGCAGGAGGATCTTTAAGCCCGTATCTCTAAGCGCTAGTGAAAGGCAAAGTTCTGAATCGCAAAATCCATTAGAAATTTGCGTGTACCCGTCTATCTTATTTCAACCGTAAACTTCAACATTATGCAATTTTAAGCTTTTCTGAAGGTATTCCAAGTCATAAGTTCTATCATGTCTATGATCGCATACCAATCGTGATATATAAGCAATGAAAAAAAAGAGACAGATTTTTACAAGGTTAGTCATCATCTGAAGTGGATATTTTCACAAATTCCAGCAAGACGAAGACCCGTTTACAACCCTGTCTATATTTTTAAACTTCAGGCATCTTTCTGCCGGTATTTGCAGGGGCCACCGAGCAGTTTTTAAAGTGCGGGGGCGAATAACCACCTCTTTTAAAGTGGGGGTGTGGTTGCCGGGGGTGCGGGGGTGGGCTCTAAATATACTGAAATTACTTTTCCAATAGGCCATTTTACAGTTGTTTGCTCGGTGCCCGGCTTTTCATGTGCAAATCGTGGTATTCTCATGCTAACAAGCCCGTTAACATGATCATTTACATATGAAAAACAAGGAGGTTTGTAACAAAACAAGGTCGCAGCCATCCCCGCTTCTATTCAAAGGCTAATTATGGTTAGGATCAGCAAATTTATTTGCCACGTCGGCAAGGCACATTTGCCAGTTCTCTCTTTGTGGCTGTTTAGTTCTGTCAGATTACTGAAGCTTTCTTGAATAATTGTTAAGCGGAGCCATGTTTTTAACCTTCAAGCCGCCGAAAAAGACCTTTCTCCTGCTGAGCCTGATTGCACATAGAGGGTTCAGCAGCAGAAGTTTGCAGATTGTGGCAATTTCACTGATTTATCATGATCTTATGAGGTTCTTGTGACCCCTTCATTTTGTCTAGAATGTCATCGAAACATGTAATTTCCCAACTATTGATCAAAACTTCAAATTTCCAGTCGGGCTTTTAATGCATCGTGGACTACATCATCAGCAAATAAAATTCGTTTTAAGTAGCCATTAAGTTCCGTCAAGTAGTCTTCAAATTTAACCCTTTAAGTCCCAATATCAACATACAAATTCTCCAAACTGATCTCCATACATTTCCTTTAAGAATCAGTTGAGAGAATTTAATAACAGATCAAGGTATTTTCTCTTTGGTGATCATTTGTAAATTCTCATAACTGTATCTCTTGACAATTACTGGATATTGTTATGAGAAAATTGATGTTGGTCACTTTCGGGATTTAAAGGGTTAACAGGGAACCTTGCAACAATGAATTCCGCATTGTTGCAGAAGTCTACGACTAAGTGCAGTTTTGTAAAGATAGCCGTTTTGAGTTATTAGTCATCAGATATATGATCGGAGGGCCAATAATAAATTTAGATACTTTTGTTAGGTCCGCCAGCCGAACATTCTTACTCCAACAAAGTTACTTTTTACTTGAAAATGTCTATTACTTTTTTTTTTTCAAAGAGTAGTGGGGGAGGGGGGAGGGGCTGCTCCCCAGCCCCTCCCTCTCCGCGGGCCCTGAAATTGTCCGACCGAAAAAAAGATCCAACCCTGTATCTGTTATTGGTGTATGTATTCAGTGGTATATCTGAATACACACGGAAAAGGGTTAAGTTGAACTAAGGATAAAAATGAATCAATAAAAATGAATCATAACTTGTACACCTGTTGTTTCTTAAATAATTATCTTTTTTTCCTTTTTTACTTTATCGCAGAAAACTAACAAGATTCGAGCTGAGAAAAGAATGCTTGAAGAGGAGAAAAAGGAACTTCAGAGAGAGTTGGCAAATCTTAAGGCTGCTTTTGCAAATCATAAATGCAAAAGACTGCAACGGCAACGCGACGACGCGTCCGAATTTATAAACCTGACTCCGCCCACTTTTCAGTCAACCTCCATGGGGAAGAATATTTGAAAGAAGATTCCACAGTGACACCTCAACGGACTTCTGTTGGGAAAGTATGAAAAACAAGCCGATGACTCAGTACGTCTTTCTGAAGGGTACCCTCGAATACAGTTCTTCAACCTTCAGTTCTGTGCTTAGGAAAATAGCTGAAATTTACTTCTGAGGTCAGGCCTGACGAACACTCCTTTTACGGAACTTCCTTCACTGTATTCGATAAACTTAAGTTTCATATCGAATATCAAATATTCGAGATGGAATATCTGTTACTTATATTAAGCTCGTAATGTTGCTCTTTTATATAAAGAGATATACAATTTCTTTGGATTTCCAAAGGACTCCTAGGTTATATACTGTAGCCGAGATTTTGGCTTTAAATAAACGCATGTGAGAAATCCTCTGATTCGTAAGTTTAGATGCAAAATATGCTCAGCAAATAAGTATTATGCTTAAAAATGATGTAGTACTTATTCAGCTTTGTAACACCTTAGTATGTCAGCTTTTTTTTTTCTCGTTCCCGCGATCACTAGTAGTTATAGAAATGGGGATTGCGGAGCACTTTTCAAGTACCAAAAATAGCATTTCTGGCGCAAATAAAATACCAGAATATGCAAGAGATTTTAAAAAAGAATATCTTTTTATAAGGGGTATCAATAAGGAATTAGAAAGATTTTGAAGGAAAAAAGTTTAGTAGTTTAAAACCTAAGTTTATATACTTATCAAGTATTTAAACATTATCTGGATAAAGCCAGTGTTTTTCTAATCATCAGTTTCACATAAGGATAATTAGGATTCTTATTCTTATCTTCTAGTTTTTTTAACATTCTCAAATCAACCCAAAAATATTCAGGTTTTTCTGTACTAACAAAACCATATCTACCTGTTAGTTTTACATTTACCAAATCCTGAACCTCAAACACAAATTTAGTTTTGTCTTCATTTGTAGCATTCGATTTATATTTTTCCCAAAAGTCATCATAAATAGGAGAATCATCAAAATCGTTGCATGCTAATATATCATTTGTAACATCTTCAATAGTTACAGGAGTATTATCCTTTCTAAAGACTTCAATAGACATTTTATTATATATTATATTATTTTAAACAACATTTTGTTTTTAAATTAACTTAAAAAAATATAGTTATTAAAATAAAATGATTATATGCTCTCCTGAAATGAATAAATTTATTTTACCTCCTGATTTTAAATTTAAACCTTTTGATTTAAAATTAATTAATACTTTAGCAAGAAATCATCCTTTTCAAAATACAGTTTTCATGTTATGGAAATATTGTCCTGATTTTATAGAAAATGAAATATATGATAATGATAAATATTTTGAAGAAGATTATTTTTTTTTACTTGATAGATATTATAGATATGGTATTACTTTTGAATATCATTATGAAAAATTAGTATTTTTAAAAATCCTTTTAAAAAAAATTATATGTATTTGAAGATTTAGAAGAAGATCCACCATTTAGATATATAATAAGAAACAGATATAACTTTAAACAACTTGCATTTAATGATGTAAAATCAATTAACCTTGATGATGTAGATAATGGTTCAATTAAACATTCAGAAATAGAAAAATGGAAAAGAAAAGTAATTAAAAATAAAAAAGATAGGAGAACAAAATTAAACCTTTTAGATCCAAATATTTACCATAGTTTAATTACATTTGTTGCTTTTTCTAATTTTGAAGGAAGATCACATAAAAAGATTGAAAATTATTTTACTTATGAAGGAATTGATGAAATTTATAGAGATATTAATAATTATAAAAATAAATATAAACATATAAAAAATTATGAGGATAAAGTTTATAATAAGATTAAGAAATTTTTAAAATAATCTAATCAAAATAATAAAATGGAACCAAGATCAAGAGAAACTACTCCTACAAAGGAGGATTTGGATTTTATAGTTGATGATGGTTATAGACATGATGTGGATCCAGATTATGTTCCAAATGAAAAATATCTTGTTAGTGGAAAAGAGTTTAAAAAGTTAACTCGAAATGCTAAAAAACTCGGTGCTGAATCGCTTGATTATTCAACACGCAAAAATAACAAATACATGGCAACACTTCAAAGTGGAAAGAAAGTTCATTTTGGATCACCAAAATATCCAGACTATCTTATTCATCAAGACAAAGATCAACGAGATAAGTATCTTTCTAGAGCTAAAAAGATTAAAAATAAACAGGGGGAGTTAACTTATAATAATCCTGAATCATCTAACTATTGGAGTGTACATCTACTCTGGCCAGAAAAAAAGTGAATTAAAGATTTTATAAAAATATAATAAGATGGATTTAAATGATGATTTTATTATTAATTGTAATGGTCATAGAATATTTGATATAAATGATGATAATCAATTTAATGAAATGAAAGAATTTTTAAAAGAATTGATT
>CALNXI010000438.1:150860-163360 GCA_942486025.1 Porites evermanni | reverse complement strand
AAACAAAGACTCAAAATTTGTTCTATTGAGAAGTGTTCCACCTTGAAAGTCGTTATTTGCGTAAACATAACCCATTACTTCTCTGAAAACTCTTGCTGGATCTGTAGCTGGTCTAAAGTGAATATCAGGGTACTCATTTCCATTTCCGACCTCGAGATGACAGCGAGAAACACCAGCATTGTTTGGAAGATTAAAAGTATTGTACAGGAATGGATTTGCTGTTTGTGAATCAATATTAGCAGTGTTAATTCCAAAAACAAAGACATGGCGAGGTTTTGAGATAGCATTTGTAATTCTAAATTGGCCTATTTGCTGTTGAGAGTTATTTGATCGTTCTACTACTTCATTAAGATACACCCATTTGTAGGGTTTAAGATAATTTTCCATGTATAGTTTTTGTCCTTCTGAGTTAAATGTTAATCTTGGAACAAATAGTTGAAATCTTGTTAGTATAACTCTACAATTGTTCCCTCCAGCTCGCCAGATAAGATTGTTATCTGATTCTAGTTCTATATTCAGCTCAATTTTTGTATTTGGAAGAAGTTTGTCCTCAAATGATTCAAAGAAAGAATATCTGTTAAGAGGAATTTCACATCGTACTATTGCTGAGTCTCCTAATAGTGCTTTTCTTATTGCAAAACCTTTGTTATAATTAGCTACTACTGCATCTAACATATTACCCACTTCAACAGCGTTGCCAGCAGCATTTTGCCTGTGTGTTACTCTCCTTGATGTAAATTTTTGTCTTTCAGCATGCCTTGTTGTATCAAGATAGTAAAATTCATTTGTGGCAACACTCTCAACATAAGATGGATTATACTCAAGCAAATTCTTAATATTTACTACATGATTAGCATAGTTGCAACTGTAAACATCTCTACCATTTGCTAGGATAGATAACTTTTCTATGAGAGAACTACTTCCATTTACTATACCCATTTGATCTCCATCTGCATCTATATCAGCTCCAGCAGCCAGCTGATTAACTTTGAAATCTGCTGAAAATCGCGCGTTATACCAATCAAAAGGAGTAGCCTCACCTGTGTTATCAGCAACAAATCTATGACCTGTTTTAGTTTGATGAGCACCATTTCCAGGTGCGGCTAAAGCTTGTTCAAGGTCAAAAACAACATCTTCATATCTTTCTAAATATTTTGAATTTCTAAAAGACTTCATTTTATTTTAATAATTATATAATTTTCTCTTACGTGTTGAACCTCCACTAAGAATGGCATTCACTCTTTTATTTATCTCTTGTTGAGTCATTGTTTTGTTTGGAATTGTTTCAACATTTTTATTAAAAGTAACTTTTTTAGCAGAGGGTGCAGCCTTTTCTTTTGATAACATTTGCACTATCTTATCACCAGCCTTTTTGCCTACATGTTCACCAGTTTTTGTTGCAGCTGCTGTTACCGCTTTTTGGGCACCCCTTTTAGCAGCTTTTTTCATTGTCGTTCCAAACATTTTTTTTACCAACCGATTTAAACACATCCATCATTCCTTCTCCATAAATATGTTGTCTTGTAAATTTACCCAATTCAGGGTCAAGTCTCATTTTAAACTCTGATTGTCTCATCATTTTATTTTAATAGTTATATTACTTCGAGTGAAGTATCAAAGTCATAAACCAATCTTTCAGTTGATCAACAGGAGCCAAGTGTTTAATGGCTTTCTTTTAGCCTGCGTAGCAAGCGTTTCCAATCGAGTTATTGCGCAACCCCTCCCCCATCTAAAATCTCCTCTCCCCTAGCCCCTTGGAAGGCCTGATACTCAGGCTAGATTTCCTCTTTATCACTTTCTCTTGGTCATTTTTTAACAGGTCAGTCTAAAAAAACTCTCAAGGAAAGCTTTCACGCAATTGGATAAAAAGGCTGGATTTAATCTACTCCAGGCGGCTGAATATGACATTGTTTTAAAAGCTCAAGGACTTCCAAGTTATAAAAGTATCAAAAGACTTTATAATGAGTGTGCTAAGGACAACAGTAGACAGATTAAGCTGCAGTGGGCTACATGTAATGATGATGCGGAACAAGCTGTTGAGCTTGTATTAAATGACGGTGTAGATATTAATGCCCGAGCGTCAGATAATGATTACACAGTTTTGATGCAGGCGAGTCGTTCATCCTCAAGTCAGTTCATCGAGACCCTCATTGATCTTGGAGCTGACATAAGTATCCAAAAAAAAAAAGAGTAAAGAAACACCATTAAAATTAGCGGCTGTTTAGAACAACTATATGGCAGTGTGCTTGCTAGTAAGGCACGGAGCTTATGTAGATGTTCAGGACAGTTATGGATTCACACCACCACACATTTCAGTCAGAAGAGGTCGCGAAAATCTTATCAAATTACTACTTGCAAACAAAGTAGATGTAAATATTCAAGATGCAGATGGATGTACACCCTTGTACTGGTGTGTCAGAAGGGGTAACGAAAACATCTGTAGATTGTTACTTGAACACAACGCGGATGTAAATATTCAAGATAATGATGGATATACACCCTTGCACCGGTGTGCCATATGGGGTACGGTAACGAAAACATCTGTAGGTTGTTACTTGAACACAACGCGGATGTAAATATTCAAGATAATGATGGAGATACACCCTTGCACCGGTGTGCCATATGGGGTAACGAAAACATCTGTAGGTTGTTACTTGAACACAACGCGGATGTTAATATTCAAGCTAAAGATGGATGTACACCCTTGCACTGGTGTGCCAGAGAGGGTAACGAAAACCTCTGTAGATTGTTACTTGAACACAACGCGGATGTAAATATTCAAGCTAAAGATGGATGTAAACCCTTGCACTGGTGTGCCAGAGAGGGTAACGAAAACATCTGTAGGTTGTTACTTGAACACAACGCGGATGTAAATATTCAAGATAATGATGGAGATACACCCTTGCACCGGTGTGCCATATGGGGTAACGAAAACCTCTGTAGATTGTTACTTGAACTTAACGCCGATGTAAATATTCAAGACAATAATGGAGATACACCCTTGCACTGGTGTGCCAGAGAGGGTAACGAAAACCTCTGTAGATTGTTACTTGAACACAACGCGGATGTAAATATTCAAGCTAAAGATGGATGTACACCCTTGCACTGGTGTGCCTTTAAGGGTAACGAAAACCTCTGTAGATTGTTACTTGAACACAACGCGGATGTAAATATTCAAGCTAAAGATGGATGTACACCCTTGCACTGGTGTGCCTTTAAGGGTAACGAAAACCTCTGTAGATTGTTACTTGAACACAACGCGGATGTAAATATTCAAGCTAAAGATGGATGTACACCCTTGCACTGGTGTGCCTTTAAGGGTAACGAAAACCTCTGTAGATTGTTACTTGAACACAACGCGGATGTAAATATTCAAGCTAAAGATGGATGTACACCCTTGCACTGGTGTGCCTTTAAGGGTAACGAAAACCTCTGTAGATTGTTACTTGAACACAACGCGGATGTAAATATTCAAGCTAAAGATGGATGTACACCCTTGCACTGGTGTGCCTTTAAGGGTAACGAAAACCTCTGTAGATTGTTACTTGAACACAACGCGGATGTAAATATTCAAGATAAAGATGGATGTACACCCTTGCACTGGTGTGCCTTTAAGGGTAACGAAAACATCTGTAGATTGTTACTTGAACACAACGCGGATGTAAATATTCAAGATAATGATGGAGATACACCCTTGCACTGGTGTGCCAGAGAGGGTAACGAAAACCTCTGTAGGTTGTTACTTGAACACAACGCGGATGTAAATATTCAAGATAAAGATGGATGTACACCCTTGCACTGGTATGCCTTTAAGGGTAACGAAAACATCTGTAGATTGTTACTCGAACACAACGCAGATGTAAATATTCAAGATAAAGATGGCTCTACCCCGCTGCACCTGTCAGCTCGTAGAAACAGAGATTGCAGTAAGATAATCGATCTCCTGGTGAAGTATGGGGTACAAAACATAAACATCCACGATGCAGAAGGTTTGACTCCTCTTCAATTGGCCGTGAGACATGGTAACTCGCAAGCTGTGAAGAAGCTTGTTGACCTTGGAGCTGATGTTAGTGTGGTTACAGCTGATGAAAAGGATGCCAGAAGACTGGAAATCTTGAAGAATAAAGCGGAGAGGAAAAAGCAACATGTTAAGTTTGAAATGAGCTTTAGGCAAAAAACTAACGAAAGGGAAAATGAACTTGGTGTCAGTTCTGTTCCAAGTACAGGAAAGCTCACAGAGGCTTATCTCAAATCAAAGAAAACACTGAGGCAATCTTCTTCGTATACAACAAAGGAAATAGAGGACGAACCAGAAGCTTAACAACCGTCGACAGTGGCAAGAGGGAACCCCAAGTAAAAGGCGACTTCATCCTCAAGAACCAATAAATGTTTAGTGTCTAATTTAGCTTTTTTGCTTTCAAAGTGAAAAAGGGCCAGTTTTTTCTAGCCTGAATTTCAGACGAAACTTGGAGTCGTTTTTACTCCCTCAGTAACGTCGTTGTTGAGAGGAGAATACGCTAAGCTGTTTCATCAGTTAAAGAGAAGATTGTGCTCTTATTAAGCTAAGGTTAACCTAGTTTGTACAAAATTGATGACAAACATAGCGAGAGTAACTATAATCCTCACCTATTTTACTATCATTTTATACTTACAACATTCTCCCGCACGCGCCCGCTACTCTTTTACCCACTTATTCTATCAGTGGAGGGGAACTCATGTATTCCGAAAACCGGGAAAGCCACAATGATTCATATTATGGCGCGCAGTTTGTTTCAAAATTAATTTTTTAAATTAGTTATAAATTTTTAATATTTGTCTGTTCTGAATCATGTATATAAGCGCTTAAAATCAGAAAGAAGGACTCCTTGATCTTTCCATTTTTGCTTTTTCGTCATCATTATTAAGAACACTCTCTTAAAGGTTTACTATGAACTCCAATCAATCAGTTTTGCGTATCGGATTTACCGACCAGTTATCGATCAATTAAAATATTATTACATTGTGCTAATTTTCTACCAGATACGTAAAATCGATCAGCCAGCATATCATCAATCGGTAATCTTTCGTCTAAAATCGATCATATATCCGTAATCAACCACGGAAAGCTGTCTCAAATTTCGATCAGTTTTGTTGATAATCGATCAGTTTATTATCGATCAGTTGTCGGGTACTATACTATTGATCAGCATAAACTCGGCTTGCACAATCTACCAGTTATGCGTATTTTCATTCAGTTGTGACTAAAGTTGATCAGTTGTTGTATGAGCGATCAGTTGAGCATATTTTCACTCAGTTGTGATTAAAATCGATCAGTTGTGCGTATTTTCATTGAGTTGTGACTAAAATCGATCAGTTGTTATGTGATCGATCAGCTGTGCGTATTTTCATTGAGCTGTGACTAAAATCGATCAGTTGTTTTATGATCGATCAGTAGTGCGTATTTTCATTCAGTCGTCACTAAAATCGATCAGTTGTTATATGATCGATCGGTTGTGCGTATTTTCGTTCAGTTGTGACTAAAATCGATTAGTTGTTACATGATCGATCAGTTGTGCGTATTTTTATGTAGCCGGGGTCGATTATTCAATGGGTTGAGATATTGCCATGAAAACTTTCTGCAATATTTTCACCCATTTACATGATGCGTGATGGTTTTAAAAAAGTCAGCGTCATGTGTGATAGATACCCCCCTTTTGCCACCCTGATCAATCGCATTCCGTTATTTCCACTCCGAATGAAAATAGGAAAAAAAACCGACACAGATACAAGCGGCATTTTCGATAAATATAACTGGGGCAGCAAAAGCGCATTACTTCTATCACGAATTCTTTTTTTTGGAACCGAAAAACAAGAAACCTACTTCTCAGCTCAGCATATACACGTGGTCATAGACGTGACAATCTGGTCAGTTACCAGAGTGTGACAACTAAGACCTAAGACCCGTCTTAGTTTTCAGATTACGAAAACTAAGACCCCCTTAAATCAAATCCGTCGAAATATGAAGTCAAATTGTAATCGAAATAGGTCTAATCTGTCAAATTATCTTCTGTTCGTTCTTTTCCACCGAGTTTTAGGTCGAATTTAACGGTAAATATAGGGGACTTAGGTTTCGTAATGTCGAAGTTTTCGCAGGAGCCGATTACTCGGGTCCTGGTTTTCGTTATTACGAAAACTAAGACCCCCTTAAAAACCAATCCGTAATATATATATATGTGTCGAATTACGACCGTTCAAAGTCTATAAGCCGTAAAACAACCAAAATCTATCATCCGCGTGCTGACGATCCGCGTCTTCTAAAACTTTGCAGACATGTCAGTACGGTACAGTACAGTACAGTACAGTACAGTAAAGTATTTGCAGACATGTCAGTACAGACATGTCAGCCATTTCAGAGAGGGGAAACTGTGCTTCGTCTGAACACAGTTTTGCGGGCAGTCAGCGGTAACTCGCGTGAGGGCGCGAGTTTTCAATTAAACAAACAAACATGGCGGCGAAAACAGCAATGGTACACAGAAGACGATTTCCCAAAATCTACACATTAAAATCTTGTGATATTTGGCAAAATTTTGACTTTTATCGTATTTTAAATAATGAGAACTTTAAAATGGAAGTTGAACAGAAGAATTTTGTGATACATTTGATAATTACAATACAATTATATTATTGATTATCTGAAAACCCGTCTGTTAAAATTCTGGTCAAATAAAATTCAAATGTTAATGGTTAATATTATTATAGTAAGCTGTGCGCAAGTTTGTAGGAAAATCTAATGAGCGAATTTTATGTAAACTGAGCAAGAGTGAAATTTTAAGGTTGTATTCTATCGTTCATGTTGCCATGGAAACAACGAAAACGTCACATTTTACATGTCGATCAACATCTTTTATCACTGTATTTTTCACTTGCCAACTTTCAGCTTGTGCGCTGCAACCTTTCTCTTGCCACGATTTGACAAATGACATATACTCACAAACTGCCAAAACTGTGTTCAACCACCTTAAAAGTGAATTTGCGCTGCCTAAGACTTATCGAGCTTATTCCATCACGTTTAATTCGTCAAATGTTGGCAAATTTTTTTGGAGTTGAATTCTAAAGGACTGCATTAACGTTGAGGAAAAGAAAAGGAGAGTTGTTGTCCGTTTGTTCCCGCCCTCGACAAAACGAGAAATTAGGCAGTTTCACGTTGTAGTCGTGCAACGACGGCAGAGAAATGTACAAAAAAGCTTGATGCACGTGCAAAGTTGTTGTTTTGCTTGTCTAAATCTATTGCTTTTTTGCTGTACTCGTTGCCATCGCCGTCGTGGTTGTGTAAACTCACTAATATCCACACCCAGCCACCTCCACCTCGGTGAATAATTGTTAAATATACACTTGGAGAGTTTGTCAGACACGAGTTCACAAATCTTTGATTGGAAACCTTGCCAGACACTCTTTCTGTCTCTTTGACTGGAATAAGACTCAGTCCCAAACAAGGAAGATGAGTAAAGTGAACGGCTAGCTTATCACTAGCAGAACGATTGACGATTACAGAAATTCGCCGACAATCAAATTCTGTGCTGACTTATTCCCTGCTCACAGATGTCCTTCCGCTATAAAGTTTAAAATAAGACTAGAATGCGCGAGCGTGAAGTTATCAAACGTCCTTTTAATTTCTAAGCCGGGGGCTTACTTTCCGGCAAATAAAATGAACTTTAAATCTTTTCTGATGGTTTAGAATAAGCTATTCTCGAAACCGAGAATGTTTTTATCAAAGCTGTGTAAATCGAACTGAAACTGTGTTTGGAACCTTGCATTCCCTGTTTTTATCTCACCTATTGTATGGAATATGTGTGAATGAAATCTTCATAATGCATCGGTATATTTCAAAGAGCTATACAACGACCAAGAATACTATTGACCGAAAGTATTCAGATCGGGCGTAGCCTGTGCCAGGCTCTCAGATAGTATAGTGGAGACGTATTAAAACGCGCAAAGCGAAAATAAGACGCGCGCGACTTAGGTAAGGGGGCGGTCTCTTCCCAGCCCCCGCGCGTTTTACGCATTTCCTTTTACTGAACGACTTTTAACCACTATCTTGGAGCTTTATTAAAAACAGGCTAGAACGGGGACAGCTGTGGTGTCAACTATTACTACTTTTTAATCATGTTGGTGGAATTTGAAAAGGTATTAAACAGCCCCGCCTAAAAAATGGTACCCATTTTTCTTGTTACGAAAGTCTTCTGTTTAGGTTCGATTCATTACGACCAAGTACAATCCAGAGTATAACAAAAGGTGACATTAGATCTAAGTGTAACCCTAGTTAATGATTATAAAATCACACATATTGTAACATCTTCCAAAAGGGTAAAATGTTCAAATGAGTAACTGTTTTTAAAACTCTCACATGAGCTGTCACGGAATGGTCAGCGACAAGCCTGGTGGCCTAAGTCTGCAGCCATCCCCTTCCCCAGGAAAATTGGCAGCCCAGTTAAAATCGCCTTTTGGCGATTCTTTTTATAAGTGTTTGCAGATGTTTTACATATAGTTTTATTATGAGACTAAGAGGAAGTTTCAATAGTCGTTTTCACGAAGGTTTTACAATCCATATTAGGAAAACAAGAACTCTAGGTATTCGTTTGTTGACGACATCAGCCAGGCTCTATTTCCGCCGCTCTCTCGGTCCTCCCCTGGGGGAAAAGCAGCGCAGGCGAATTTCCCGAACAGCGGCTAGTAATCGAGCCGAGGTTTTGCACCGCATTTGCTTCCATTTCAAGTATCGATGCTCTTTGGTTCGCAGTCAACCGATTAAAGAACACTCAGAACCCAAATAGGGAGTGACACCGGGAGAAATCCTGTTTCGTATAGAAAGCCACGTTTTTGCAAGCGAAGCGTATGAATGCAAGTGAAGGTAAAATTCCCATGAATTGAAGCAATATGTTTCTCAGTCGGTGTGCTACATTTGTATTCAGCCAGGCTTTGTTGTATTTTATTTTTAATTGATCAAGTGGGGAGGAGCGTTGCGTGACGACACTAAAAACGGCTGTGTAGCAGACTAAATAAACTGCAACTGATGCAAATTATTTGAAATGTCATGCTTTACTCCCAGCACTTCACTTGCCACTGGAAACTGCTTGTAATATATGTCATGTGGCTAATGTTTAACAAAATGGCTGATGCTGAAAGATCAGCTGCAGTAATTCATACAGTTCCTGATGAGGTTCCCTCTGAGTGGAGTCACGCACGGACGAAACAGTAGTGTCCCTTTAGGACCGCTTTAGGTTTTCCAGCACCAAATCGTTTTTCAGGTACTCTCCCTGTACTGAAGTGCAGCGCCCTAGTCTTCTTGGGGGCTGCGGGGTACTGAAATAAGGCCGACTTTATGTGAAGTTGTTTAGAGTTTTGTTGTATGCTGTATACAAGAACGTCATTTCCTGAAATTTGTGTTGCCATTTCAGGTGACAGGCTAATTTTTGGTGTTTTTACTGTACTATTTGTGAAATGAAGCCAAATATTTTTGAGATTTTTAGAACGTTTTCAAGATATGTAGAAAAAAAAATTGGGAATTTCCAGAAACATATTTAGGCGATTTTAGGTGGTATATGTATCTAGGGCTACAAGATCTCTAACGTTCTCTATGCCAATAATCCCTCCGCAATGTTTTTATGTAGGCAGTTGTCGGACTAGCTCCCTCTTGCAGCTCTTGCAAGTGCTTTGCTTGTCTTTCCAGAATATATTTTTCACCATTCGCAGACTTCTCGTGTAAGTTCCATCTAGGCTCTTAGCTTTTCTTCTTTTTTGGATATGTTCTGTTCTGAGTAACGGACGCCTAGCCTGAGGAAGAGAAGCGAAGGGGCCGGGAACGATCTCGGACGTCTGAGATTCCACCCCCAAACATTTGTCATTTTTACAAAAAAGGCCCCACCTTGCGAGGACAACATAGAAGTTATATATTTGTGAACTAAGCTGAAAACTGATTGCAAGAAAATAAACTTAACCTCCCTTAATAAAAATAAACTGGAAAAAACCGACTTGAAAATTTTGCCGCTAGTCGGGAAAAACTTCGAGACTCCTGATTTGACGTTACGAAAGTGACTATAATTAGAGTCGAATGTTGTTTAAAGCAAAAATTGTGCTGACAGGACCAAAAAAGTCTTAATCAGCCCGCAACAACGGGATGGCTCAGTCGTCACACAACTTTTGAGACGTCACGCACGTTGCGTCACGACAAAATGATAGATGGTGTTTAAGAGGATACGAAGGTAAGTTGATCAAACTTAGCTGTTTGCTAAATTTAGTAAATCTAAGCTGCTGAGAAATTATTAGATTAATTGAGGACACTTTATAGCTCAGTTAGCGAAGATACTTACGATTTGTAAGGCTACTCACTTTCAAAAACGTTTCCTTGAATAAAAATTTAGTTCATTTCAAAGCGAGCGTAGTGTTAGACTCTTCAATTGCAAGAATCGCGCGGATCTACGTGAGCAGGTCATAGAAATGAGTGTCACTTGAAAGCGAACCTCAACCTAATAAATTACACTTATTTTGGACGTCTTTTTTGCCAAAGCCTCTCATTTTTCTTAACTCCGTATTTCAAATGGGGTAGCGTTCACCCTTTGATATGTTGTTTTTAATATTGTTTGGTGGAACTTGCAGAATTATCTTGCTCCACTGCAATTTCCGCTAAAGAACAAAAAATGGCTGCCAAGCAGGAGGCAAAGCTACAGAGGAAACTGTATCAAAGTACGCTGTTTTTTGTACCAAGTTCCTAAGATGTGCTATAGAGACCTTGAAAAATGTGAAAGCCAAGGGAAATGACCTTATTGAGGTCACAGATGCCTTGAAACTACGTAAGATGAAGCATGTGAACATCTTTAGTTGCTGTTTGGGAGTAAGGTCTTTTCTCAGTTCCTAATATAAGCTTAATGCTTACTGTTAAAATGGGACCAGCTTCAAAACCTTACTAATAATGAAAATGAGTTTTATTTATAACACACACACACTTAACACACATACATACTTTATTATTATTAATAATCTACATTTACATAAAGTCCATTTCCGCCCGCAAATAGCAGGTGCTAGTCGAAGCAAGCGGAGATAATAGGTACAGCAGTCAGTAATAAATTACCAACAAATGGATGAATAAATAAATGAATAAATAACTAGATATATATAAATGAAATAACGCTTAAACATAAATTAATAACATTTACAAAATCAACTACTTGAAACTCGAAAAATTAACTGCGACACTTAATTAAGATATGTATAATTATAAATTAAACTCTGTATTTGCTCGATAGTTAGCTATTTTTTGAAGCAGAATGGGCAAGTCATTCGTCCTCGGCCTCTAATAACGAAAATAACATGTCATTGATATGTTTTTTGAAAGCTCTCTTGGGGAGGTGATGAAGTTCACCGCATATTAAGTGCCAAAGCTTAGCTCCAAACCCAGCAGAAGAACCATGGTTTTGATTCAGTGTCGATCGGTTAATATAAAAATTGCAGGAGGAGGAGAACCTGGTCTTGTGATTATGCTTTTCATTGGCTTTAATGAAAAGGTTACCAATGTTAGTGAGAACAGTTAGACATGAGACATCAAGCATTATTGGGGAAACTGTTTCAACGTATAACATATTTAAAGAAAGGATTTTTTAGGAGGTAAATAAAGGCACCGCATGTGCTCTTGGTTCAGAAAAATACATCAACCAAGGGACACGTTTTTGTAGCACATGGATTTTTTGTAAATGGGATTTAGCAGCTTGACCCCAAGCAGCTAAGCCATAGGATAGGTACATGTAGGGTAGTATCAAAGAGCGATAAATACTTAATAGAGTGGTAAAAGGGACGAGGTGCCGAAGACGGGCAAAAAGTCCAATAATAATGTAGCACTAAAAATAAGTAGAATTATTTTACTTATTTTTAGTGCTACATTATCAATGTGGTATTTCCAGCTCAAATGACTATCCAGTAAGACACCTAGACATTTTACGTGATCCTTACACTCAAGGGAAGTGAGAATGTGATTACTGTTATCAAACATTAGAATATTGACCGAATGGTCCATCTTATGTTGGTGAGGACGAAAGATAACAAAGTTTGATTTTTTAGCATTTAATGTTAGCTTATTTGTGTTGAGCCAATCCGAGACTCTGACCAGTTCATTATTGACCATTGACCAAGAGATTTAAGATTTTTGTCGGCATACAACAAATTTGTGTCATCTGCAAAAAGGTAAAACGAAAATTTCAATGAAGAGTAAAACTTTACAACCTACTTATGGTCTGGGACTCCCAGGTACATGCAACACATTTTACAGTGGAAGGAAATAGCATTTTCAACGTGGTGTAAGTAGGGCACAACAAAGTGCTATCTGATAATCCAGAGCCAGTAAGGCTTAAATATGGGTCAAATATAAGTTGTCCGATAAGTAAACCATAAAAGTTAGTTGTAACTTGCAAATTGTTTTGTTCATATTTCAGTGGGGACACTCCTCAACAACACTTTATCACTCCGTAATG
>CALNXI010000438.1:123360-140860 GCA_942486025.1 Porites evermanni | reverse complement strand
TAACTGTTACTGTCCGATTTTTTATTTCTGAAGACAATTTGAAGCCTTTTGAAGTACAACTCGACGCTTCAAACTCACCAAGGCCGCTTTTTTATGGGTCTCCTGACAGTAAACAATAACAAACTCTCCAGCATTTTCAAGTGGCTTGTCGTTCTCATTAGTTTCATTCTTTCCTCCAGACTAGCTCTTCTAAAACGGTAGATGAAACCATTCCACAGAAAGCAACTGGACAGAGTGCGTCATCTGATACCAGCAGATCCTTGAACGTTACTCTTCTTGGTGATGAGTGGGGTTCATCTGCTGGTGGGTTGTCAACCATAAACAGAGAGCTTGCTATTCACCTTTCACAACAGCCAGGAGTAAATGTATCTCTATTGTGTCCAGAAAAAGCTTGCAGCACTGAAGAAATAAGAGAAGCAGATGGCTATGGAATCACCATTGTTCAGGCGAAAGAACGAGCGGCATATGATCGTCTTGATTGGTTGAGCATCCCACCCCCGGACCACTTCATGGATATCGTTGTTGGCCATGGTGTTAAACTGGGTCGGCAAGTACAGTTCATCAGAGAATCTGCTCGATTTCCAAATTGCAAGTGGGTACAAGTGGTGCACACTGCTCCAGAGGACCTTAGCAGATACAAATGCTACACTGATCCCATTTCAAAAGGTGAAACAAAACACGAATCAGAAGTTGAACTTTGCAAACTTGCTGATCTTGTTGTACCCGTGGGGCCCAGACTGAAAGAAGCATACATTTCATATTTACAGCGATGTAAGACAGATCAAGACGTTTTGTCCATTACTCCAGGTCTTTTTCAAAGGGAGTTTGGGGATTTAGTAGCAAAACAAGATCCTAATGAGGATGGCGAATTCAAAGTGTTGTTATTTGGTCGTGGGGATGATGAGGACTTTGAACTCAAAGGATACAACATTGCTGCCAAGGCATTTACTGATCGACGGCTAAAAAACAAACCTTATCATCTAATCTTTGTGGGAGCACCTGGAGGAAAACAAGAAGAAGTCAGAGGAAAACTTCTTCAACGTGGTACTGCCGAAGCGCAGTTAACTGTTAGAAAATTTATACAAAGCAGAGAGAAACTGAAAGATTTGCTGTGTGAAGCTGACCTTGCCATTATGCAATCAAAATCAGAGGGATTTGGTCTTGTCGCACTCGAGGCCTTGTCTGCAGGCCTACCGATTCTTGTTACTGGTAAGTCGGGAATTGCCAAAGCATTAGAGAATGTTCCTCATGGTCATACATGCATCGTTTATTCAGATGATCCTGCAAAATGGGCAAAAACAATTGAAGGTGTTCGTGTTAGGCATCGAATGCGACTCGAAGAGGTTAAAACATTAAAATCAAGTTACGGAAAAATGTACAGTTGGAAGGAACAATGCAAAGCCCTTGTGGAGAGAATGTGGAAAATGGTCTATGGTAAGAGTTGTTGCTTTGAAACTCACGCATAAAACAATGAATATGATTTATACTATTTTGTACATGTTAGTTTGACTTTTGCCTGTGTGTTCCGAACATTATTGCGATTGGCCACTTAGGCACAATAAATTTCAGATGTTCATTGTTTTCTTGTCTCAACACTTATTAATAAACCTAGTGTTTTTGTATTTTGGTAATTTGGTATTTTCGTAGTGTTGATGTAACTTAGTATTTCATAGGGCCATAAACTGTAAGTTTAAAAAGTTATGTATGTTACGGGTCAAATTAGTTCCCAGGTTAAATATTTTTAACCTAGTTTGATTCTTGATTTCCTTTGTCTACTAGAGCTAGAGGACAAAGGAAACTGAGAATCAACGTAGGTTAGATCAAAATTAACCTGGGATCAAATTTGACCTGTAACATGTACGTGAATGTTCTATCATGAAAAGTGTGGCTGAAGTGTAATCCAAATTAGGCAGTCCAAAGGACAGGGCAATGATATGCAATCCAAAAGCACCTGCTATTCCAGAACATCTAGTGAATCTTTTGTAGTTAATAGGATTCCTTAAAACAACTCTATTAACTCTCCCTCACAATGAAAGTATTTTTATAACCAACCAACAGGGTATTCCGAAAATGACAACAAGCCCAGAAATGAAAAGAGAGCTCATTTTGCAGCAGGAAGTCAAACTAAAAGTAGCTGTAAGCATATTCCAGGTATGGGAAAACATTATTTGCTTTCTTTTGCTTCTGGTCTCTGTTATGAGCAAAGGGTGGGGCGAGAGGCCCACTTAAAAGTGTTTACCTTTTAATTTGTAGCCGGGAAAAACCATACTGCCCACTGAACTGAGCTGAACTGAACAACTTTCTTTATACGTGTCACATCTTCTATGCTGGCTACACGTAGCTAAGTAAACCGGGAAATCTGTGCTAACTTGGATGCTTACACAATGTAATGTTACGGTAAATCATCTATTCTTGGTTTTAACCCATGTGACCCGCCGCTTTACAACGGTTGCTATCCGCCATGTTGGTGTCCCTCAAACGTAATCAAAACCAGCTCGAAGAGATGTAAGAGTGCGGTAGTAGATATAATTGTTTGCATCGTTGTTGGTTGTTAGAGGAAAAGTGAGGAAAAAGACACAAAAGGATTTTTTCGTATTCCATCATTTGTCAAGAACCAAGGAGAGGAATTCGAAGAAACCACTACAGAGAGCAGAAATCTCTGGATTTCGGCCGTAAGTCGAGACGATAACCATGAGACATGATCATGGCGGATAAGGGTTTAATCGTCGCAGACAGAGTTGATACAAAGTCGTTTCGATACAAGTTTATTCAGTTGAGTTGTAAATAGTTTCACGAACATGGCGTAAAGAACAAGGAATATTCACTCGAAATGTTTTCCTTGTTCACGTACATACTATACTTGTCATGCTTGTGGTGAGCGAAATTTGTGTGCAATTTCTATGCTTGCGTTCGTATCAAAACGACCGGTTTCCGCGGAGAGTGTTGGCTTAAAGCAAGCCAAGCTGGTCATTCCAGCCTTTACAAAAGGGAAGTCACATTTTCATCCAGTTGAGAAAAAACCAGAGGGATAGCAAGTGTTCAAATCCATGTGAAGAGGACTATGGGGTTGCTGTGGCACAGGTATACCATTTTAGAGGTAACAGTTCCAACAGATTTTGTGGCTTCAAACCGAAATGGATCCCCTGGTACACAGATCCTGATGATTAATCGTATTGTGAGGGCTTGCTCTGCACTTGTCAATTTATTCCCAGCAAATAGTAGTCCTTTTTCAGTTGCTTTCAACTAGATCTGTTGTATTAAGTCTCAGAAAATATCAGAGGGGTTTTGTTTTTTTTTACACTAGATATTAGGTTTATATTATTTTCTTTGGCCTAAAATTTTGTCTTTAAATCGCTATCCCACCTCTAATTTCCAATGACGGCCTCAGTGTTGGGAGAATGGATACTTTCTGGATTTTTCATTTCCAGTTGCAAGCTTTTTATGTAAGCAAAGTAGGATTTTCTAGTCTTGTGCTGAAGGGTTTTCGTTGGGAAGCCCTCGCTATGACTTTGTTGCTCAGTCAACTCCCCAATTTTATTTAAAAAAATGGTTTCTTCCCGAGTCTTGTGATATATAAGGGTGATTCTATTTTCCCGGGAAAATACCAAGGAAGGCAAAAAAAAGTTAAAGTCATTTAAGAAGTTAGTCGTCGAGAGAACGCATGTGCCCAGCTACAGCTAAACAACTGTTTCCATTCCAAAAGATGGCTTGAAGCTCTTTTAGCCTGTGTACAACCGCCCTCTCCTCGCAAACAAATTAGACTGCTCGCATCATCAAATCAAATTGACTGGGACTGGGACTCTGCGACATGTGTAACGTATTCTACAGACTACTATCAAAGTGTTACTTTGGAAAGCTGGTTTACTAACTTAGAACAAACGCCACTGAATCGTAGCCAACAGTTACCAGCGCCGTACAAATGACTTATTGACGAGATCAAGCAAAACTAACTACGAGAGAATGACAATGTGACTAACAATAGACGACTGTTTAACTGTGACAATAGACGGATCGAAACGCACCAATTACTGATTACGAGTCTTCATAGCCAATGGTTGTCGAAACGTCAGTCACTGTCAACAACAACAGTCCTATTCAGGACTACGTTCACCCGGAGGATCAAACTCAACCTACTTTTGAAATGACTCCTGGGTTCAAACCTTTCACGGCAAATAGTATTGCTGGCTTTAAATTGTGTTCTATGATATTAGAAGTTGGCTAATGTCTGGAAGATTTGACATACTCCTCATGACAGAGACAAAAATAGATGCTACCTTTAGCAATAGTCAGTTTAATGTGGAAGGATTTAGCATGTATCGTGTCAATAGAAATGCTCATGGCAGTGGGCTGATGATCTTCATAAGGAATGACATCTGCTTGCATCATGTCATTACACGTTTCAATAAAGACATGTCAAGTTTTCGCACCGGATCCATGTTATTGAAAGTCAAAACAAATAAATCTTGGTTTGCCATCGTCGGCATCTACAGACCTCCTAATATCCCAAAAGCCAGTGGAAACTTGAACTTAGTGCTATTTTTGAAGCTGCAACAACGATTTCAAATGACAGTATCTTCTTGGGTTTGACTTCAGCTATGATGTGATGTAATCAAACAGGCCTTGGACCATGGATGGACGGGATTTGTGTGATTTATTGGACATTTATAACCTAAAGAACCTAATCACATCACCAACTAGAACGACAGAAAAACCAACAACAATGTCGATCTCATTCTTACAAACAAAAGAAGAGAATACTGTCATCGGGCGTGGTTGATGTCTCAATCAGTGATCACTCCCTCGTATACACAATTTTAAAACTCTCCGCACCCAGATTTCGATCTCGAAAAATTTGCGTGAGAAGATTTAAAGTTTGACGGCGATGCTTTCCTACAAGATTTGCATAAAGGTTCCTTTCAATGTAACGGAATTTTTCCATGATGTAAACGATAAATTATTTGCATTTGAATCGCTGTATTTAGATATTATGGGCACGCACCTCTAAAGCAATTCCATGTGAGAGGCAATCAAGTATCGTTCATGAATGAACAATGGCGCAAATCCTTTCGGCATAGAAACAAGCTGCGGACAAAGTTCAATCATGATCGCACTGATGCTTATTACGCCCTTAACAAAGAAAAAAGGAATAAATGTAATTTGCTTAGACGAAAGGCAGTCAAGGCGTATTTTCTCAATAAATCGGAAACAGCAAACTTAAATGATTTTTGGAATACTTATTGTCTGTTTCTTCACCCAAAGATAACCTAGAGCTTTTGAATAAACGCATTTTGAGATTTATATTAATTTTAATGATGTATATTCCAGTTATGACGAGTTGCTAAAGAAGGCTAAGACAACATCTTTGTACAGTTGAAGAAATCACAAAATGCTTATTGTAATGTTTAAAAGCTTATTTGTCTCTGTGTATCCTAATTGTCTTAAGAAACTGTTCTCTCTTCGCAGCTCCAAGTAAGTAGTAGAGGGAATAATATACTATGCTTACCCGAACCAAGGACAACCACCTATAGACTCGAGTCCATCAAGTACGAAGCTGCAAAGCTCTGGAACTCACTTACAGACGACATGAGACTAACAATATCAATCGAAGACTTTAAAAAGTCCTTAATGACCGAGTGCATGGTTCTCGCAAAGTGAAAGTCACTATTTTGGCATCTGAATGGGTATCAAGTAATGGGGGCTTTCCACCATAAACAAAGCATTAGCCATTCAGTTAGCCAAGTTCCCTGAAGTGGAAATCACTTTCTTTTTTCCCCAAATGTAGTCAAAAGGAAAGAAAGATAACCCTGGAACACAATGCAAAGATCGTGCAGGCGACGCCTTTGCCTGCCTTTGAACAACTGGATTGGCTTTGCTTTCCGCCGAAAGATTTGCAAATCGACATTATCGTAAGTCATGGAGTTAAACTCGGTAAACAAGCACAAGCTCATTAAAGACCGTAAAACGTTCAAATGGGTTCAAGTGGTACACACAGACCCTGAGGAATTTGGGATGTTTAAAAACTATTCCAGCCCAATTTTAAAGGGTTAAGAAAAGCACAAGACCGAAGTAGAAGTGTGTGAAATGGCTGACCATGTTGTAGGAGTAGGACCCAAGTTGAGCGAGGCCTTTCGCTCATATCTTTGTTGTTGTAATAAAGATGGTAACGTCTTTGACCTCAACCTGGAGTATTTAAAGAGTCTGAGCCTGTAAAGCAAGTCAGCTCAAGCAATAGTCAACAATATAGAGTCCTGATATTTGGTCGTGGAGATGTAGAAGACTTCAAATTAAAGGGATTTGATATCGCTGGGAAAGCGATTGCTGCGTTACAAGATACTCGTCTCGTGTTTGTTGGGGCACCAGAAAGAAAACACGAAGAAATAGCAAATCAGTTAATCGAATGTGGTGTTCCTGCTAGTCGACTGAGAGTAAGAAGATTTGTTCAAGACCGAGAAAGTTTGAAGCGCTTATCTCAAGAAGTGGATCTTGTAGTCATGCCTTCGAGAACAGAGGGCTTTGGACTTGAGGCAATGTCAGATGGTCTCCCTGTGCTCGTCAGTTGTAACTAGCATTGCGCAGTGCAGCTTTTGGTTCAACATAAACATTTGTAATTGAGTCAGAGGAACCCGCGGTGTGGACCGCAGCCCTCCAGAATATCTGGTCTAAGGACAGGAAATGTCGACTTGAGGAAGCGGTGACTTTGCTTGATTCCTATGGCAGGAAATACAACTGGGCCAAACAGACAAAAGAGTTAGTTGACCAGATGATCAGCCTGGCTCATGGTAGCAATGTCAATTATTCTTCAGTGGCACATTATTAGGAAACAATAGTAATACAAACATAATCCCCGCAATAGCATGTTTTCTCCATTTTCGTTTAACGGAAGATTCTCTAAAGGCCCGGAGCTCCTTAGAAACAAAGTGCAACGCTTCTCAGAGGAAAGGCATGAGTGAGGGCCATGAAGGTATCTTCGTAGACAGCACGCGTAGAAATCATTTCTGTCTATTTTCAACCAAGTGGGAGAAGCGTGGGAGGCGCGCAAGAGCGAGCAAAAAATAGGGACGCGTAGAGAAATAAAACGGCGGCCGCTGAGCTTCTGTCCCAGGAATACACAACCTAATATATGCCCAACAAATGTCCGCCCCCGGAAAGAATGGGCACACCTAGAATTGACTAAGTCTTAAGTTTCAAAGAGATTATTATTGGAACCAAAGCTTATTTTTGCAGAGCCTTCTATAAAAAATGACAACAACCAAAGAACAAACTCTTATGACGACAAGCAGCTTGTTTCGGAAACGACCCTTAGTAGTGACTGTATAATGAAAGATGATGCTACATCAGGAAATCCGACTAAAATATCCACGAATACAGACTCTCAGTCTCAAAATAACGGTAAGCGTAACATGTCAGAATTCTCTTGAAATCCAGGTATGCAAAAACAGGAGTTGTTTTTCTTGCTATAGACCTTGTCACGGTTTTCGACGCCATCTTGACGAGTAGGCAAACGTGGGAGAAATTACAGTGTTTGTATGAGAATCCAATGTCGATTAAGTTCCTTAAAACGGCTGTTCTGAAAAAATATCAATTGTAAACTAAAGCTACAAAGCAAAGGATTGTCCTAAAATTTTTGGGAGTGTACCTATGCTTAAATTTCTCCAGAAGCTTGCTTTAGATGTTCCATATATTTGTCCTACAGACAAACCATCCACAAGCATCTGTTAGAAGACATTCCCTTCACAACTCAATACATACAGTACCACAAGTGAAGCGTAAAACAATATGTTTTTCCTCTCTCACCCATACTTTGGACCGTGTTAAACGGCCTTCATCAGGGTCCTACAGACAAATGTATAGAAAATTTTAAAAAGTGGTTCTAGGTCTTCTTGCTCACGTAACGCCCTCAATTTTTTTTTCAGTAGAATCCTTAGGAGTGAAGCTTTAGTTTACAATTCATATTTCATATTCACAGCCGTTCTACGGAAATTATTCCACATTAGATTCTCATACAAACACTGTCATTTCTCACGCGTTTGCCAACTTTTTTTAAACAGTTTTACAAAGACAAGTTTTACAATGTTATTTGCCTACTCGTCAAGAGATGGCGTCGAAAACCGTGACAAGGTCTATTGCTCACAAGTACACTACTACATCTAACGGGAGGAAATGATTGTTAGATTACTTAAAGGTGCTTTTTCCTACAGGACTTGTTACCGTATACGCTCGTACTGTAGAAGTGTATTATTGATAATAGTAAAACTTATTCGTGCCGATATCAGTAGTCTCTTGATTGTCGCCATTTTCATCAGCAGTTATAAAAAAAAATTGAATAAATGATATGTGAATAATAATTAATATATAAAAATTTCAGTTATATCGAACACTTAAATCATATAAATTACTTTGGGTACTTAAACTGTGCAAACGGCATAAAACCTACTAAAAACGAGTAAAAAAAAACATCAAATTACATGCATCGTAAGAGCTTTCTGGAATGAAATGTCTTGAGTGCCTTCTTAAAAATGACAACTGAGGGGCTTCTCCAGATCGCAAGAGAAACAAATTCCAAAGTTTGGGTGCAGCAAAAGCAAAAGATCGATCTCCTAATGTGGTTTGAGTCCTGTCTCCACTATACCAGTAAAAAGTATCTTAGTGGCAAATATTTTCAAAAATATGTGCGAACAAGTTCTGCAACTCTTTCATCGAATTGCTATATATGTTAACTTTCTATTGACATTCAAGTATGCAGCTAATATTGTGAATCTGTGATAACGCCCTAACCAAGTTGCCTTGTGGGGGCTTGGATGAGGTTTTTAAACCTCTTTGCTATGGTTGAGGCTCCTGAGTAGACATTCAGTAATGATGAGTACTTTGACGAGAGCCGTCTCTTAAATATAGGTACTTCAAGTGAGGATCATCCGGCGGAATCTCTTTTAAAGAAGTATATGCTGTCCAAGATAGGTAGTCATGAAGGTGCATCTTCCGTGAGGAAGGAACCTCACATAACAGTAAACATTATATTAACAACGTACATTTGTTTAAGTAGGTAAAGAAATAGGTGTTAATTTATTGTGCGTACTGAATCTTTTGTTATAGCTTAAAAAACGTGTAACTTTCCCGTTATTGATTTTCAGACTCTGTTCTTACTACTGCCTTTATCGAAGTTATAGTTTCTTCAAATTCCCAAGATTTAACTGTTGAACAGCAAAGAACGATAACTAAAGAATTAGAGCAGTTGGTTCAGAAGTACCGAAGACACCAAGATCTTTCGTCATTGCCATTTGATAGTAGTGTAGCCCGCCTTACTAAGTATATCGAAAAGGCTTATGAAGTGGCCGTAATGATGGTAAAAACAGGATCTTTGATAATAACTGTGCAGTGCCCCACTCTGGAGAGTCTTGCAAGTCTGTGGAATGGTTACTGTTCTGGTTACCTTAATGACGTTGTTGAGAGTTTCCTGGTGACTGATGAACTGAAGAGAAAGCTGGGGTTGAACAATGTCAGGTTGAAGACAACTATAGAAGGAGAAAACTACTTAATTTGTAAGAAGGCGTTCATGGAAAACTCAGGTTAGTTGGAAAGTCTCGATAGAGCCTGTTTTGGGGAACATCTATTTTGGCTTGTCAGATGTGCCAAAAACAAATGGATAGTAAGTGGGTGAAATTGTTGGCTGGAACTTTTTTTACTCGCGGTCCGCAGGTTTGATAGTGCAATAACCCAGCTAAATGTTACCGCCTTGGCTGTTTACAATAACAATAACGTAGGTGCTAAGATTTTTTCTACCAGGCCCTTGGCACTCGGTGCACTACTTTACTAGTAAATAAAGGGGGCATTCAGAAACTAATGGAGGTCAACAACAATCAGTACACGTCCCTAGCTGGAAGGATTAGGCTGCGTGCAAACGGACGCAACATTGTTGTCCACCAACTCCCAACATTATTGGATGTTACATGTCGCGTCCGTTTGCACACCCTGTTGTATGTTCTTGGATGTTGTTGCGTGTTGTTGCTCAAAGTTTGAAACCGGTCAAACTTTTCAGACGACAACTCCCAACATTTCTTTTGTTCCGTGATCGCCGAAGCGTAGCGCAACAATGTTGGATCCATTTGTACAGCTCTTCCAACATTGTTTGGGCCACCCACGCTCATTACGCATGGTTTACAAAGACTTATGGGTGGTATCCTTCCCACGATGCACTGTAGGTCCCAACAATGTTGGGAGTTGTTGCATCCGTTTGTACACCACTGCCAATTCCCAACATTGTTGGCGCAACAATGTTGGGAGTTATTGCGTCCGTTTGCATGCAGCCTTAGGATTGCAGTGGAGGGAGCATCTTCTCAAAGTACTCGTCACTCGTGTTCTTGTTCCTGTTTCATCTAACTCAGCTGCACAGCTTATGTGGCGTGCATAACAGCCTTTCTTCCCACAGCTACAGCACTTTAGAAAGTAGAACTCTGAATATAAAGAATGACTAGAAAGAGCCGTATTGTTAATTATACGTGAGACAAATTGGAAGTGATATCTGTTTGAGGCCGACGTCGTGTATTAAATGATCAATTTTGACATTACTTTACTAGGAGTAGCAAGTATCACCGAAACTTCATTTCAAACAGTTGATTCAGGTCAGGTAGAAGATACAAGGTGGAGTGAAGCAAGCTCAGATGTTGAGAAAGTAAGATTTTCTTTGGGAACTGGTGAAACGGGGAGGTATTATTACGCAGTTACGTAATTAGAATTATATATAGGGTTTGCATCTCGTAATTTATGATAGTAAACTGAAGTGCAATTGTAGTTATTACTGATAAATAACAAATGGGTGAATACAAAGGGTCGTCAGTTAGTTTTTAATTGGCTGGGATTGTACCAAGCGAATACCAGAAGTGACACAATACAGTTTTTATTTATTTATTTATTTATTTATTTATTTATCTATTGTCATCACAGGACAAGACCAGGTCCCGACACGTATGGCCAGACTATTAAGATACATAGTGTAGTGTGCGTCGTTGTGTAATCAAACAATGAAAACACAAGTGCGATGCTGTTAATGACTTGTAGATAAATAATACTCAGCAGAGTGATACTGTGGGATCTTACGGGCTGCATTTAATGGCTATAACTTATTCATTCTTTCGTGAAACAGGAAAAGACGGGTCGAAAGATTCTCGTGCGCCCGCGTAATTCGCTTGCTCTTACTAGTTTATCTTGAGAGAGCCTGAAGGGAGCACTCCTATAGTCAGTTTGAAGACTACTTCAACGTTTTCAAAATTAAGGCACAATCCGGCTATATCGAAAGGTTGTTGGCATATTTTCAACGCTTCCAAAGTTATAATTTCATGAGATAATAAGCTATGCAATTATTTTCGTTGTGTGCAGCGTAGTGTATATGCCACTAGCTACTGGTTTTTGTTTCATAAAAATTTCAAAAGCTATAGCGTGTACTCAATGGTACATCAAGTCACCTTCTACCAGCCAAATGCAACTAGTTTTTATTACATCCTGCAGATCGTCCCGTTGCCGCGTCCCTATCGGAGACCTTCTGATTCTGGCTCAGAATCAACAACAGAGAGCGAGGAAGAAAGCGAGGTAAGTTAAGAACGTTTGGGAAGGTTGTGCTGTTGTAAACTATGTAACTGTTACCATGTGTCTGTTAAAGAGTGTGCTTCTAGATTCGCTCGTCTTAAGTGGAACTATCATTACATCTTAAGTATCTCTAATTTCGTCACTGGAAACCTCTTGTCGGTAAAATTTGGTGACGATATTTTACTTCTTGCATAAAGAATAATTAATATGCTTTTGATAATTAAATTGTTTAAGGCCGCGATCTATTAATAAATTCATGAGGCAAAATTTTGCCTGTGCTACATCTTTTAAAACGCTTATATCTCGGCTGTTTTGGCAGTGATTTAGATAAAACTTTAAACAGAAATTGTGGAATGATGGAAGTTTAGGGTGGTTGTTTTTTATTTGGTATATCGCGCCTTACGGCAATACTTTAAAATACAGTTGCACCGAATTGGGAAATCCTGCTTTTGTGTTCAAGTTTGCGGAAAGAATAGAAGATAGGACTCTGAGACTTTATTAATAAATGATCAGTCAAACTCTGTAGTGTGTCATGTATAGAGCCGATTTTACAATTTAAAGATTGCTAGCAAGGTATAATCGTTTAAATGAGCGAAATCTGTCATCCCTGAAATTAACGCCCTATATCTCTTTATAAAGCGCTCTTTTAGAATTCCGCTCTACAGATTTTTTTTAATTATTACTGAATGACTGATTACGAACTACTTACACGACATGTAGATTACCACATCTATACTACTAGTAATAGTTGACACTACAGCTGCTTCCGCTACGTATATTGTCGGTCAATAGCATTCTTGCTCGTTGTGTAGCTCTTTAAAATATACCTATTCATAAAGAACTACTGCAGATATACAAAAGACACTACCTACATATAATACTAATGGAATACAACACAATTTAGGTACTACTACCACTATTACAAAAATAAGAACAGATGTATTTTAATTCTCAGTACCACGGTAGTATAACTGAAACTTTTTCCATTTACATTCCTAGTCGGTTAAGTATTTTTTATTTGATTTCATAAGTTTCTTTTCTCACTGGTGAACATAACTGACTTTATTTAATACAAGACTCAATGGGAGCGCATACTTCGGTATCGTGGTTGTGGATTAATTGTGGATGCGGAGGAATGGTAAGAAATGATATTTTTTCGGATACCCTTCCACACAAATACCCTTACTTTTCTCTTTTTGAGTAATAGACGTCTTAACTTCTTCACCGAAAGTCTGCTAGGTACATGACCGCGTGGCTGTAACCCAATTCGATTATAATTTCTGTCATAAATAAATTGCGCACGACGAGATCTCAGTTCCACTTCCTTTACTTCCTCTGCAACAACACTTTCCTTATGTACAGTTAACTCCACACGTTCTCCAGCAACGTAACTAACTAACATCAGTACACTCCCTTACCAAACTTGCTGAAAATGTACATTTTTCAGATCACGAGGACTCGACGGCGAAGAAGGCGTTCCGGAGTTCTTCACAGTTCAACTGTTTCAGGATCAGTGAGAAAGAGGAAGGGTAAAAGAGGGGTGAGTTAAGACTGTTGTTTATGTCATTGTTGCAAGGCGAATTTCGCTAAAGCTTAAGCAAAGTTTAGCCTAGTCACTAGTCACTTATGGAAACTTATTGGAAACAGGCTTTTTTCTTTGGAAAGATGATCGTTAGAATTACAGGGTGTTTGTATCATGCCCGGAGCAGCCATCAGTCCTTGAGAACATCCTCCTTTTACATTACAGCTATTTCGAAGGAAAAGGCCAGAACATTTTGTGTTTTCTTTTCATTGATGTTATTATTTGTCTTATTATTGTGTTCTAAAATTTCCTCTTAATTATAAATTGTTGCTGTTTTCGAACTTTTTTATGATGGGTTTGGAATTAAGGTTTATTATACGTTTCTGGGAAACCTCCCACGAAATTACAAAATGCTGCACAAAGACGTTGCCTTGTTGAGATTACCCATTTTTACCACAATATCAAACATTATAACAACACTATACAAAATCAGGGCGAAGCATTTTCAACATTTTAAAACAATAGGATACTTTTCACTAAGGTTGTTTTTACCTAGAAACGGAGCGATTTCTTCCTTTTATTGGTGATAAATCTCGTAAAACTGATTGGAATTGACGGTTTGGCTACAGACGAGAATTTTAGCAATTTTGTTCACTCTTCCTCAGATGTCGAGAGCCAAAGGAGATGTCAGCACTTGACAAATGCTTTGAGGAGTATGCGTACTCTTGGAATTGACTGAGACATAATGACGATACAACCATCTCGCGCAACAATGAAAACTGCAACTGCCTGCGAGCAAGCTCTCCATTTAAGGGATACCTTATATTATAGGAAATTAACGCTCAATGAAATTAAGGTATTGGAAATTAACGCGACTTAAATTAACGCGAATTTAGTGGAAAGCGACTTTCGAATAAAGAAAATTAACGCGAAACAGGAGGTAGAGTTTCATAATAAAGGAAATTAACGCGATTAAGACAAAGTTGGTGGTGACAACTGGAAAAAATTTATTTCAACACTGGATGCAAAAAAAATTCAAAACTAAACAAAACTGAGCTGACATCACTTTTGAGAGCGACAACGATGAAGATGAACTCGAAATATTGTAAACCTTCGCCTAAGCTTTTGTGAAAGATAAAAAATAAAGGGTAAATGGAAAGAAAGAAAGCTTGTAGTTAATGTCAAGTTAGGTGTCAAGAATGTCTGGACAGGTTCCAAAATTGGAGTTAAAATACTGGAAATTAAGAGCGCGGAAATTAAGAGCGCGGAAATTAACGCTGCACTTAATTAACGTGGCAGAAATTAACGCTCAACAAAATTAACTCGACTTAAACTAACGCGAATTTTAACGATTCGCGTTAATCTCATGGAGCGTTAATTTCCTAAAATAAGGTATAAGAAACGTCCGTTATGGCTTTACCTCTCCTTTTCCACACATTTTAACCAACCCTTAACAATGACCGTCACGAATGGCCTAATAAAGCCGGGGAAGTCTATTTAATTTTAGGGGTCCAAGCGGGGGCATTTAATGGATAGGAGGCGTTTATTCATTTATCTGTTACAAGCTCAACAAAATTGATATGCTTTCAGCGAAAATATCAAGAGAGTTGAATAATGATCCACTCCATCAATTGATACATCTAGGCCATCTAGAGATCCCATATCTTTCTGTCAAATGCCAACATCGATGTCAGAATCCTTGCTCAGGGTTATTGTGTTGCCATGGTTAGTCTGACCTTACTTTTTTTGTTTTTGTTAGTTCAATAACCACACAGCAGTTCAATAAGTACATAACAGATCAATAACCACACCAGTAGTTCAATGACCACACATCAGTTCATTGAGCGTAAACTACATGTAGCTGCGGGAAAGTAGCCACAAATACGTTAGTTATTTTTAATAAGAAAGTGTAGCATTAAGTAAGTGGTAAATACTCATTTAGCTATGGTACGAGAACTAAATAGATAAATAGCTATGTTACACTGTTTTAAGTTCTAGTGAGCTCACTAATATAGACAGGAACATAGACTGATGTTAATTTCAAAAAAAATTTTTTTTTTTAATTTTTAGTCTGCTCAGAAGGTCTGTCATTCTCGTCAGGGGCACAGTGAACAGACCTGGAAAGAGAGTCAGCGCCGAAAAGGGAAAACACCGACTCGGTCCGGAGAAAACTTCAACTAGAAACCCGACAAAACGCGCGTTGATAAAGCAGAAAAAAACAAATAAACTGTTAACGGTAGATGAAACCTTGTTTTTTTACTCTCTTTCCGCACGTTTCAAACCGTGGTACCACAGCTGGCCCTACGTGCCTGAGTCGACTACCATCAATCTATGTTTAGAATTAGTCATTTTTTACCGTACAAGTCCTGAACTTCCAACTTTCATTCAACTTTAAACTTTGAAACGTGCGGAAAGAGAGTAAAAAAACAAGGTTTCATCCACCGTTAACAGTTTATTTATTTTTTTCTGCTTTATCAACGCGCGCTTTGTCTGGTTTCTAGTTGTAGTTTTCTCCGGACCGAGTCGGTGTTTTCCCTTTTCGGCGCTGACTCTCTTTCCAGGTCTGTTCACTGTGCCCCTGACGAGAATGACAGACCTTCTGAGCAGACTAAAAATTTTTTAAATTAACATCAGTCTATGTTCCTGTCTATATTAGTGAGCTCACTAGAACTTAATAACAGTGTAACATAGCTATTTATCTATTTAGTTCTCGTACCATAGCTAAATGAGTATTTACCACTTACTTAATGCTACACATTCTTATTAAAAATAACTAACGTATTTGTGGCTATTTTCCCGCAGCTGGTCATTGAACTGTTGTGTGGTTATTGAACTAACAAAAACAAAAAGAGAGTTGAATAATGATCCACTCCATCAATTGATACGTCTAGGCCATCTAGAGATCCCATATCTTTCTTTCAAATGCCAACATCGATGTCAGAATCCTTGCTCAGGGTTATTGTGTTGCCATGGTTAGTCTGACCTTACTTTAAACTTGACATTGAATAAGATGAAATACGCAAAGTATGATTTTGCTCTTTTTTGCTAATTTCTAGTATTTTGCATTAACCATGTTAACTTCTCTTGGGGGGCGTTCATTAGACACTGGTCGTTTTTTAGAGAGGGGCATCTAAAACAACACTACAACTAAGAAACAAGCTACCATTTCTTCTCTCATCTCGCGGATATTTATCTCACATTGTTTGGCGGGCATTTCGCCTTTTAGCCACGCGATTTTTTGCTCTGCATATGGGCAGACATTTGTCGCCTGTAAAGTACTTGGTAACATCAAGTCACGTTGTACCAACAAAACGCAATTAGTATCTGACACCCTTTTCACATGACCCCACGTCTGTTATGTTGGTTTATAAAATAACTAAGATAGTACGCGCGCTCTGATTGGCCGAGAGCAGTGTTTGCATGACAGTATGTAAACATGGTTGTGGCGTCAAGTTGTTTGGCTTTTCGCGCGCTAATCACGCAAGCACTAATTTGAAAAAGTTTTCGAGTTCAAAACTCGACAAGTTTACTTTATTTACCCATTCCTTCGTCGTCTGAAACATGGAAAATCGTTACAAAGAAGGTGAGTCATTTTTTCTTCGCTTTAGCTGACATTTTAAGCGAGAAAAATCCGTATTTTGCAAAGCATCTTTTTGCAAAACAAGAACTGATTACGCGTGCAAGACTTCGTGGACAAGATTTTGCGACTGGTAAGAATTTCTCTTTTAATCAGTGCCATACAAAGAGTTTTTCTTTTTTTTTCTCGGGAAAGTTATTTTATAAAAGCAATAGAAAACTTTTTTCCTGTGTTTGCATAGCCTGATATAAACACTCGAGGCGTTGGGAGAATTCTCGACAGTTATGCAAACCCTTGACTTCGTCTCGGGTTTGCATAACTTTCTCGAATTCTCCCAACCCCTCTCGTGTTTATATCAGGCTATGCAAACACGGAAAACGTTTTCTATTGTTTAAATCCTAAACAATAAAACGGGGGCATATTGGTGTCCCAAAGCTGTATTGTGGGAGTTCAGCTCTTTTCCTATGCAATCGCTTCCTTTTTTTTCAGTATATTTGCATAGCTGCAGGCCACGTTAGTAAAAGTGCTCTATTTATTACACACTGTAGATCGTCCGCTCCATGCTTCCTGAGCGAAAAACAATAATAATGATAATAATAATAATAACATATTTAGCCAGGGTAAACCCGTCAGCCCTGGGCAACTAAGAAATAAATAGTTTAAGGAAAAAATAACTATAACAGCTAAACTATCAGAAAAATGTAAAAACTATGTACAATGTCGATGAATAAAAACTAAGAATTATTTAACTACGTAATTAAGACTCTAAAAAACTCCAAAATATTTACAGAGAAGAAGCTCTTTCAGCGCTCGCTACAATTCAG
>CALNXI010000438.1:84232-112020 GCA_942486025.1 Porites evermanni | reverse complement strand
ACTTTTCCTTTAAGTGATCTGGTACACGAATATCTACTTCCACGCACCCGAACAAACGCTCATGTCGCACCTCGCTCAATATTCGCTCGGGACTCATGATCTTGACTTGATCCAGGGTTCTTCTCACTTCGGTGGCAATAAAACGCCGTAGTTCTCGGTTGGTTCTCTTCATTTCTCTCCACTGACATTCATACATTTCCACCACGTTGTACCCTTTGCTGCGGATATACTCCGTGTTGGCTCTCGTTTCTTCTCTGATCTCAGCCATAGGTTTCTTGCGTTTCTCGTTAAACTCTTTCCCTCGGTTGAGAGCACAGTCATGGCCGTGCCAATAACAGCCGTGAAACTGGTACGCAGTTTGCGTCTGCGCGTTTAAACCGTCTACAGGCAGTTTACGACCACCGATGCGCTTTTCTGTATTGTTTAACTGATGTCTGATATGTATTCTGTCTTGGTGCGCCACCCATTCTAACCATTCAATAGCCATGCGTACAGAACTTTTCGGTTTGAACTCATTGTCCGCCAGGCGTCTCGTATAACTTCCCGTGGGCATATCTTGCATGAGCGCCCAGAGGTACAAAGCGTTCGCGTCATAACCCACGATCTTCTCACACAGCTTAGCAGCCTCGCCTTCCTGTGCTTCTCTGATCTTTGTTTTGCCGGCTTCATGATATCGGTCGAAAATAATACTTGGGCCGCCCGTGTTGTTGTCTTTGATGAGGTGATAGAGATCACTGTTCGCTTGATCGAAGAGACTGAAGTAAGTTTGAGGTGAAAGATAAGAGAAGAGGTACTTGAGGGTTAAACCAGGGACAGAAATTCCATCTTTAAACATATCGATCTTTCTCTCCTGCCAGAACTGACTCATTTTCTCTACTGCCTCGAGGAAAGGAACGACATCCAAATTATTGTACCAGATTAAGAACTCTTGAAAGGTGGACATTTCATTTTCTTCCCATACTTACTGGCAGTACTCATATTCTTCTTCTGTAATGTTTTGGTTCTTCAGACTTGAGTAGAAAGCTTCATGCGAGGGCAGAGATGTTTCTTCGAGCTTGTCCAGACTGTCGATCCACTCGTAAGGGAAGAAACCTTTGGTCTGTTCGCACTCGTACGCTTTCAGGAACTGATCGTAGCTGAAACCCGGCGCGACATAGTTCGAAATGTCCAGAAATTTTAAGGAGTTTGTCTTGAGACACATATGGTTGCTGTTTCTTTTGACAGTGAACTTGATGGGTTGAGACTCAATGAGGTAGGGAAATACAAATTCTTTCACAGCGTTGAGATCGTACTTGCCAGAGTTGAAGCCTAGCACGGGCAGTTCTTGTAAGTATGCGTTCAGTTTTTCAGCTAGCTTTGTTAAGACTTTGTTGTCGCTAGTCTGCTCTTGACCAAACAACACATCTTCGTACTGGGCTAGCTCATCTCGCTGTTGTCTCCTCTCTTGTCTCCTCTCAGTATCCAACTCAACGTTCAGTCTTCTGTAAAAGGAAGGGTCGTTTTCTGTTACCTCATCATTGAGAAACGCGCGATCTTCCTCATTCTCCGGTTCGATTTCTTCCTCGTCGTCATCGTCATCACTTGCCATCAAATCGATATCTCTTTCGTTGTCACTTAATTCTTCATCATTATCTTCCCCTTCTTCACTTTCAGCTTGCTGACTACCCTCCTAGATATCAACAAGTATTTGCGCTAATCGGTCTTCTGTTGAGTCATCGCGGTTAGGTACTTGCTTCAGTGCTTCAAACACAGGTGCAAACTGTTCACGGAGAATAGAAGAACTTTTCAGGCTTATCTTGGTGAGGTACTGCATAAATTCTGTAATAAACACGTTTGGGTCGCCGTTAGACACAAAACATTTCGGTGCTTGGTAACCAGGCACGTTACTGCACACACTCACACTGAGGGGAACATGCGCCGATTCCCAGTTCAATTTTTCTGTGTTCTTCAGTTCTTGCGCTTTTTCCTTGTCAAAGTAACATTCAAAATCGTAGGTGGCGCGGTAAGGGAAGTACCGCCATTCTTCTGGTACGACAATACCTTCGTCTTCTAGTTGTTCAAACACTGTTTTAGGGACGTGATATGCTCCGCCAGGGTACTTCAGCTGGACTTTGCCGTCACAGGTTTTCTCATGTTGCCTTAAATTACTTGCGCGTTTCCAGTACTTGCCACATCTTGAACAGCAGAAGGATTTACTGTACCGGGCGAGATCTTTAATATACGAGAAATGGTTTTCGTACAAGTTCAAGTAAAGCGTGCTGGAGTAGTGGCGATGTGAGCGGCGAAGCAGGGTGGCGGCAATCTCGGGAGTATTTTCTTCATTCTTCGTCTTCACTGTGGCTCTGAGTAGGCGCGAGACTGTATACTTGAATATTCAGTTCATACAATTTTTCTAGGTAGTCTAGTTCACTTATCTTGACACCATGAAATTTCTTTTTAGCGAGACCAGCTTCTCGATACTGTTGGTAATAGTACTTGGTATCTCTTTCTAGGTTCTTAGTATGGCAACCATTGTGGAGAGCCAGACAGCGGAAGAAACACAGATTATCTTCGTACGGTTTACCGGTTTTCGCATTATTTTCCAGCGCGTCAAGACCGTAGTTGTCGGCGATATAACCTGGTAGATATTTGCCACGGCCGATCGGGTGGTCTCGAATCTTCCAAACAAACCAGGTAACATTCGTGATGAGATCCACCACCCATTTACTGTTAGGTCGCTGCTGCCGCACCCACTCCAGGAAATCGATCTCCGCTATCTGCTGATATAGGCGCTCTAAATCGTCTGGACTTGAAATCAGGAACGGTTGTTCTAGCACCAAATGGTTGTTTGCGGATGGATGATGATACTGGAGGGCCCCAGCCTCTGTATTACGGAGAATAAAACCAAAGGAAAAGTTCACTTTAAACACAGTAGGCTGATCAGCAAAAATGCGGTTCAGTTGTTCTCGGAGGCTTGAAGGACTGATGGTGGACAGGCGGAAATTATACCAATCTTGTAGTCTGTTTGTGCGACTAAATCGGGTCCGGATTTGAGGCCAGTGTTGTCTGTACGTTTCTGCTATATTCTGTTCTGTAGCAGGAACAAGGTTGGCGGGAATAAGCACGGGATCCGCTTCCCAACTGGAACCAGCAGCAGATGCTTGAGTGGCAGTTGGTTGTTCTGACGCTGTTCTCGCACTTGCTTGGTCCGACCTCTTAGATCTTTTCGCGGACGGAGCATCTGTAGTTTTTTGAGCAGTGCGTTTTCTAGTTGCAGCGGCGGGTTGTTGATGAGCGGTGCGAATATGAGCGTTGTAAGGGGCGCGGTTGTGAAAGGTTTCGACACAGGTTGCGCAAGTAAACGTCCGTTCGGCAGCTTGTTTGTCGTGCGCTTTCAGGTGACGATTAAGTACCGATTTGTCGGCAAACTTCTTATCACAGCGGTTGCATTCGTACGGTTTCACCCCAGTATGGGTTCGCTGGTGAGTAATTAGATGATTGGGGCGAGAGAAGGTCTTGTCGCAGGTGTCACAACGATATTCTTTACGAGGTTTTTTGGCTGGTGGAGGGTGACCATCCCCGGATTGAATTTTCTATAATTAGTAAATATGACCTGGTCTTAGTGTAAAGCTCAACTAACAAGAAACTCTGATAAACTCTATTTGTCTACAATGAGCGTCTCAACAACTGGGTAGATGGTTTGTTTTTGATGTTGAATCAACAGAATAAATTTAAATTTTATGTGTCGATCCACGACATAATTGACTTTCAGAGATAAGCGCGCGGGTAATATTATAACTCTGCTATATTGCTATAATCAACTGCTTAGTGGAAATAGCTTAAATTGCTCTGATACCTGTTTGAGTATATATAATACGCTGTCTATTTTCTTCAACTCGGCTTGATGATTGAAGAATATTAGTACATTGAGCAAATGCTTTGTTTTGATTTTCAACAAAACAATAGAATAGATTTCAATATGGGTGCATTCATCCGCAAAAACGAATTCACTTTGGGAGAAGACAATATTTGATCAGTGAAGAGCGGAATCGATAACTGAGAATAAACTATTTACGCCTTCAAAATCATAAATAGTAAGCCAACTTTTATTTTCTTCTGACTCTTAGGAATGAATGATATTGTCTTTTTGGGTGAGCCTAAACAATTTAATTTTCAAAAAACTTTAATGGGAACGTTTGCATTCAGCGTATTCTAAACAAGTAAACATGAAAGATGACTTACGGTTTCCGACGGGTTCCAAGTGGGTAATTCACTGGTTTCGCCAGTCCACTGAAAATGAACAACAGAAATATACACATGAGTGATTGAACAATTAATAGTGCAAACTTAATTCCGTGAAAGAAAAATAATTTTATGATCATGAATGCTTACCTCATCAAAAAAATTATCCCGTGTATCTTGCGCTGATAACGGTGCCGACTCGTTGTTATTCTAGATAAGAAGAGAAGAAATCAGATTACTTTAGGTTTTGAAATCTGGCTCATTTTAAAGAAATAGGTGGGCATTGAACGAATAAGGAGATTCGTAATGTTGTTTCATCACTAAACAATTCATGTACGTTGCGTATTAAAAAGGAAATGGAGTTACCTTATCTAGCGCCATACGTTCCATCTCCTCGATTTCATCACTACTGACTTCATCACTACCCGTGTCCTGATTGATTTCAATCTGTGGAGTAGAACGTTAAGTAAAGATTAATATAAACTCGCTTCGGTAACGTACAGATTAAACGTAAACCGTCATCAGGAAAGAACTCAGAGACGAAATAGAATACTTACCGGTATCTCTTGGGCTGTGAGTTCCGACAGCCGAGCATACGCCATTGGGATCCACTCATCGCGTATCAAAATAGATTCCAGCAATAATTCCCAATCGTGGGTCGAGGAACAACCATCCAAGAGAGCTTGAAATTCGCGAATGTTGGTAATGAAAGCCATGATGTTCAAAAAATAAATAAAGGTTTTCTCAAAACGAGCGAACTCGGACAAATGTTCTCCTTAACAAAGCGATTGCAAGAATAAAATGCTGAACGGAGAGCTCGCTTTTATGTTGAACACATAATAGATTGTTTACTATCCAATCAGGGTTAAAAGAGCCCGGGCAAGTCTAGGCAAGCCTATTGTTCCTATTGTAGTAGAGTGACGCTCATTAGTAAACCTAATCCAAATTAGTATGCAGGAAGACACTTCTTTCCGAGGTGACGTCATAGGCTTATGCATATCAATTAAGGGAAGGCATACGGAAGGCAAGGGAAGGCACCAACGGGGTTAAGTTTGCTGAAGCCCTACTACTCTACTCTCACGAAAACAGCGATATAACCAAAATTCGTCGATAGACATTCTTTTAAAAATCTCAGTGCTGCAATTGATCAATGTAATATAAAATTCCCGAACTTCTTGTCCATTGAAAACTTTTTAAGTTGTCTAACGTAGGTGCAAAGGTCAGCTTTATGCCTGAAACTGTACTCTAGAAACTACTTTTACAGTTTTTATCTGTTTGAGCTCAGACTTTGCAGGATTGTAGAATTTTGTATTCCAAACGATCGTATGCTTTTGTTTTTCTTTTTTTGTTTTTCGATTTTAACGGCTTTTGGCGGGAAAATGCGCAATGAGGTCACGTGATTAACAGCAAAATTAAAATTTCAACTAATGATGTGAAAAATAAATAGCACGACGCGACAAAACCAATTCTTGGAAATTTTTTGAAAAGCTCACTTGGTTAAGCTTTTTGAAAGAGTTATATCACATTTTTCTATCTCCTCGTGCTCTTTAAAAATTATGTATTTGTTACGACACTAGTTAAACTTAAAATTTTGCTGTCATTCATATGACGTCATTTTACAGCCAAAAACCGTTAAAATCGAAAAACAAAAAATATCCGATTGTTTGGAATACGCTAACTCGTCCTTTTACTACAGTAAATTTGCATAGCTACAGGTCACGTGAGTAAAAACGCTCTATTTATTATACTCAGCAGATCGTCCGTTCGCCGCGTCCTGGGCGAAGAAGGTCTTTCATGGCTCGTTCCAGTTTAGCTGATTTTGGTTCAGAATCAACTTCAGGGGAAGAAAGCGAGGTAGGTCAACAACGTTTTGGGAGGGTTGCATTGTACAGTAAATTGTGATTTTGTTATACCTTTAGCACAAAATCATATACGTAAATGATTGTCATATAGCATTTGAACTGTCTTTTAACTTCAAATTATACTGCCACTGTCGTTACTTCAAGGCTACTAATTTCTATGCCAAAGAGACGCAGTCCATATTGAAATATGGGGGGACTTTTGCCTTGCCGTCGAGCGGAATTATAAAATCGCAGGATAGTGGGTATCTCAAAAAACGCCAGGTCAGCTTTACGCCTGAAATTGTCCTCTAATGAACTACTTTTAAAGTTTGTATCTGTTTGAGCTCAAACTTTGTAGGATTGTAGAACTTTGTATTCCAAACAATCGTATGTTTTTGTTTTTGTTTTTCAAATTTTAACGGTTTTTGGCGGGAAAATGAGGTCACATGATTGACGGCAAAATTAAAATTTCAACTAACGATGTGAAAAATAAATAATTTTTAAGGAGCACGATGCGACAAAACCAATTTTTAAAATTTTTTTTTTTTGAAAACCTCAATTGGTTAAGGAGTTATTAAGCTTTAATTCTTGAATTTCCCGCCATTTTGTTACCATTTTAAGAAACATAAGCACATTTCAAGATGCTATATATGCTAAAGCAATTGATATTTTAAAAGAATTATATCGCATTTTTCTATCTTGCCGTGCTTTTTAAAAATTATCTATTTGTTACGACACTAGTTGAACTTAAAATTTTGCTGTCAATCATATGACGTCATTTTACTTCCTAAACCGTTAAAATCGAAAAACAAAGAATACCCGATTGTTTGGAATACAAAATTCTACCATCCTGCAAACGTTAGGCTCAAAGGGATAAAAACTGTAAAAGTAGTTCCTATATTGCAGTTTCAGGAGTAAAGCTGACCCGGCGTGAAAAAAACCGGTTTTGTTTTCCATTTGCATCGGTTTTTCTTTGCTGATAGAAAAATATGGCTACACCGACTGAAAGCATTTTCACTTTTTAATTAACTATAATAAGTTTTTAAATTAATTATTGTTAGTTTAAAATAATTTTTCTAAGGATATGAAGGCTTCCGCCAAAGAGTACCCATTGTTGGATTGGGCCCCCACCTTAAGCATTCTTATTGTTTATTGATTGGGATGTTTAACGGGTCGTGTGTGAGAACAAGAGACACTCTCTTAATGGATGGGTCACTCTGTTAGGTACAATTTCAAACTTTGTGCGAATCTTCTTGAATCTGTTTGGTCAATTCTTATTCTAGAGCACGGCCTAACATTTCAATCAAGAGTTCGTTCCCAAAACTATTTTAAATTCCAATTAATATAATGAGCGTAATAAATAAACAAATAAATAAATGAATAAGTGGAGATGCCTGCAATCAGTTTACCCAATCCGTGTCTCCGGTGGAAGCAAATATATTTTCCCCGATTCTTAGACTTGTTGACATCGTCAATTTTATGTCATATCCTATCTAGCCGCATGAAATTGAGGCGCGTACTTATTGTCTGGTATCCTATAAGCTGCATTCAATGGCTATATTCCTTTTTTTCGTTAAACAGGAAAAGGTGGTTCCAAATAATCTCATGCGCCCGCATAAGTCGCTTGGTGTAGCTTATGTTGAGAGAAAGTACTACTCTTAGTCTATATTTTGAAGACTATTTGAACGTTTTCAAATAGCACTACTTATATATAAAAGTTGTCGGTACACTTTTAACTCCTCCAAATCCATGATTTCATGCATGGGATAATCAGCCATGAAACAATTTTTTGCCGTGTGCTGTGCAGTGTACATTAGGCCTTTCCAGATTCTGCTCGGCAACTTTTGAGCAACTTTTAGGATTTTGAGCAAATTTTTGGCAGAGAACAACTTCTAGCAACTTTTCGGAACACTAGCACTTTTTTGGTAACTTTTGGGCTATTTTGAACCAAAATGCTGAATAACCCCGTTTTTAAAAATAAACAAGTTAAAATTCTTTTGGTTAAAATTCTAAACATCTTTCTAGTAAAACTCGTATTTTTACCCTTTGAATGGGTATCATGTGGACGTGGTAATTAATCACAAGAATTGGGTTTGGGTAGCCTCCACCTCGTTCCCAGGGCTTTTCCCTTCTCGTGGGGGGCTCCCCCCATGAGAAGGGAAAAGCCCTGGGAACGAGGTTGGAGTAACCTGTGGTCTGTAGTTGTACCTTAATGTTGATTATAAAGCAATTGTTATTAAAATTAGACATGCTGTCTTAAAAATATTCGAGCAACTTTACAAAATTTTTGAGCAACTTTTGAGCAACTTTTTGGCATATTTCTTAGCAACTTTTCAGCTTTTTCGGAGCAGAATCCGGAAAGGCCTAGTGTACATGGCACTTGTTGGGGAGCAAGGGTGGCGCAGTGGTGAGAGCACCCGCCCCCCACCAATGTGACCCGGGTTCAAATCCCGGCGACGACGCCATATGTGGGTTAGTTTGTTGTTGGTTCTCTCCCTTGCTCCGAGAGGTTTTTCTCCGGGTACTCCGGTTTTTCCCTCTCCTCAAAACCAACATTCTCAAATTCCAATTCGACCAGGAATCAGGTAGACGAAGAACCACTTTGTGGATGTGCTACCTCCAAATCGTTATTTATTTTATTTATTTTTATTTACTTGTTCCTTTTTTCCTTATACTTTCAAAGCAACAGCTTATACTGGGTAACGTCAAGTCACCTTCAACTGGCCAAACCCAACTAGTTTTTATCACATCGTACAGATCTTCCTGTTGGGGCGTCGCCTACGAAGGCTTTTTGGCGCTCGTTACAGTTCAACTGATTCTGGTTCAAAATAAAAAACAACGGGAGAACAAGCATGATTTCTCCACTCTGCCACTTTATATTGTTTACGCTGTGGAGTCTCCGCATGAAATGGTCGACTTAATAAACACTCTTATCAGTGAGTGCTTAGACCGACATGCGCCTCAGAAGAGGGCTAAAATAACCCGCCTTCCTGCCCCGTGGTTACATGCAGCTGATATCAGACAGCTACAAGCTGAGAGAGATAAACCGAAACTGGATGCGCACAATGCGAATAATGATGAATCATGGGCTGCTTTTAGGCATATCCCTAAAAAGATTAAGGTAGTTATTGGTAAAGCAAAGAGGTCCTTTTTTATGACGGCCCTCTCCTCAAAACGCTCTCAAGTGGTATGGAGGGTCATCAATCGTGTGCTTAATTTGGGAACGATATTTGACAATTCAGTTAGTATGGATACTCATATAAATCAAGTTTGTAAGACCGCTTTCGACTAACCTGAGATCAGGCTCTCTTTTCGTTTCGCTTTGAAAATTACATTCCTGCGGGCATGGCGAAACGAAAAGAGAGCCTGATACAAACCTTCTACGAAACGTCTGCCGCCCACTTTTTTGATTGATTGACATTTGCCGCATCAGCCAACCAAAATTACTTCCGTTGCTTGTTTTTCTAGCATGCAAATTTTTCACGCGTGGGAAAAATGCAGACTAGCTGACTTAAAAAATAGCTTTTATCTGTTAATTTTTTCAGCTAAAAATAAAACAGTCAGCACAATCACATTTAACTTCTTGCGAGTTTAAGGGAGATCTCGAAGGTTATTTCTGTTGGAGTAGAAGGTAAAAAGTTTTCGAAAAGACGGCGACACGATGTTCTACTAGTTTTATTATTTTGGCTAGGCGCGCTCGAATTTAAAATACTGAAATCTCTATTTTTCTGTTGCCTTAGTATTTTCCTCGGCATTTCCCCCGATTTTCAGTACATAAATCTTTAAAAACAAAAGCAAACAGTCAACGAGCGAGGACACCAGTTTTCCTGGTATATTTGTTACAAAAAGCGAAGGCAAAAAACCAGTCTGTTACCTTAAGCCACCAGCTTTTATAATAATGCCTACACTGAAAATTCCTTGAACAGCGATGCGATATTTTTCGTCTAATACTTCACAGTTGGCGATTTAGGTTTCTTTCGCAGTGAGCCTCCGCTTGCGTACCCCGTTCAGAGAAGTCATTCCCGGCTAAACTTTCAAATGAAACCAGTTTTAAGATGGACGACGGATCATTTACGAAAACAACCACGCGAGGAATAAGCGCTTTCAACTTCCGGCGTTTCCCACAGCCAATCAGATCTTGTGGCATTGTTCTAACAATTGTTGAACAATTCTATGGATTTTATAACGTTGTCTGAAAGTTAAGAAGGATTTTCTCGTCCTCCTTGATTAAAGTACACGTACGTTTGATAATGACGAATAATGCACACTCTGCCATGAGTAACACGAACTGCTCGTGAGATTGCCTCGGTCCCTCTCCATCAACTATGATTTCCGTACTGAGAGGTTTACGTGGCCTGAACTCTCGACCTAAAGCGTCATAATCAATAGGTCTAAACATTTTGAAAGTCCATTAATTCCTCAAATCTTTCTTCGGATTTCGTAATTTCGTTTCGAAGTTCCCAGATCTTACCGAAATGCCCGAATACGCTAAACAAAACTTGAAACGTTGTCTAAATTTTCGGAATTTACTGGTCACGCGTGACGGAGCATCGCTGTAAAACATTAGTTCATGCTTTCGTTACGTCCAGACTCGATTATTGTAATAGCCTTCTTTATGGCCTTCCCAAATATCTTATAAGTAAACTACAACAAGTACAGAACGCTGCAGCCAGGTTAATAACGAACACTAGAAAGTATGATCCTATCATACCATCTTTACATAACCTTCACTGGCTACCTGTGTTTTACTGTTTTTTTAATTATGACATTTAAGGCGATATATAATATGTCACCTAACTATATTAGTAACTTAGTGTCTGTTAAGTCGAGTTCTGTTTATTCCCTTAGATCGAATTCTTCATTATTTCTGGAAACCGTCCCAAGGAGCGCATGCTCTCTACATTAGGAGCTCGTTCATTTTATGCTCGCAATTTCTTCCTTCGCAATTTTCGTTAATTTTGTAAACAAGAAACGTTGGTTTTATAATTTTCGCCGTTTCGTCGAGAGCATCCCAGTACCTCATTTGCATTTCTCTTGTTTAACTTTATATTGCTTTTTAACACGTGGGGTCTTCGTACTCTTTTAGGAGAAGCGGCACATTGTGTATAGCTAGTACATGTTTCAACATGTTTCCGACGGCTTCGTCTTTCTTGGAACGAGGAATTGTTTCATATTTCTTCTCCACAAAGAAATGTTTTTGCTTGATTTTATGAGGAAAAATGATGTCACCATACTCGTTTACGAGAAAAAATGGCGATTTACATCTTTTGGTGAGATTTGACCTTAGAACAAAAGCCGCCATTTTTTTCATCTGCACCCATTTATCACGCGTGAAACACAAAGCAATAGTAAAGAATAATTTTCATTGTACACTTGGAGAGCCCCCTTACATGGATGAATGAAGGAACGAGGGAGAGAGGGAGGGAGTGAAACAATGAATGAATGAATCAAGTATTATTTTATTGTAATTGGCACTAAAAGCTGTTAGGCATTATGCGCTGTTTATTAGTTTATACATGGTTAATTGAGTGGAATGGTTATGAAACCCGTCAGACTCCTTTGTTATATGTTTTGTGGACCTGAAAATGCACAACGTTCAAAAGAATTCCTATCATTTTGATTGTATTGACCAATAAAAACGTTGCATTAATTTATTCCGTAACAATTTGCCAACAGAAAACAAAGGATTTTGCACTTTCAGGGTGCTTCCAACATAAACTGCAGCACTGTTGTTTTTATCATTGATGTTTGCCGCTTTTCATAACCAGTCTCCTCTAATAACTATGGTTAATAGGACCAATCTGAGATAACCTCTTCTTATATTTTAAGTTCTTTTTAATTGTTAAAAACCGCTAATTTATTTGCTAATCTTCAATATTATATCTCTAATAAAGGGACTTGTTATTCAATAACCCAATAATGGTGATTTGTGGTCAACACATTTTAAATTATTTTCGCTAAACTACCCAATAGTTTGCTAAAGCGTTAATCAAGTACGTAAAATCAAAATTAATTGTGTTGGTTTATTTCATTGTTGTGATCGTCCTTGTTCAAGGGCCAAAAAGTTGTAAACGTTTTGCGGACCACATGAGTATAAACGTTCTTTTTATTACACCCTACAGATCCTGCGTTGGCCGCGTTCTGAGCAGAGGTCTTTCAGCGCTCGTTACAGTTTGTCTGATTCAGCTTTAAAATCAAAAATAGGGAAGGTAATCTAAGTTTTTTTTTCTTTTAATGCTGGTGTTGACAAATTTGACATTCTAAAAATTTCAGAATTTACAAGGAATTGTATGGAAAACCACTCAAATGTGACTGGGTGGCAAGAGCTGTTTTTCTCATACAAGTCCTTCTAATTTTTGGCGGCCGTTGCAATCGCTACGGCTGAAAATTTACAGGTTACCTAATTTTAATATGCTCTTTCAGCTCGTGCCAACGTTTTTTAAAAGCAATATATTTTCCTCATCGCGCAGAATGGCTGTTGTTCTCGGGACATTGTAGTTGCAGTCGAGCTAGAAGCATAGGTCTGTAATATTACAGGTGAAGCGTGAAGTGAATCGCTCTCATGGGTCGAAGTCTGTGCGGTCTTGCCTTTGTAGCGATTACCGCCTTGCAAAGAAACAAAGGCCATGCGAGCTTTTGTTTCCAAATATCTCACCTTTAGCAGCGCGTGCTTATGAGAATGACCACATCAACGTATAAGTCCTTAAAGGCCAGTAAATATTTTTTTCCCATTAACTGCAACAAGAAGTATGTCGTTTAAACCGGACCAAATTTTACGATGCTTTTAAAAATTGGGGTCGAACAACAATCTCCTGTAAACTGCTTTGAGTTAAGTCGAAAAAATTTGTCGCGTGCGAGCTGTAAAGAACATACTTGTGTCGTCACTCTTACGCGGTTAACGGAAAACAGTTTCGAGCTAATATGTTATTAGTGACTTCATTTTTCACTGAAACTTAAATGAGACAGTTATGTTTGCTATGCAACCCAACGCACTAGATAGTGTATTTGTAGAACGGGTTTTAGGCGTTTTCGTTCCAAATCTTGGTATACTCCTTGTCAACGCTTGCCCAACTCGGTCATGTGAAGACTCTTCTAGAGTGTTTCCAAAATGCCCAATGCTTTTTTGGACCAGAGTGAAAGGCCGTTTGCGCTAGTAAAACTTCTCCCCATTTTTATAGTTTCTCTCAATTCACTTGCTAAGTAAACTTTTACTCGTTCTCTTCATTTCCTAGTGAAGCGCATACGCTTGGATTCATGGGTTAATAACTTTAGTCAAGTGGTTTGTAGATATTTTAAAATTCACGGAACCAGCGCTAGCTAATGGCTTACCTCACAACCGAGTGGTTTTCAATAGCGCATTGTTATTTTTGACATCCATTGTTATTCCTACTTGACTTAAAACAATAGCTCGCTGGCGTTTCTACCAGACTTTTTCAAACTCAAAGGGATAGTGGTTCTTGTCCATATATTTTAAAAGTTTAAACGTATCCTGACTGCACACCGAGGCTTAGCTGGAGAATAAAATAAATGAAATCATCTTGAAGCTCAGTAATGAAGAATACATTTCTTTTGTTTTATTCCCCCAAGCCTCGTAGCTAAGTATGCATTTTAATATATCGAAGTTTTTCTGTTCTGTTGTTCTTCTGACGTATCCATGAAAAATTCCCCTAGGCAAATTCATCATTAGCCAAATCGGTCACACACAAAAAGCTACTTCCCCATGGGCAACAGCCCTTTGCCCATTGGTAAAACGGCAAGTGTAACCGCACTTATTTTTTCGTAAGTTTTGGCCTCTATCACCTCATTTACATTCCCCGTTATTTATTCGTCGATGGCCTCAAGAAATTTTGTAATTTTCGTCAAATGAAATTTTCGTTGGTTTCGTAATTTTCGCTGTTTCGTGGACGGTCTTCCGTTACGTCATTTGCATTTCTCTGTTACTTTTCGTCGATGGACCGGCAAAATTTTGTAATTTTCGTTATTTTCGCAGTTTTCGTAACAACTGAACAAAATTTCGAATTTTCTAAATTTAGTCGCTGAGTTCCACGCCGGATTTATATCGCTACTTTGGCTTAGGGGTGGGCGCGTATTCGGGAAAGAGCGCTGATTACAGGGCGCTATTTGATCGCTATTTGGTAGTCTTTGTTGTATCTTTATAACTTCAATTGTCACATTTCCTTAGTAAATCGTTCGAAGGTGTATGAGTACATAGAAAAATATCAGAGCATTCATCAGTGAGTCTATTGTGTAGTTGTAAACAAGAAAAGCATTTCAGAAATATTTTCTTTAATCATCCTAGTACAAGAAGCAAGCCCTGATTCAAAGGCAGAGAGCTGAGAAGGCAAAGGTAAATTCAGTGGGATATACTGTGCAGTGTGAACTTGTGCATTTTCACAAAGCAAGAAAATATAAGAAAAACGTCACTTCAGGTTCTGGTCTGGAAACGCCATATTTTTAACGACTAGCACATAAATTAAACTCAGCTGTCGCTTGTTTATTATGAGTGGCAAAATCGTAAGGTCATTCCTCTGAAATATAACCTGCACTGAGATTTTAAACTTCACTTATTGGTAGTTTAACTGGAAGGAATTTAACACGTGGGGTCCCCGTACTCGTTTAGGAGAAGCGGCACATTGTGTATAGCTAGTACATATATCCCTTACAATATTAATATGATCTTACTTACGAGTACATGTTTGAACACGTTTCCGACGGCTGTGTCTTTTTGGCACGAGGAATTGTTTCATATTTCTTCTCCAGAAGGAAATGTTTTTGCTTGATTTAATGAGGAAAAATGATAAGTCACCATACTCGTTTACGAGAAAAAATGGCGATTTACATCTTTTGGTGAGAATTGGCCTCACAACAAAAGCCGCCATTTTTCTCATCTACACCCATTTATCTCGCGTGAAACGCAAAGCAATAGTAAAGAATAACTTTCCATGTACACTTGGAGAGCCCCCTTACCATGAAACGCCCTGGAGGACTTATTCTCAGTACACAGTCATTATCTACAGTATTCATAGAGGTACAGATAGTAAACTTGTAGAAATGGAGAGAGATAACACCTTTTGCTGTTATTTAGCAGAAAATATCCATTCATTAGTGGGAATAGCTGGACCAATAGTGTAAGGTATAATTAGGATTGCTCTCTGATTAATGTATTAAAAAAAAAAAAAAAACAGGGGTCGGGTGGCCTTTTACCAATTTTATATATCATAGTACCGAAACAAACAACCAAAAAAACAATAAAATAGCACACAAACGGGTAAAAATACATCGAGGTTTGTTTTGATTTATTTTATCTTTTTTTATTTATTATAACACGTATTATGTTGGATTGCCGTTGCCCGGATATGACTCGAACAAGACGCGAACCATTTATACGAGCTGTACGCGTCCTATGTAAGGACATGCCGTCCTAATTCAGAAGCGTCTTATGTAGGACGTGTCTTATTGTTCTTGGTATATGTCAACGTTTGTGTTCCTAGCGCAAAGACGTGTCTTTTCGGGCTCTTCCAATTTGAAGCTTTTATTCATCATTATCATGTCCCAGTTTCTGGAGGCTTTTAATTCTCACCATGACTCCGTGAAACCACTTTTCCACTCGTCTCTTCTTGACCGGCTGAAGCGCCATCTTGAATTGGCTTGTCCTAGAAGTGAAGGTTATCTGTCCTTCAAGTTAATTCTTTACCCGAACTCTGATTCTACCTCTCAACTGACGAGATTAACTACTAGTCGCGACATTAGCTTGAATCCTGGCCCAGAAAGATGCTCTGTTTGTGGTAATTTAGTCGCTCGAAACCATCGTTCCCATCCTGCGACTCCTGCGAACTTTGGTGCCACATCAAGTGCGGCGTAATCACACAAAGGGAGTTTAAAAGGTTTCAATCACTCGAAAACTTCAACTGAGTTTTCCCCGTTTGTCTTGCCTTGTCTTCTTCTGTGCCTTTTGGCCATAAATCTATCTCCTCTCCTTCGAACTCTGGCCATGACCTAAACTTGTTTGGTATATTTTTAACTTAAGTGCACACTCATTAACATGTCAGAAGATTCAAAACGTCCTCGACATTGTCCTTACATCGACACCTGTACTTCAGTCAGCTACGGTCATATCCACTCCAATCATTTAGATGCCACTTTTATCAATAAAAAAGTAGGAAATCTCTGAGATCCAAACAACCTACGACACTGAGATTCTTAAGGCACCAAAAAGAGACTGTAAGATGCTTATTTGCTCTAAATATAATTGATATTTGTCATACCTCTCCTGTGAAGTTTCTCAGACTCTGGACACAGAAAGTATGCGTTGTCTGGATTAAATGGTGTCCGCCGATTCAAGCGGACATATATCAGCTTTTCGTTGGCACAAACGAAGCTGTCCGTTATATATGAGTGTCCGTATTAAGCGGGTGTCGTTGGGCCAGGCTCCACTGTACTTGCCCGCCAATTAAGGAATTATGAAGGAAGGCCAAACGAAGAATGGAAATGATACCAATTTATTTTTCTTTGTTGTTGTTGTTTGCTTTTTTCTACGATAGTATCCTGAAAATGTTCAGAACGATGTTTCCCCGATATAAACTGACTATCAGCATTCTGAATGAAAAAATGTTGGCCAAGTTTCAGTGACCTGCAACGTTGCAATTGGGCTCAATTTTAGTGTTACACTTGGTTTGTTCCTTGATAACAAGCTAACAAGGGCACAGTAAAGAGGCTAAAAATTAGTACAACAACATCCCCTCCATTTATTTTATAATACGCCATCGTTTACTGCACTATTTGGCTTATTTCAACCTCTATTTATGTCTTTCTCTCGTTTATATTACTTTAAACTGGGGTACTACATCGGCAGAGCCCTGTTTACTGGGCAGTGAAGACACAGATGCCATATGGGTGAAAATAGCTATGGGTCGACGTCCTTTCACACTGAAGTAGCGAGGCAGAATGATACATAACTCCACGTTCCCGCGTGATCAACAATGCGCCCTATAGGGGGGTACAAAGGATTGCCCCCAACCACTTACCCTGTCCTGAATTGATAATTACTCATTCAAGTGAAAAACTCGTATGAAATAATCGATTAACAATACTTTTCGGGTAAGGACAAAAATTCTATTTGTTAACAAATATTTCTTATATAACTGCGTTTTTTGTCCCCTTTTCTGTAGTTTTCTTTGACGCCTCTTCATCTTGCCTGTTGGTATCGACAGGAATCTGTGGTCAAACTGTTTTTAGAACACGGTGCGAACGTGAACGCTAAGGACAGGGTGAGTCAGAGACAACCAAATTGACTAATTAGATGTCATATCAGTGCATCAGGTTGAAACTCTAAACCGAAAGGGACATCCATGTGTTGACGCCGAAATTGATTACTATAGTGGGTGGGATGGGAGTTAAAAGAAAACAGAGTGACGAAGCATATCATGGGAGTGTAAACTATGGAACATGGCAGAGTACCATGTAATTGGTCAAATAAACAACGAATAATTCATAGGGTTCACTTCACGTGAGGTTGCACTTGAAAATAACTGGACAAAAGACAAAGCTCAACGAAGAGTTGATGATTAACTAAAATTTATTTCCGGTGATCAATAAATTATGATCTCTTAGAACACGTTTTGACTTGAACGTTTCATTGCACTAACATTTGCTCTAATCCCACCTGCGAAATCGGCCTCTAACTCTTACCTATATCACCCTTAGAGGCTTGTTATGTTTCCTCCTCTCTTCCTGTATTTCATTTGAGTGCTTTTCCACCGCATTTTTACACATTAAATGAATCAGCTACATTGCAGTCGTTTATGGATGTTGCTGGAATTATAGCATGCCTGTAACAGAATAGGCATTGTTCTCTCACTGGAAGGGAACTGCTCTCCAGTGAGAGAACTGCTCTCTCTCCATGCTTCAACACTTATGTCCAGGATGGAATGCACATGCAAAATGCACAGAATTTTTGGTTTGTTTTGTTTTGTTTTGTTTTGTTCTTAATGGCTTTGCTGTGTAATTTTTGTTGTTAACAGTACGTTGCGTTACGTAGTGTAGACGGAAAAGCGGAGATATGCAGTTATGAAGAATTACCGTTGTTAAAATGTTTCTATGATAAATATTCAAAAGTGGGTAACACCATTAACTCTGCTTCGATATAATGTTTTTATAGTTTCAGCGTACTCCTCTGCAAAAAGCCGAACGTCAAAACCACCATTCCATAGTGCAGTTGCTGCTGAAGAATGATGCCAGGCCATGTCCTCATCAACCAGTAAGTTATGGCAGATTGTGCCCGAAAAACTGTCCCCCATTTCTGCTTTAACTTATGACGTCATAGACTTAGCGATAACAACCGCGACCACCACTTCATTTTGTGTAGAACATGTCTATCTGCAATATGAATACGGGGCAACCCATATCAACTATTATATGCAAAAATCTACTTACATGTTGTCTCAAATGGATTCCCTCTTCATTACTTGCTCTTATTAACTTGGTCATTTTTTAACAGGTCAGTCTAAAAAATCTCTCAAGGAAAGCTTTCACGCAATTGGATAAAAAGGCTGGATTTAATCTACTCGAGGCGGCTGTCTTAAAGGATGAATATGACATTGTTTTAAAAGCCCATGGACTTCCAAGTTATAAAAGTATAAAAAAAACTTTTTAATGGGTGTGCTAAGGACAACAGTAGACAGACTAAGCTGCAGTTGGCTACATGCAGTGATGATGCGGAACAAGCAGTTGAGCTTGTATTAAATGACGGTGCAGCTATTAATGCCCGAGGGTCAGACAATGATTACACAGCTTTGTTGCAGGCGAGTCGGTCGTCCTCAAGTCAGTTCATTGAGACCCTCATAGATCTTGGTGCCGACGTTAATGCCGAGAGAAAAAAGAGGAAAGAAACACCATTAAAATTAGCAACTGTTTGGAACAACTATATGGCAGTATGCTTGCTTGTAAGGCACGGAGCTTATGTAGATGTTCAGGATAGCTATGGATTCACACCACTACACATTTCAGTCAGAAAAGGTCGCGAAAATCTTATCAAATTACTACTTGCAAATGAAGTAGATGTAAATATTCAAGATGATGATGGATATTTACCCTTGCACTGTTGTGCCTTTGAGGGTAACGAAAACCTCTGTAGATTGTTACTTGAACACAACGCGGATGTAAATATTCAAGATAATCGTGGATGTACGCTCTTGAACTGGTGTGCCAGAGAGGGTAATGAAAGCCTCTGTAGATTGTTACTTGAACACAACGCGGATGTAAATATTCAAGAAAAACACGGATTTACACCCTTGCACTGGTGTGCCTTTAAGGGTAACGAAAACATCGGTACATTGTTACTTGAACACAACGCGGATGTAAATATTCAAGACAAAGGTGTATCTACGCCCTTGCACTGGTGTGGCTTTAAGGGTAACGAAAACCTCTGTAGATTGTTACTTGAGCACAACGCGGATGTAAATATTCAAGAAAAACACGGATTTACACCCTTGCACTGGTGTGCCTTTAAGGGTAACGAAAACATCTGTAGATTGTTACTTGAGCACAACGCGGATGTAAATATTCAAGATAATGCTGGATGTACACCCTTGCACTCGGGTGTCAGAGAGGGTAACGAAAACCTCTGTAGATTGTTACTTGATCACAACGCGGATGTAAATATTCGAGATAAAGAAGGAGATACACCCTTGCACCTGTGTGTCAGACAGGGTAATGAAAACCTCTGTAGATGGTTACTTGAGCACAACGCGGATGTAAATATTCAAGATAATGCTGGATGTACACCCTTGCACTCGTGTGTCGGAGACGGTAACAAAAACCTCTGTAGATTGTTACTTGAACACAACGCGGATGTAAATATTCAAGATAAAGATGGCTCTACCCCGCTGCACCTGTCAGCTCGTAGAAACAGAGATTGCAGTAAGATAATCGATCTCCTGGTGAAGTATGGGGTACAAAACCTAAACATCCATGATGCAGAAGGTTTGACTCCTCTTCAGTTGGCCGTGAGACATGGTAACTCGCAAGCTGTGAAGAAGCTTGTTGACCTTGGAGCTGATATTAGTGTGGTTACAGCTGATGAAAAGGATGCCAGAAGACTGGAAATCTTGAAGAATAAAGCGGAGAGCAAAAAGCAACATCTTAAGTCTGAAATGAGCTTTAGGCAAAAAACTAACGAAACAGAAGATGAACCTGGTGTCAGTTCTGTTCCAAGTACAGGAAATTAAGTTCACAGAGGCTCATCTCAAATCAAAGAAACACTGAGGCAATCTTCTTCGTATACAACAAAGGAAATAGAGTACGAACCGGAAGCTCCACAACCGTCGACAGTGGCAAGAGGAAACCCCAAGTAAAAGGCGACTTCATCCTCAAGAACCAATAAATGTTTAATGTCTAATTTAGCCTTTTTGCTTTCAAAGTGAAAAAGGGCCAGTTTTTTCTAGCCTGAATTTCAGACGTAACTTCGAGTCGTTTTTACTCCCTCAGTAACGTCGATGTTGAGAGGAGAATACGCTAAGCTGTTTCATCAGTTAAAGAGAAGATTGTGCTCTTATTAAGCTAACGTTAACCTAGTTTGTACAAAATTGATGACAAACATAGCGAGAGTAACTATCCTTTTATACTTACAACATTCTCCCGCACACGCCCGCTACTCTTTTATCCACTTATTCTATCAGTGAAGGGGAACTCATGTATTCCCAAAACCCGGAAAGCCACAAAGATTCATATTATGGCGCGCCGTTTGTTTCAAAATTAATTTTTTAAATTGGTTATTGCCCCCGCAGGGATTTCGCCCAGAGGCGAAATGCCGAGGAGGCACCCTAATAACTCGCGCGTATATTAGGGACAGTACTTACTGTTCAAATATACAGTCAGTATACTAGAAAAAATCTCGATTTGCTCGAACTGGGGCCGCGAGGAATCGGTAGGTAATGATGACGTTTCTATTGTTTGCGCCCGCAAGTACGAAATGGTTAGGATGACGTAAAGACAGAAAATCCCGAAGGGACCGCTCAGGTAGATTTTGTGACATTTATTGTGCAGTCATACTTCGATACTCTTTGCGTTACGCAGTGACATTCTGTGGAGCAGTTGTTTTGAAAGTTATAGACCAAAAGACAATCTTTAAGCGCAGGGGAGGTTATAAGGTGCGTTCAACTATGTAGATATATGAACACTTGGAGAGTTTGCCAGACACGAGTTCACAAATATTTGATTTATATTGGAAACCTTGCCAGACACTCTTTCTCTCTCTTTGACCGGAATAAGACTCAGCCCCAAACAAGCAAGACGAGTGAACAACGGCTAGCTTATCACTAGCAGATTGATGGACATTTACAGAATTTCGCCGACAATCAAATTCTGTGCTGACTTATTCCCTCCTCACAGATGTCCTTACGTTATAAAGTTTCAAATAAGACTAGAATGCGCTAGCGTGAATCGAGCAAACGTCTTTTTAATGTCTAAGGCTTACTTTCCGGCAAATAAAATGAACTGAATGTAAAAAGGGAAAGAGAAATAGCGAAAAATTCAACTTCTAATTAAATCTTTTTATATGGTTTGGAATAAACTATTCTGAAACTGAGAATGTTTTGATCAAAGCTGTGTAAATCGAGCTCAAACTGTGTATGGAACCTTGCGTTTCCTGTATTTATCTCACCTATTGTATGGAATATGTGTGAACATCTTCATTATGAATCGGTATATTTCAAAGAGCTACACAACCAGCAAGAATACTATTGACCGACAATATACAAAACGGGGGCAGCTGTAGTGTCAACTATTACTAGTAAATTTTTAATCTTTTTCTGTTCTGAATCATGTATATAAGCGCTTAAAATCAGCAAGAAGGACTCCTTGATCTTTCCATTATTGCTTTTTCGTCGTCATTATTAAGGTATCTGCACCGGCAAATTTTCAACATTTTATTTTGGCCTCAAAATCTTTTTGCGGTTAGTTCAGATGATGTGATATGTATATCTGGTTTTCTTTTTCGAATATACCTTCGCATTTAAGGGAAAATCTTCTCAAAAGTTGACCGATTTACCGGGAGTTAGAGAACAATTTCCGTTTCCGTTACTAAGAAAAAAGACTGCAGGAGACACCAGGAGCGCAATAAGACTCCCCTTTTCAGCATCAACTCAACAAAATTTATTCACTGCTTGGATTCATTGACAAACTACAGCCGCTGTATGTCCAATTTGATTTTGCTTGCTTCTGTTCAAGCTGTACGTTCTTGAAATATACTCCGTTTTCCAGGACCTATTACCCCCGCAGGGATTTCGCCCAGAAGGCGAAATCCCGAGGAGGCACTCCAGTAACTCGCGCGTATATTAAGGAAAGTACTCACAGTTGAAATATACAGTCCTACAGTCAATATAGAAAAAATCTCGATTGCTTGAACAGGGGCCGCGAGGAATCGGTAGGTAATGATGACGTTTGTATTGTTTGCGCCCGCAAGTACGAAATGGTTAGGATGACGTAAAACACAAAAAATCCCGATGGGAACCGTTTACAATAGGTAGGCAGTTTTGTGACATTAATTGTGCAGTCATACTTCGATACTCTTTTGCGTTACGTGTTATCAGTGACATTCTGTGGAACAGTTGTTATGAAAGTTATGGACCAAGAGACACTCGTTAAGCGCAGATGAAGTTTATTATAAGGTTCATATGACAGTGTATATTTTAACACTAAGTGAGTTTGCCAGACACGAGTTCGCAAATCTCTGATTGGAAACCTTACCAGACACTCTTTCTCTTTCTTTGACCGGAATAAGACTCGGCCCCAAACAAGCAAGAAGAGTGAATGATTCAACGGCTAGCTTATCATTAGCAGAACGATGGCGATTACAGAAATTCGCCGACCATGGACTTCTGTGCTGACTTATTCCGTGCTCACAAATGTCCTTCCGCTATAAAGTTTAAAATAAGACTAGAATGCGCGAGCGTGAATTGATCAAACATCCTTTTAATTTCTAAGGCTTACTTTCCGGCAAATGAAATGAACTAAATGTAAAAGTGAAATAGAAAGAACGAAAAATTAAACTTACAATTAAATCTTTTCTTATGGTTTAAAATAAACTATTCTCGATACTGAGAATGTTTTGATCAAAGCTGTGTAAATCGAACCGAAACTGTGCATGGAACCTTGCGTTTATTTCCTGTATTTATCTCACCTATTGTATGGAATATGTGTGAACATAAAGGGGAGAGAGCGTTCGAGGGTTTCGAGGGTGATTTTGAACGTCCTGAATTTCAAGATGCAGCTCATCCAAGGAAAGTTTCAATGAGCCCTGTTAATCTTTAGTATCTGATTGATAATGTAAAATGTTTCCATGGTCGTTTCACGCATTATTGCTCTCGTTTACGACCCTGGTAAGCCATGCTGTTTTGACTCGCAAATGAATATTTATTTAGATGACTTTCAATTATCGAAAACTGTCGTTATTCTAGAAAGGTTTTACCCTAATAAATTATTTAAATCGGCGGACAAGGGGTGCTTGATACTAGTTCCACGCTCCGACCTCTTTCGACCTCGCGATTTCTATGGGTTTGATCGTTTTGAAATATCGCATTTTCTGCCCTTTCTCCTCTAAGATGCAAGGCGAAGGTTTCAATTTCTTTGCGCTAAGTCCTGCGAAGATGGGACATTTTTTCTTGAATTCGTTTTTTTTACGCTGATCAAAACACAAATATGATCTCTTGAGGGGTATGATGAGTGTTTAAATTCAATGGTTTATAGTATTAAGCTTTTTTGTCTCATTATTTTAGGTAAAATTGGTTTCTCATGGTAGCTTCCGGTCGCAACCGCGCGAGGCGAACTTGAAATATACAGGCCAGCAAACGTCATGGAATAGCATGCCGTAGGACCTTAACCGGCGTACAAAACCTTTAAAGACATTTCGATAATTCTTTTAGGATCCATTGTAAAGAAGAAGTGGGTGTTTTTGTATATATATTTCGCCATTTCTTAATAAAGCTTTTTTCTGTTTATGTTTGACAATGATGCTTAGCTGGTGTTGTGTTACGAAAAATATAGAGATGTCTTTGTTATTTTTATTGTTTGTTGGAGTTATTTCCTTCCTTTGAATTTTATCTCCGATAGACGTCACTTGGTACTTTAACAGTCTCGGTATTTTCGACTACATAAGCCGAGCTTGTTGAAGTAAAAGCATGTGTGGTCAACGAATGGTTGATGTACTGCATTGATGAATTATTGAACTGACAATATGAGCGCCGCGATCACAAACGAGCAACGAAGAGAAATCTCACACCTAGAATATGTATTTAGTTCAAGACAAGTACGTGGAAATCGCTTGTTAATCCATGGATAGCTTTATCAACGCACGTTAAAACAGGACGTTCTGAAGCAAAGACCTTCCTCGCTAGCTTCTAAGAACATTTGCGTGGACTGCCTTGCGATCGTAAGGCTTAAGTTAACTAATAATCGGCGGCCAAAACACTCTCTTTGACTTAACAAGAGATATATTTGGAATAGTAAAACGATAATCGTTAATAGATCGACACAGCAAAAGTACAGAAGGTTTTATCGGCCACACGAGTCGCTTTCCACCGTTGTTCAATAGTCGCGTCCCTGTTGAACTGTAGGATCACGTGCGTTCGCAAGCTTGATAATATAGTATGAAGCGATGCATCATGGGATATATGAAATTCCCCCCTTTTGTGAACATCTTCATTATGAATCGGTATATTTCAAAGAGCTACGCAACGAGCAAGAATACTATTGACCGACAATAAACAGGGCGGGGGCAGCTGTAGTGTCAACTATTACTAGTTATTTTTACATGAGCTCGGATTCCTTTGTTTTTTACGGCGGGAATATATTACATAACCCCCAAATCAACTGTCTGAAAAGCTGGGTGCGGCTTTGATTGTTTGAAGGGAAGAGCGGGGCTAATGAACAGCTAATTTAAATGCAAGGGGATAATGTATTAATATGCAAGGGGGATAATCCGCCTTGTATATTAATACATAATCCCCTTGCATTTAAATTAGCTGTTCATTAGCCCCGCTCGTCCGTTTAAACAATCAAAGCCGCACCCAGTTTTTCAGACAGTTGATTTGGGGGTTATGTAATATATTCCCCCCGTAAAGAACAAAGGAATCCGAGCTCATGTAAAAATAATTGCGCCCTCGGGCAACGCACGAGGGGAATAAATCACATAATCCCTCGCTTCAGGCCAATCACCGGCCTTACTTATTGTATAAAATTTATATCACATCGGCGTGTCTTCTGACCTGATACATTCTGACAATTTTGCGGAGAGAGTAAAACGTTCTCTCGGTCCTAATCCTCTGGTCTGTTTTTCTGCCGATTTCTTTCTCTTTACAGAAGCAATTCCCCAGTTTTCAATTTTGAATGAAACTCTCCTTCAATCTTCAGACCTTGGCACGCCACAATGCGTTTAAGCTGACACTGAGTGACGCGCCTTCCGGAAGTGCGTCACACCTAGCAACTGGTCGCGTATCAAAATACCCGACCTACGGAGCAACATGTCAGCCGGCAACGAAGGCAAAAATCCATCTCCAGTGGAAAGCCAATTTTACGATTTTTAAGGATAAACAACTAAAATTAATAATAATAATAATTTAACAATTTATATTGCTGGTTTTCAGTGTCACGCCATTCAAAATAGATCAAAATAAAAATCAAAACCGTTCGATAGATTACGTCCAGAATCTGGGAAATGAAAGGAGGTACATAAACAAAGACGCTCGCCAAGATTCAGGTCAGAGGAATATTTGGTATACGAGATATCCGAAGAAATGTTTCATCCAAACTTATAGAGATTTGTATGGAGACGCCATGCTGGTGCTCACCTGGATGAGCTCCAACATGGCGGACGGAAACCAACAGAAACATCTGTTACCGAGTTTTGCTACAAAAGCGTGAATTTATTCTTCGAGAAACTCATAAACATNCGCCAAGATTCAGGTCAGAGGAATATTTGGTATACGAGATATCCGAAGAAATGTTTCATCCAAACTTATAGAGATTTGTATGGAGACGCCATGCTGGTGCTCACCTGGATGAGCTCCAACATGGCGGACGGAAACCAACAGAAACATCTGTTACCGAGTTTTGCTACAAAAGCGTGAATTTATTCTTCGAGAAACTCATAAACATTAAAGTAATACTTTTTCTAATACACGAACTGTTTAGATAGCAAAATTTCCTGAAATAAGTCATTTTTTAACCTACATGACCACCCTCTTGGCCGTCATGTGAATGCCGAGTCACGCTGAAAAGCTTAGAAATTCAAACGCACTCTATCACAAAACCAAGAACCCTTTTGAAGCAAAAATTTGTATGAAAATTAGTTTTCAGCTGCTCTAATGCATGGTGAAAGTAAAATCACGGTAGGATCGATAGTTTTTTTAGTTTGAATTTTAGTGACGTTATGTGAAAACCAACAATAGCGCGTATTTACATGTGCTGATCAATAGCGCTTCATTACCGTGAGAATAAAATAACCTAAGTTACAAACTATAAAAATACTTCTTAAAAAGATAGGTTTTAAGTCGAGATTTACAACTGTTAAGTGATGCTGCTTGACGAAGCTCCACAGGTAGGCCATTCCAGAAATTGGAGCTGCTGCTGAGAATGATCTTGCTCCCAATGTTGTAAGCATCTTTTTCTTGAGATGGTCCAATAAGAGCTTACCAGTAGACCTAAGATTATATAATGAATTCGATTTTATACTAATAACATTGCTAAGATAAGTTGGCGCTAGGCCATAAATGCATTTGAAAGTCAAAAGTAAAATCTTATAGTCAATACGCAAAGAAACCGGTAGCCAGTGAAGCTCATAAAGCGCCGGTGTAATGTGAGAAAACTTTCCGATGCCAAGAATAAGTCTTGCTGCTGCATTTTGTACACGCTATAATTTAGCGATCTGCGCCTTTGGTAAGCCAAACAATAAACCATTACAATAGTCAAGACGGCTGGTTATAAAAGCATGAACCAAAGTAATTTAAGAATCTCTCGACAGGTATTTTTTAATACGTCTCAAGTTATGTAAATGATAAAATGCCGCATTACAAGCCTTGTTTATATGATTAGTCATGCTTAAGTTGCTGTCAAACCACGATCCAAGGTTTTTAACACATGGGCTTGGACTGATACAATTATTGCCCACAGTAATGGAACACGAATCTAGTTTATCAAGCTGTTGTCGTGTGCCGACCAACAAAAACTCCGTTTTATCATCATTGATCATCAACCGATCTTGAATCATCCATTTCCTCACTGCGTCAATGCACTTTTCCATAGCTTGTATAGCACCAGCATGGGCAGCGTTGCCGGGTGGTTTAAAACTCAGATACAACTGCGTATCATCTGCGAAACAGTGAGCATCGGGAAGATAATGTTCCACGATCTCAAACAGCTTGGACGCATATATTATGAATAGCAAAGGCCCTAAACATGAGCCTTGGGGTACCCCGCAGTTCACGTCAAAAGGACGAGAAAGAACTCCATGTACAGAAACGCGCTGACTTCTATCAGACAAATACGACTATTGTAATCCAATCCAGGTTTCTTCAAGATAGGATTAATAAGCCCACATTTCCAATCATCCGCAAATTCTCCAGAATTAAGAGACAGGTTGATCATTTTAGTAACGACTGATGATAGCACATCAGCACAGCTGATCACCATAGGTGTTGACATCGGATCAAACATACAGCTCTTCTTCGGAGAGCA
>CALNXI010000438.1:59232-79232 GCA_942486025.1 Porites evermanni | reverse complement strand
GTAATCGAGCCGAGATATGCTTTTGTATGTATAGCACCGCATTTGCCTCCATTTCAAGTACGGCCCTCGAAATCGAGGCTCTTTCGTTCGCAGTCAACCGATTCAGAAAGAAAACAAAAGAACACTCAGAACCCATGTAGGGTGTGACCCCGGGAGAAATCCTGTTTCGTATAGAAAGCCACGTTTTTGCAAGCGAAGAGTATGAATGCAAGTGAAGGTGAAATTCCCATGAATTGAAGCAATATGTTTCTCAGTCGGTGTTTTGGCTACATTTGTATTCAGCCAGGCTTTGTTGTATTTTATGTGGGGAGGAACGTTGCGTGACGACGCTAAAAACGGCTGTGTAGCAGACTAAATAAACTGCAACTGATACAAATTATTTGAAATGTCATGTTTTACTCCAAGCACTTCACTTGCCACTGGAATCTGCTAGTAATATCTGTCATGTGGCTAATGTATAACAAAATGGTTGATGCTGAAAGACCATCTGCAGTAATTCATACAGTTCCTGATGAGGTTCCCTCTGAGTCACGCACGGACGAAACAATAGCGTCCCTTTAGGACAGGTACCGCTTTAGACCTCCACCACCAAATCGTCTTTCAGGTACTCTCCCTGTACTGAAGTGCAGCGCCCTAGTCTTCTTGGAGGCTGCGGGGTACTGAAATAAGGCCAACTTTATGTGGAATTGTTTAGAGTTTTGTTGTATGCTGTATACAAGAACGTCATTTCCTGAAATTCGTGTTGCCATTTCAGGTGACAGGCTAATTTTTGGTGTTTTTACTGTACTATTTGTGAAATGAAACCAAATATTTTTGAGATTTTTAGAACTTTTTCCAGATATGTAGAAAAAAAAATTGGGAATTTCCAGAAACATATTTAGGCGATTTTAGGTGATATTTGTATCTAGGGCTACAAGATCTCTAATGTTCTCCATGCCAATATCCCTCCGCAATGTCTTTATGTAGGCAGTTGTCGGACTGGCTCCCTCTTGCAGCCCTTGCAGGTGTTTTGCTTGTCTTTCCAGAATATATTTTTCACCATTTGCAGACTTTTCGTGTAAGTTCCATCTAGGCTCTTAGCTTTTCTTCTTTTTTGGATATGTTCTGTTCTGAGTAACCGACGCCTAGCCTGAGGAAGAGAAGCGAAGGGGCCGGGAACGATCTCGGACGTCTGAGATTCCACCCCGAAACATTTGTCATTTTTACGAAAAAGGCCCCACCTTGCGAGGACAACATAGAAGTTATATATTTTTGAACAAAGCTGAAAACTGATTGCAAAACAATAAACTTAACCTCCCGGCTTAACCTTAATAAAAACAAACTGGAAAAAACCGACTTGAAAATTTTGCCGCTAGTCGGGAAGAACTTCGAGGCTCCTGATTTTGACGTTAAGAAAGTGACTATAGTTAGAGTCGAATGTTATTTAAAGCAAAAATTATGCTGACAGGACCAAAAAAGTCTTAATCAACCAGTAACAACGGGATGGCTCAGTCGTCACACAACTTTTGAGTCGTCACGCACGTTGCGTCACGACAAAATCTTCTTGAAATGCGCGGTGCCCTGGGAACGAGCGTTGTTTGGCAGAAGGCACGAAGGCGCCATTTTTGACTCGTTTGGTGAGTTTCACCATCAAATGTGTGCTGTAAAACACTATGTTATAAACGAACTGGTAATGGGCAGAGCTTAACAGAAACGTGCAAGGGGAAAGAATCCTCAAATCACTTCTAAACAGAGAGATAGATGGTCTTTATGAGGATACGAAGGTAAGTTGATCAAACTTAGCTGTTTGCTAAATTTAAGCTGCTGAGAAATTATGATAGCTTAATTGAGGACGCTTTGTAGCTCAGTTAGCGAAGATACTTACGATTTGTAAGGCTACTCACTTTCAAAAACGTTTCCTTGAATAAAAATTTAGTTCATTTCAAAGCGAGCGTCTTGTTAGACTCTATCTTCAATTGCAAGAATCGCGCGGATCTACATGAGCAGGTCATAGAATGAGTGTCACTTAAAAGCGAACGTCAACCTAATACCACTTACACTTATTTTAGACGTCTTTTTTGCCAAAGCCTCTCATTTTTCTTAACTCCATATTTCAAATGGGGTGGCATTCCCCCTTGATATGTTGTTTTTAATATTGTTTGGTGGAACTTGCAGAATTATCTTGCTCCACTGCAATGTCCGCTAAAGAACAAAAATGGCTGCCAAGCAGGAGGCAAAGCTACAGAGGAAACTGTATCAAAGTACGCCGTTTTTTGTACCAAGTTCCTAAGGTGTGCTATAGAGACCTTGAAAAATGTGAAAGCCAAAGGAAATGACCTTATTGAGGTCACAGATGCCTTGAAACTAGGTAAGATGAAGCATGTGAACATCTTTAGTTGCTGTTTGGGAGTAAGGTCTTTTCTGAGTTCCTAAAATAAGCTTAATGCTTACTCTTAAAATGTGGCCAGCTTCAAAACCTTACTAATTGAATGAAATTCAACTTATTTTTAGAACTACTTTGTCAATGTGGTATTTCCAGCTCAAATGACTATCCACTAAGACACCTAGATATTTTACATGATCCTTACACTCAAGGAAAGTAAGAATGTGATTAATATTATCAAACAGTAGAATATTGTTCGAATGGTCCATCTTACGTTGGTGAGGACAAAAGATAACAAAGTTTGATTTTTTAGCATTTAATGTTAGCTTACTTGCATTGAGCCAATCCGAGACTCTGACCAGTTCGTTATTGACCATTTTTTCAAGAGATTTAAATTTTAAATTTTAAATTTTTGTCAGCATACAACAAATTTGTGTCATCTGCAAAAAGGTAAAATGAAAATTTCGCTGAAGAATAAAACTTTACAACCTACTTATGGTCTGGGACTCCCACATACATACAACACATTTCCCAGTGGAAGGAAATAGCATTTTCAACATGGTGTAAGCAGGGCACAACAAAGTGCTATCTGATAATCCAGAGCCAGTAAGGCTTAAATATGGGTCAAATATAAGTTGTCCGATAAGCAAACCACATTTGAGAGAGTGTGAGATTAATAGAGGGCTATAAAGATACATTTAACTTGCAAATTGTTCTGTTCATATTTCAGTGGGGACACTTCTCAACAACACTTTATCACTCTGTTATGGCAACTACCTGAAATTTTTTCCTTCAGTAGATCAGCTTGCTAAAACACTTTACCTTATTGTTGCTCAGCTCATTGCCAAGGCACAGTTTGAAAGGGCTCTGGATCATGCTAATGACCTATATAAATTCATCCAGCTTCTTAAGGCATGGAAGAGCTACGACAGTGAAAAGATGGACAAGGAAATTGGATCACTTTGTTTACATTCAACTGATCTGTTACTTCAAGGAGCAGGGAAGCTTGAGGAAGCAAAAGTACCTCCAGGGGAAAGACCATCTCACTTGTGTGTTGTGTTAGAATGGAGAAAGCTCTCATTACTTTTTCAAGCAGAAGCAAATGTACATTCTTCACTAAAATCCTTGGTAGATAGAACTCTGAAATGTGGGACAAAATTTCAAGTGGATTGTGGGCCCAAGAATGTTGATTTTAAAACCTTAGCAAGCTTCTTTGAAACCATTTTTAGTGCACTCATGAACAAGCAAGAACAACTGATTGCAAATGGACAAGAATTTACAGTTCTCTTGGCTGAACTTGGATTTCATTATGGCAGAATTTGTAATAAGGCTGGAAACTCAACAGAAGCTTTGGTTGTGTTTGATAACCTGTTGAAAATTGCAGGAAATGAAAACCATTGCAAAAATGGTCATTTTAAACTACAAATACCTCCACAAGTTTGTTGTTGTGTGTGTTTAGTCTGCAAGGCAGCTATTTCGTTGAACTCTACTATAAAATCTCAAACTCAAGAATCTCTTCAGCTGATGTTATTTGAAAGTAACCAGCTAATCTCCCAGATCCTGAACTGTAGCACATTACCTTCACCAATGTTAAAACTACTTTCAGACTCCCTGGAGTACTTCAGAATTAATTTGCAAAATGAAAGTAACAAAAAGAGTAAGGAGAAATCACCCACTCTTTCATTGAAGACTCTTCAAGGAACAGTAAAAGTGCTGCAGTCTTACATCTCAGTCTTATCTTTGCAGTGTGGGCGGCTTAAGTCAGAGCTGCTTAAATCCAAACATGACAATATCGTGGCACAGCTAAAACAACAGGTTCTAAAGACCACAGAACGGCAAATGACAGTATTTATTTTTGTTATTTCTTCATATCAAGATCAGTTGAAGAATGAAAAAGATGCAAAAACTACAATCAGGGATTCAAGGTCAGTAGTATCACACAACGTTTAAAACAGTTAACTACAGTGTACACACTGTAGTTTAAGGAAAGGATTACATGTATGTTGTTGTTTTATTTCTCTTTGTTTTGGGGCATGTTAATAGATGAAAATGAGTGAAAAACAAAGGGAAACAGTGTGCAAAGAGAGTAGTATCTGATACCCTGGGGCTAGTGGATTTTGCCATTGGTCTATTGAATTCTGCTCTTAACTTGCCTGATGGGCAAGTGAAGTATTTTGAGGAATTCAACTTACAGAAGTACTTTAAAATCAATTCTTGGGGGCTTAAGTTGAAATGACGTTTGGGCTAGTAAATGCTAGCTTCAGCTTGCCCGAATGGCAAGCTGTAAAAATGACTTTCCTTGCACCCTGGGCCCAGTTGTTCAAAGGCGGATTAGCGCTTAACCCGGGGTTACATTTAACCTGGGTTTCTTTTTCTTATGTTCAAAAGCATTTTATCGGATAATTTTCTCTCTTATTTTTAGAGCTTCCAATCATCAACTTGTGGACAAAAAGAATTAAAACTAAAATGCTTTTTTAAGCTTTTAAATCTGAATTCAAATCTCGCACTAACCCTGGGTTATCTTAACCCAGCTTTGAACAACTCGGCCCTGGGAAATAAAATGTAAACCAAGGATAAATTTGAACCATAACATATACATGTAACACTGGTCAAACTTTTATTGTATATCCAGTATCCTGAACTCTTGCCAATCAACCTAACGATTCTTGAAACAAAATTACAAAATATCTTTTTTGTGTTGCACACAAATGGGGATATACACAGTAGGCAATATCTCTGACAAGATGGCATTTTGGGGAAGATGTACTGTAAGTAGTCTGGGTGTAGGAAGGTCCAAAGAGACTGAGAAAAATTTAGTAAGAATATCTATAAAGAATACGGAAATGAATGAATGAATGTACAGCTGTTGGTAGACCCTTACAAAGAACTACAGAGTCAAACGTTACTGGTTATCAATCTTGGGACAGTTTACTGTACTGTTATGTTAACACATTCTTTTTTTACACCATGCAGATGTCAGATCTTTAAGGACTGTATTCCAGTAGTGGAACAAGCAAACTCTGTAATTCATTCTGCCCTTGATGATCCAGACATCCTATTGACTCCAAACGAGCTCTGCTGGCTAGGCTGCAATGTGTACAATTTGGGCTGTGTGTCATATCAGAGAGATTGCTTTACTGAAGGAGTTCCTCTGTTAGCGATTGCTTGTGAAGAGCTGAGAGTATGGTGCTTTGCTGGCAAGACTGATGAGGAAATTTTTACAAGGACTGTGGAGGTAATTTGGCCTTAACCCTTGTAGTTTTTCTTTCATACTTTGTGGCATGAAATTTTTGTGGGATTTTTGTGTTTTGCGGGAACAAATTTTGCAATTGAAGAGATTGGTTTTTCTTGCTGGGAATTGATTTTTGTGATTTCAGAAAGTCCCAGACCAGTCATTGTTAATATTTTCCTTTTTATTAAGTATGCACAATGGAAATGCATACAGTGAAGAACATTTCAAACAATTAATGCTACAGTTTGTGTACCCCACACTGTATGTAAAACCAGTGTAACAGATTACTTTTCTTTGTCATTCGATTATAGTAACATCTGGGATGACTGATAGTTCTGATGATCGATTGGAAGAATTTAAGTTGGAAAATATTTACAGTGGAGAAATTTTTTTGCAGGAAATATTTGTGCCGGAAAAATCACAAAAATTATAACCCGCTAAAATTTTGTGCCACAAGGTAAATGATGTACCATTTTGATAAGCCCAGTAGTGATTATTACCAAATTTATCCTTATAATACAGTTACTAGTGCTCATCAATCATTGTTTTAATATTGGGTATTAAATACTTGTTATTCTTTTTTTTTGCACTGTGCATAAAACGCCACATCAATGGTTTTCTTTTTTTCTGAGAAATGGAAGCAAACATGCACTTGTGATGTTAACCCACCAGATGGGTCTTACAGTAGTCTGTCCTGTCGTGCCATCATTAATAATATAATGTACTGATTTCTTTTAGGTGAAGCTCCTAACAAAATTTGCACTGCTGAATGACTGTCAGCGACGAGCCAAACAGATGGCTGGTGCACTAACAACAATTACCACTCAGGTTCTTATAATACTTCAAACTGGTTCTGATTCAAATGTCTTAAGGCAGCAGATCAAACAATGGACCACAGTGAAACATGAACTGGTGAAAAGTATGCAAGATGAAAAGAAACAAGCTGAAAGATCAAGGTTTGTCGTGAATTTTCATTAACAAATTAATTTTGATTAAAACCACGCATGCGCCAGTGGTTGAGAATATATGAAGATGTCATATTTTATTACAACTGCATGAATCCTTCAGTGAGGAGCCCTTTTCTAAAAATTATGAGATTCTGTTAGTCCAAATATGTTATGTCATGTCTTACCTGACTTTCCATATTTTTCTCCATTTACTGTAGAACCCTGTGCAGTGTTTTAGCAGAACAGAAAGATGCTGAAGATATTGACAGCAGTCAGCTTTGTTTAGTTCTTCAGGAAGAGCTTGCTTCTTACAAGGCAAAGAAGTAGGTTCTCAAAACGACAGACATCACAAGGTTTCTGGACCTGTTGCAGAAACAGGGAAAGAGTTCCTCGTTTTAATTGTCCATTTAGCTCTTTCATTACCATGCATACAACAGTGTATGAAACAGATCCTGGAAAGAAATATTACAGTCAAACCGGGAAAACTGTGAACACCAGAAATATTTCTGGAATGCTATTGTACTGCAAGAGAAAAGCCAGTCAGGCATGAGAAAACTAAAGCACAAGCAAGAACGTTAGTTTGTGGTTTTGTGGCCAGTTCGCGTTTCCTGATCTTTGCTGTGATTGGTCGTAACACAATAAACATTTTGAGATATTTCAAGTGTTCATAGTTTTCCCAGTCACACTGTAAGGACATGTGAAAGTACAGTGTACATGTGCATGTATTCCTGACATGACTACATGTATAATCATGAGCCCCAGCTACTCTCATAGGAAACAAAAGGAAAATACATGTAGAACCAAAAGAACTTCCTAGCTGTACAATACCCCTCCTACTAATTACATATACCTGACAACTTGAAATTTTAGCAACAGCCTTATGCTGATGATGAGGTTTCATAAAAAAGATCTCTTTTATTTCATATACTGTACTCAGTCTCCCAAAAAAGTTTTGTCCTTTATACATTTGTCTTCAATTGTCATTTGAGGGGTTGATTTGAACCCAGAGTCACTTCATAAGTAGGTAAAATATGATTGTTGGGGTGAGCGTTGTCCTGAATATTGCTGATGATGAGGTTTCATAAAAAAGATCTCTTTTATTTCATATACTGTACTCAGTATCCCAAAAAAGTTTTGTCCTTTATACATTTGTCTTCAGTTGTCATTTGAGGGGTTGATTTGAACCCAGAGTCACTTCATAAGTAGGTAAGATATGATTGTTGGGGTGAGCGTTGTCCTGAATATACATTGTAATAGGACTGTTGTTGACTGGAACAGAGATGATCCTGGGTTATCCTTTATCCCAATTCTCTTTTGAACAACTCTGGGCCCAGTATTGTAATTTAATGGTCTACATGTATATTTTCTCTTATTTCTAGTTACGACACCACAAGGGAGCAATTTTCTGTCATCAGACAGCTTATGGAGTTGTACATTATCCAAGATGATGAGTTTCATTATGGTTCAGTGATGCTTGAGCTTGGTGTGGCATTGCACAGCCTTGGAGACAAAGATCTTGAGGAGGAGAAGTGAGTCTAAAGCTTATGTGTGTTCTGGTTTAGTATGTGGCATTTTGTCTTACATTTAGGTAAATGACTATGGAATAGCAAAAATACATGAACATCAAACATTCTCTTGTTTGATCACAAAGTGTAACTTGTGGTAAAGGTAAAGGCACATTTAACCAGCTGTTTTGTTACAATGTCATTCAGGGAACCTTATATGGCCCATTATGAAGCCAGTCACTTAAGTATTATTGTAAGACTTTTTATAAGCAAAGACATTTTTTGAAAAAAGATTTTGCTTTGCTTGAACTTTACACAGTATACAGACTGAACACAAGTGATGCATTTTGGTATCCATTCCCTGTGGATTCCATGCTCTTGTGATAATTGATGGTGAAGTGTCATCATGGTTGTTGAAGTGTAGAAGGATGTTCATGGTTCATATCTCTAATTGGGCAATATCCCAATCCCCAGCCAGCCCTCAACAATAGCCCTAAACATTGTGATATTCTTTGCACTAGGTCTGCACTTGAGTGCTGTCAAGAAGCAGCTGCAATTCTGGAGCGGCTGGCGGACACAGATGAGGACAAAAATCACCTGTCACTTGTGCAGGACAGACTTGCTGCAGCATATTTATGGCAGGCATTGTTAGAGCACAAAGCAACAATGGAAGACAATCCACAAGTGGAATCACCCAAGGAACTCAGTGAAAGTTATGACACAGGGGAGGTACTTGTACCTTTTTTTTTTTCTTCAGAGGATGTGTAAATCAGGCCCCAGTTGTTCAAAAGGTGGATAATGCTATCCACTGGATATATCACTATCCTGTGGATAGCCCACAATTGTTTGTTATTTGATCCACTGACTGGATAGTGATTTATCCGGTGAATAGCCCTATCCAATGTTTGAACAACCAGGGCCAGAAATATATGGGAATGGGCTGGGGGTGGTCAGATGTGATACAGTGTACCCCTTGCTCCCTTTGATTACCTGCGTATTTCCTTTTGTAGTTATTTTAGCCCCCCTTCCTAAGTCCCCTTCCACTGGCATCCAATTGCAAACTTACATAATGAACTTATTCCTATATGACTGCTCTTTTTAGGTCGAAGGCGTATGTCTGGAGCAGCCATTTATGTCATCCCTTCATTCAGCATTGGAAACGTGGACAGTGTTAGCAAATAGATCAGTGCAAGAAGGGACCGGCCAAAAGGTAGAGTTTGGGCATTATTATTGTGCAGTTTAGTTTTTTATGATACATGTCTACTGGGTCAGAGGCAAGAAAAGAGAGCACTTCTTTTTTTCTCATCCCCTGAAAACTTACTCACAGGTTAAAACATGAAAAGTTTGGAAACTTGATCAGTCTGGATAAATACTATAGATTTATTTATGCAATATCTGTTGTTCTTTTTGCAGATTGACTTGCAACACTTTGTTAACCCTGAGGAAACTTGCCATTACCTTCTGATTATTGCTGGAATGTTTGGACTTGTCAACCAGGTAAACTGAAAGGAAATAGAAGGCTGTTTCTGGGGACTGTCTCATGGAACAGTAACTGATGCAAGTTGTGTTAGGTTCTTTCTGCTGATGAGTTCTAAAAGAACAACAATAACTGTGGTATGTTAAAAAAGCAGTGCTCATTACAAAAATCAAAACATGTTTTCAATGAAAAGACTATATAAATAGAAGTTAATCTCAAGATTACATAACTTTTTAAAATTAGTCGCTGAGGGTGAAAGGAATCATATCAACATCTAAAAATCATGCGTTATCTACTTCAGTGACTTGCAGCGTCCCTTGGGAAACTAGTTTATATCTTAATGTGTCCATCAATCCAACCTCAGGAGTTTGAAATAATCTGGAAACAAAATATGCAAATGTGCTTCAAATAAATAAGCCCTCTGGGGGCTAAGTAGGAGAAGGGATTTACAGTAAACTGTTTTCCTTGCAACCAATCATTGAGTAATTTTTAACTTTTTACAGCCATTCAAGAAGGTGTGTGCTCTTCATCTTGCTGCTACTATTACCCAAACAATCAGCACCAACAGTATGCTGGATAATAGAATATCTGCCTGTAGTGAAGCTGTTCATACTCTGTGTTATGTACTGGACATTTCTCATGCTAGTCTTCTGCTGCATCAGACCAGTGATGTGTTGGAAACCTTTAAACCAAGTGGTTCAGTTATGGTCCAGTTTCTGTTGGCAAAGAGTCACTATCTGTTAGTGGCAGGAAAGGTGAGTTTGTTCCAGAATCATTTCTTTTGCCTTATTCCTCTAAACGCAGGAGATAATGAAAATTATAAGCCAAGAGCTACTTACTTATAGTCCAATTTAATCTGTTATAAAATTTATTATTTCACATATACATTGTACATTTACAACTTGCAATGTATGAGTGTTTGCTATAATTATAATCTATGCTTGTCAGTGCTTGTGTATAGTTTACAAAAGCATAATTGTGTAAAACTTTTTTAAATAATACTTACAGTCTCTATCGATTTGTCATTCCTATGTTTTTGCATTTCCATTCCTTTTTAATCTGAGAGAATAATATTGATGCACAAAATGTTGCCATGCACATGGATGTTGTTATCCAAGGTATCAACAGAGGTTTTGCCGCTGATAAATTGACTCCAAATGTGCAATTTCTGATTTTGTTATTTAAAGACCTGAACCCATGATTGAACTCATGGGATTTTAACACCAGTTGTAAATTGGTGCTTTAACAGTATCATACCATAAAAGCTTACAAGCAACTTAAAATGTCCTTATATTATGTTATTTACTTACAAGTACTGGATTAGTACTGGTACCTCATTAAAGTTGTAACATCATTATGATATAGTCCAGGGCTGATTTGCATGTGTGTGAATTTTGGATGGTTATTGGCTGAGTGGGCCTGGGCAAGTAGGGTTTTCTGTCAGCTTTCACCCTTGGATTAAGTTAATGGTTGTGGCCCATGGGTCCTTAACTGTAGCCTTTTAGAAATAACATGTTTCTAGATACTCCATCTGCGAGTTTTGCGTTTACGTTTTTTTATCAAAATACTGGCAGAATATTTTGGTTATCCAAGGTTGTGCTTTAGCAGGAAATAGTTCTTTAATAGGAATCCTATCCTGGCAGTGATTTTGTTACCTCTGGTCTGTGTCTTGCGTCCCTGGCTCATAAAAATCCCCAAAGATGCAAAATAATTCATTGCATGTGTCCTGTAGGACACAAAGATTGATTAATCGATCTGAAGATGTGAATATCTGGCCCATTCGTGTAATTTGTTTTGGCAGTTATTATGGCTGTTGTTTAACGATGCTTTTTTCTTTTAGCCTTTGTTGTGCTTTAAAATAGAAGGACAATATCATTCAAATTTCAGTAAACTTTAATACAGAACGTTTCAGTCTGTCTTTAGATTAACTGCCTGGTTACATAAAGGCCCAAGCATTTTCAATTCAGGACTTGTTGGTTCTGGACTGGGACTCATGATTTTTCTCAAGATGAGTCCCAGGACTCACCATAAATATTTGTAACAAAATCCCTGTGCTACACATAGGTGCTCTGGATTTTACATGTTCAGATCACTTGGTTTCTGTCAATTTTTTCTCAGAGCACAGCCCTGGCTACCAGTCCCTGCCTCTAAGAGAGTAACCCTCACATTTATCAGTATCTGAGTGACTGTTTGTTTTCCTCTAAACTAAACATAATTATCTGTTCCTGTGTCTAGTACTCAGAGGGAGAGCAGTGTTTAATGGAAGTTTTAGTGAGTGATGCTTTGACTCAGAAGAGCTACAAGTCCCACTTACTGAAGGCCAGATTAATGTCTTTGTGTGCGAAATACTCCATGGTCCCAGCTAAACTCCACAAATTCAGCATTACTTTGGGTGAGTTGAAAACTCAATTTAATAATTTACCAGTAATATGTTGTTTTAGTATTCTAGTAATATGTATATTCTAGTTAGACCAACATCACAGTGGGGATTATGTACCAACAGTTTATTTCCCTGGGAAAATCAAATCTGAAGTTTTGCATCTTATGAATCCTGGGCCAAAAGTATAGTCATGGGTAAAATTAAATTGCGATTTTTTAGGTTTTATGATCTCTGCATTTCTTTGCTTGTGGATCTATAGAAAGACCAGGATTTCTTGTAAAAATATGAGGCCAACCATCTCACCCCTTCAGATTCTGCAAGTACCGCTGGAATACTTGAGAATCCATTCTTTTGAAGAAATTTATTTGGCTAGGAAAAGTCAAAACACATTGATAGTTCTCAAAACATATAAAATATATTTGCTTTAATTTACGTTTCGGCAGTTGAAAGTTTTTGATCTTGGCATCTTTGATGTCTAGCATTGGAAAAGGTGGCTGTCCGACATCAAAACCATCAACTATCAAAGGAAATCTTTTTGAGATTTTTTCATTTCCCAACATTCTCTTAAGAAATCCAGAAATCTGAGAGCAATTATCTAATTTTGGACCCTTGCATGGAAATGTACCAAGCTTGTCATTGTGTGGTTACATGTAGCAGAGGATTGAATAATGGCCTGAACACTGAATCTAGTAAGGTGTCCATTAAGGGAATATTGACTCTATCATTGAATGATCTTGCTCTTTTGTGAAGATCCTGTTGTTGGTTCACTAACTGCTAAATGGAATGTGCTCTTGATGGATTTCACAAGCTAAGTTACATGGCTGAGGAGGTGTTTGGAGATGTGTTCAGCAGTGGGCGAAAGAAGGGAAAACAAAATAAAATTTGTCAGGTAAAAAGATGACCCTTCCCTATCATATAATGTTAGCCTGCAATTATCACCTCTAAGGACGTGTCACTGAAAAGTTTGTCTGACATGTTTCTTTTTCGTGCCTGCTCTCTTTCATTCAGCGGTAGCTATTTTCCTTTCCCAAAACATTGTATTATCGAATGAGCCAAAAGTGAAGCTCTACCTCCTACTTTGCCTTTATTCTGACTTAAATACTTACAAGGATATCAAACTGCAACCTACTGTTGAAGTTCTCCACATTCACCACCATTCATTCACCAAGACGTGCTTTTGTTTAAAGGGGTCTCAAAATTTAATGGTCAGGATCAAATTCTAGCCACATGATTTTTTTCAAGTGGAAGTGAATTTCTTTCTGGTATTTTTTTATTTTTTATTTTTTTCCTCTTCTTTTCAGGATGGTTTTTAGTCATCAACACTAATTCACAACACTTATTAAATGTTTTAATTTCTACAGCTAAGGGTCCTTATTCTACCAAGTATCAATCAATGCCTTTTCCATTTGTCACTCCTGAATGAGCTTCTGTCTTCATTACTACAAGTTGGCCAGTTATATGCCCAACAAGGAGCTGTAAGGGAGGCATTCAGGCAGTTTGTAGATGGTCTAACTGTGGCAAGACACTTTGCTCTACCTTACAGGTATTCATTATAATGCTTTTCTTTAACCACCCTTTTTTTAATGGTCTGATCCAATACACAGTAGTCAGCCATAATTATCTCGCACTTTTTCGTTCATTTTCAGCAGCACTGTAATGCCTTGTTAGTTCCCAGGCAGTAAAATGAATTCATTTTGTTTCTTCTGCATCCTGTGTCCCTGATGCATAAAAATCGGCAAAGACGCAAAATATTTCATGAAAGGCGTCCTGTAGGACTCAAAGAACGATAGATCGATTTGAAGATGATTTTTTGGTACAATATCCTGTTCGTGGGATTTCTGTGGCTGTTGTTTAAAAATGCACATTTATTTTAGTCTTTTTTTGTGCTTTAAATATATAGAAGGACTGTATTTTAATTTCAGTAAAATGTAATAAAGAGGTTTGGCGTCTGTCTCCGGATTAATTGCTGGATACATAAAGGCCCAAGCATTTTCAATTTTGGACTTTTTTTTTTTGACTCAAGGACTCATGATTTTTGACAAGATGAGTCCCAGAACTCACCAAAATCATTTGTAACAAGATTTCTCTCTTTCTCTTACAGGCTTTAAATTCTTTTTGTTCGTTACATAATGTAATTGCAAGGTTTCAGCATGGAAGTAGCTAAATTGAAATCACTGTTATCGGTGACTTCTATATAGCAAAAGAATAATTACTGGCCAGGCATTAGATACTATTTTCATTTTGCTTGGGAGATAAACATTTTACACAAACTACGTATAAAGGGAATGTAGCATTGCCGCCTGTATTCGACCTGATTGCATATTGATAGAACTTATAATTCTTCTCCTTTAGGATTGCAGAATTTCTCATTAACATTGCTCAGTTGAAACTCAAACAAGGCAAGGGTGATAAGTGCGAAAGTCGTCTTGAGCAGCTCAGTGGACTCCTACAACCAGTTTTGAAACCTTCCAGCCGATCCAAGCTTTCCAAAAATGAAATTCAAGAACCTCTGCTTCTTGGTCATCCAGAGACATGCGAGTGTGTAAACTGTATTGATCCAACACTTCACAACATACTGATTAGGTACTCCTTGAGTGTTGCCAAATATCTCTTGTATGTTTCAAGACCCGAGCAATTAGGGGAGGCTTTAGAACTGGTGCATTCGGTGTGTCAGTGTGCTGAAAAGAAAATGGTGATGTGTGTTCAGTTGAAATGATTTTATGTGGTTGTGCATGTAGTGCTCCAAATGAAGGGATTTTGAAAGAGACAACGAGGAAAGGCCAAGCAAAGTCTGCAAAAGGCAGAAAACAGAAAGAGGACTCAGGGCTACAAAGTTGTTCTGTTTCACAGTTAATGTTTTGTCAGTATTTGCTTCATTCTACTGCATTTAGTGCACCTGTTTATAAACGTTTTTGTTTCAATTCTTTATTCCTTTATTCATTTTAGACCTACAGAGCTGGATGCATTAGTTTTCGGCCATCTTCATTCACTTCTGACCAGATATCTTTCAGATAATCCTCTCAGTTCTGTCGTCAGGGCAAACAAGCACCTTGATAACTTTGTCGTGAGAATATTGAGGGAATTCTGCGGTGACTAATCAAGAATCTTCCATTTGTTTGGCTCACAAATATTTCTCAAGGCCATTGGTACCTTGGAAAAATAAGGACAGACAATGAAAAGTGAGACTTTTCTCTTCTGCTCTTATAAATGCACTGGTGTCTCATAGCTCGGGTACGTTTTTTTCAAGATTGCCAGGTGACTATGGGCGTATTAACTTGATTTTTCCTATAGACGACCACCACCTTCCGTAAGTGAGCGACCACTTCGTCGTACAATGTAATTATTCACTTCTTATTTCAATTTTTCTATTTTCCCAAATACACCCCCTAATTTTTCTGCATTAAAGACATTCGAAAAATCATCCAAAAATCATTGAACTAAGGACTCCAAACTAATTGAGTCATTTTTCGATTGAATGAAATCTTGGCTTGATATTTTAAAAAAGGGTTCGGGAAATAAACGAAAAACAATGCTTTTTGCCAGAGACTCCCACCTTAAACGCTGCTCCCCATGATCAATTGATTTCACGAAACATGTTCTGAAGAAGATGTAAGCAACTATAAAACTGGTTTGTGTTGTTACACATATATGGCCCTGTCAGATGAGAGAAGTGTGAACGCGTAACCTAAATTTCCTTCCCCTTCCCTTTCGAACGCCTACCAAGCAGGCTATGCATGTGGGTGTGCGAAAATTGCCATCTGCCTCCTACCCCTTCCTCTGCTATCCCGGTCCCCTATGGTATGTTTTTGTATGAGGGAGGCTGTCAGGATATTTCATGTGGCATACATGAAGAACTTTCCTGAGGAAGCCAGACGATGGCGACGGCGTTGGTCTGATTGCAGTGTGAAGAACATTGAAAAGCAAACGAAAATCTGAACTTGGAACTGTAGCGGGGTAAGAAAACTTGTTTTAACATAGCACTTTCAGTTAGAAGCATCCTCCATAGCTATGCCAGGCGCTATGCTGATCCCCCGGGCTGATCGGCGGGTTGCTTCTGCTTGCTGTTATCACAAATAGCTGTGATTTGCTCTTTACTTACAAATAAGTCCCCACTTTTTTCTGAAATGATACATTAACCGACCTAGTTGAGGTGTAATAACTTGTTTCGAGAAATACGATGGACTCACTTCCGGCTTGGTATCAAGGTTCTTCCCCAGCGAACCAATTAAATACAGCTGTTTTATTATAAGGAATTCACATTACGGACTGTTGCCGTATTTCGTTTCCTTGCTCTCCGTAGAAAGTTTAAACCTAGAAACACATTTAAAGTTTTAAAATAATGGAAATCTGTTGGAATGATCATTTGGAGACATTTCATTCTTTATCCGCCCCACCCCCTAAGAATGGGGGATTTTTGAATAGGGTAGCTCAGATTCTTCTCCAAAGAAGCCGAAATTGGACCCTTCAGACCTTTTTTAAAAGTTGCAGACAAATAATTAATCTTTCAAATTTCATTTCTCAAAGGGCACCAATAAAAAGTTGAGCATTCAGATTCCAGCCATCTTTGCTAGGGGGGAGGCACAGGAAAAAATAGCGGATTCCCATTTTTGGATATTTTAGGGTATTTAAAGAATGCCCATAAAAATCCCAAATTTGGCAAAGTGAGACAAGTCCCAACCAGGGAATTCCCAACCAAGTTCCCTGATTGGGACTTGTCTCACTCTTCCAAATTTGGGATTTTTGTGGGTATTCTTTAAATACCCTAAAATATCCAAAAATGGGAATCCATTATTTTTTCCTGTGAGGAGGGGAAGGTGCACATAATCCACCTTCTGAGCGTCAGATTTCACGTGTGGTTTCACGTTACTTTTGATGATCTTTGTTGTAAACAAACCCCTAAAGTTCGGACATCCGTTCTCTGCCACATACTGTACTTGTATGAACTACGAGTTGCTATTTCAAGTTCGCGTTACAGTCAAGGCAGGTCAAGCGTTCCCCCAAGATTCTATTAATAACTTAAATATTTGAAAAATGAATCTGTTAATCATTCCTGTAACTATTGTCAAATTCAAATCGGCATTCCTGCATGAACAATGAGCAGTGAATATTTTACGAGAACTTCCCTGTATTTGGTCAGATTGAAAATCTTTGAATGGATTAAATTTGTTAGAAGACATTTACATCAAATTCAGGGAAACTGAGCTGGTAGAAATTTCGTAACTGAATTGCATGTGAATTCACAGCTCATTACACACGCAAGAATGCAGAGATGAATCTGAAATCTACAACTATCGACGGATTCAACTTTCAAATAATAAACTAATTAATGGGATCTTGGGGGGTACCCTTGACCTGGCTTGACTGTAATTTATAAATTTCATTTCCCTTTTGCTGTTTGAAACTCGGATAGTTTAAGGTTCAAAAATGTCTAAGCAGAAGAATAAGATCGATTTTAAGGCCAAGAGTATGGCAGAACTGCAGGAACGAGGACTAAACTTTAACTTTAACTTTAACCCATTCGCTCCTGGAGATTTTGCCGAAAAACGCGTTTTGAAGCTAGTCGAGTGGTTTTCTGGTCACTGTCGTGCTATAAAGAGCTAAAACTTACCACAAACCGGTTTACAGGTCGTACACTTCGCGGCCTTCTGATCCAGATGGAAAATATCAGCTTGCGAAGTTCGGGCATGCGCAGAAAGCAAAATTTCGAGATAGTTTTTGGGTTTAATAGTGGCAAAGCAGTCTTGACTTTTACTTTTCGCTTTCTCTCCTCCCTTCTTTTTTCGCTTTTCTTTCCTCATTTTTTTTTCTCTTGCTGGGCATTTAGTAGGCTTCATTTTGGTGGGAAGAGTTTTTAGGAAAGCTTTTAGGAACTTAGGATTAGGTGAAAGGAAAGGTAGGTGAGCAATGGAACAAGATTTTCATGGAGATTTTCAGGTCAATGTCGCGTGGTTTTTTGCTTCTTTCTCCGGTGTCCTTGACTGAATTGTGCTCATTCTGGTATGGTTTGAAAGATCTCTTCACTCTGCACAAGTTAGGGAAGAAAGTTGTCCTTGACCGTTAAAACTGATGACGTCACAAAGGGTAGAAAGGACCTGGATCCGCACGGGCGGTTACGGGCGGTTCAGGGGCGAATGGGTTAAAAGAGATAAAACCGGTGATGAAGGTAAATTTCACAATACATACATATTTCAAAATTCATGATCGCACGCTATTAATTTCCAATCCATTTTCGCTATAAAGACAGTTTGGCCATGGGTTGTTTGACATTATATTTTCAACTGTATATATATTACGGCAAAGAGGGACTCAACACTTTTGATGATGCTTATGTTGATTATTTATGACTGCTAAGTTGAATCAAGAGGCTGTTCACATATCTGTAGCAAAAAAGTGCAGGCTTCTGTGAACATGTACTGGCTTTGTATTTAATCGTGGAGAGACAAATGGAGGCAGTGTACTTCAGGCAAGGTGCAGTGGAACGTACCCCGCCTTACGGCCACCCCGTTTATAAGACCACCTCGTTATTACGGCCATATTCTTTCAAACCAAACGTAAAAACCAGTGAGTCATTTTATTATTTTGAGGACCCCGTTAATGCGACAACTTCGTTATTACGACCAGGATTTTATGGCCCAACGGTGGTCGCATAAACGGGGTTCCACTGTAAACATAAGCTAATATATTTAAGTGTATAGAGCGTTTTCACATGACATCACGGCGGCCATATTGGTGTTCCAAAACAATGGAATGGCGGCTATGTTGGTGTACCTCGACAACCCTGTGGGAGTTGAATTCTTTTCTTATGTAAAAACTTTCTTTTGTTCCAATAAATTAGCATAGATGCTGGCCACGTGAGTGAAAACGCTCTATAAAAGGCAGTCGAGATAAAAATGTAAGGACATGCAGTATCATGAATTATAAGTGTGTCTGCATCATAAGTTTCATTTTTTCCAAGTTTAGATCCACCACACAAAATCATTCTTTCAACTGCAGAAGAGATTTCCATGCCCTTGTTGAAACTCCATGTTTTGCAATTAATCCCAGCAATTATTTTTTCTGTCTCAGAAGGTGAATTAATAAACAGACCCTTGAAAATAAAGAATCATGTAACCAGAATCAGGAGTGAAATTTCCTGCCTTTGAGCATTGGAGCTGTTCTGTTGTTTTTGCAAAAGGTCTTTTCATTGAAACTTTGTTCCCTATATTTGGTATAAAAAAGAAGTTCTTTTCTTGTCTTGGGTCAAAGACTGTTTTCCTGTAATGTTTTAAAAAAACTAGGCATACCTTAACCCTCGGACATACATGTACGAGGGGGGAGGGGGGGGGTGCGGCTGCCAGCCCCCCCCCTAAGGTTTTTCTGATTTTTTTCCTTGACAATAAAACATCAGCACCTGAAGTTTTCTGTAGCTGTTTGTTTATCACTCGCGCCATTTTGAGACAAGTTTAGTGATGGTCAGTTACTATGGTTACGATGTATGATGTCATAAGTAGCAGGTGGTCAAGCCATTTTTGAGTGAAAGTGCATGTTTTTCAACTTTTTTCAACACTAAAAGTAAAACTTGTGGATAGAATGATGCAAAGTAAATATTTATGTGTTATTTTACAAGTTAAGCGCAAAAAAAATATTTATTCTCCCTTTTTTTTACCTGATTTCTAATTCTTGATAAAACCGGCGGCCAAGATGGCAACCTTGTTTTGAGATGTCACAGAAATCCAGCAGTGCCACCCCCCACAAAATATACCTCATCATGTAGAGAAGATCAAAGGCTTTCCACTGAAGGCAAAATTCTTTTGAAACACTGCAACATTTAAAAAACTATAAAAGAGGGGGGGTCCATCAACCCACCCCCCTTGTACCACGGTGGAGGTCTGTGTGTATGTCTGAGGGTTAAGCAGTGGTCCAATGGACGTCATCAAGCTGACAATGATTAAGCAAAATTCTATGGTATTTTGCAAAAGTTAGAGTCCTTACATGTCCAAAGCAATGGAGCTAAGAACCAAAATTTGGTTTTTTGACTAAACTGGGATTCGGCTAAAAACTTTAAACAGCGAACCTTAGAGTACCTGACTACTATTTTGTATCGTCTGTAATAACATA
>CALNXI010000438.1:29232-54232 GCA_942486025.1 Porites evermanni | reverse complement strand
CCATAGTAGTAGTTGTAATTGAGTCTTTACCATTAATTTTTATTTTAGATGTTGGACGACTTTGATGTTTGAGCATGGCATCTGCTTTACAGAAGGCTCAAACGCATGATGACCGAGCGCATGGATCTCGCAAAGTGAAAGTCACCATTTTGGGATCTGAATGGGGACCAAGTAATGGGGGGCTTTCCACCATAAACAGAGAATTAGCCATTCAGTTAGCCAAGTGCCCTGAAGTGGAAATCACTTTCTTTTTACCAAAATGTAGTCAAGAGGATAAAAAAGTAGCCCTAGATCACAAAGTAGAGATCGTAGAGGCAACGCCTATGCCTGGCTTTGAAAAACTGGATTGGCTTTGCTTTCCGCCGAAAGATTTGCAAATCGACATTATCGTAGGTCATGGAGTTAAACTCGGTAAACAAGCACAAGTCATTAAAGACCTTAAAACGTGCAAATGGTTCCAAGTGGTACACACAGACCCTGAGGAGCTTGGGATGTTTAAAAACTTTTCTAATCCAATTTCGGAGGGGGAAGAAAAACACAAGACCGAAGTAGAACTGTGTAAAATTGCTGACCATGTTGTAGGAGTTGGTCCCAAGTTGAGCGACGCCTTTCGCTCATATCTTCGTGGCTGTAAAAAAGGTGACCATGTTCTTGACTTCACTCCTGGGGTATTTGAAGAGTTTGTGGCTGTAAATCAGGATCCTAATGAGAGGCAGCAACGCAGTGTCCTGGTGTTTGGTCGTGGAGACGTAGACGATTTCGAATTAAAAGGGTTTGACATTGCTGGGAAAGCGATTGCCGCCTTACAAGATACTCGTCTTATGTTTGTTGGGGCATCGGATGGAAAACACGAAGAAATAGCAAAGCGGTTAATCGATTGTGGCGTTCCTGCAAGTCGACTGAGAGTAAGAGGATTTGCTCAAGATCGAGAGAGTTTGAAGCGCTTATTCCAAGAAGTGGATCTTGCAGTCATGCCTTCGCGAACAGAGGGCTTTGGACTAACAGGACTCGAGGCAATGTCAGCTGGTCTCCCTGTGCTCGTCAGTCGCAATTCTGGTTTTGGAGAAGCACTGCGCAGTGCAGCTTTTGGTTCATCATTTGTAATTGACTCAGAGGACCCAGCAGTGTGGACCGTAGCCATCCAGAATATCTTGTCCAAGGACAGGGAATGTCGACTTGAGGAAGCGGTGACCTTGCGTGATTCCTATGGCAGGAAATACAACTGGATTAAACAGATAAAAGAGTTAGTTGACAGGATGATCAGCCTGACTCATGGTAGGAATGTCAATTATATTTTCTTCAGTGGCACATTATCAGGCAACAATAGGGAGAAAAATGAAAAGAAACAGAAATAGGATTGCTAACGAGTTTTGCCCTGAAGTCTTGATAAAAACGTTCTTGAATACCTATTTGAACCTTCTGCTGAAAACAGCAAAACTGTAACGTTTGTAATTTTTCAGGTACATTGTTTTCAGCGGAATGGTTTGTGGAGAGCTGTCGTCATACCCTTCAGTCATAGGCTTTATCTGCAGCACTTCACATATATGCTTTTAGTTATGTTTTCTCCATTTTGTAGCAACAGAAGATTCTCGTAAGGCCCGGAGCTCGTTCGAAACAAAGTGCAACGCCTCTCAGAGGATAGAAAGCATGACTGAGGACCATGAAGGTATCTTGGTAGAAAGCATGCGTAGAAATCATTTCTTTCTGTTTTTAACCAAGTGGGAGAAGCGCGGGAGGCGCGCGAGAGCGAGCAAAAAGTAGGGACGGGAAGAGAAATAAAACGTCGGCCGCTGAGCTTCTATCCCAGGAATACACAACCTAATATATTATGCACAACAAATGTCCGCCCCGGAGAGGAATGTGCACACCTGGAATTGACTAAGTTAAGTTGATTACGTTTCAAAGAGATTATAAATGTAACCACTGAGCTTGTTTTTGCAGAACCTTCTACAGAAATTGACATCAACCAAAGAACAAACTCTTATCACAACGAGCAGCTTGTTTCAGAAACGTCCCTTAGCAGTGACTGTGAAATGAAAGCTGAAGCTGCATCAGGAAATCCGACTAAAATATCCACGAATACAGACTCTCAGTCTCATAATAGCCGTAAGCGTAAAATGTCAGAATTCTCTTGTAATCCAGGTATGCAAAAACATGAGTTGTTTCTTTTGCTATTGCTGACTAGTGCACTACTATACCTAAAGGGGAGAAGTGATTGTTAGAGTATTCAAAGGTACTTTTTCCTACAGGACTGGATACCGTTTTTGCTCGTACTATAGACGTGTATTATTAAGAACAGTAAAACTTATGTAGCCCCGATACCAATGGACGCTTGATGGGCGTCATTTTCATCAGCGGTTAAAAAAACGTTTTTGAATAAATATTTAAATATATTAAAGATATAAAATTATGTCGAACACTAAAATTAGAAAAATTACTTTGCTTACTAAAACTGTACTTACTGCACGAAACTTCCTAAAAACGAGTAAAAACGTTACATCAAATTACATAAAAGCATTCTGGAATGAAAATGTCTCGAGTGCCTTCTTAAAAATCAGGGGCACCCAACGACTGTTTTCTATAAAATATCTGTTCGGAGAAGTAAATATTACCTAGAATTTTCTATTGTTTGAATACGGCTAATAATTTCTAGATGAGCGGTCCATTCAGGTACAAACTATTTTCGAAGCTTATTTACAGAATTCCCTACGATTTCCTGAGGTTTCATTTTTTCACATTTTACTCCTTATGTTAGGCTAATTTACGTGTGTATGTTAGGTTAATTTACGTGTGTATTTTCATGGTGAGAGAGAGAAATGAAAAATTATTACTTTCTTAAACGTTCAATTACATCTAAACTTTTCGGGAAAATAACGCTGTTGCCCTTGAAATTTCGAAAAGCCTCAAATTCCCATAGGATGACCAAACAGATATAAACTTAATAGCGCCACTTAGAATACGTTTCTAGAAATCTAAAAGTACTCTGGATAGCCTAAAAAGGCTTTTCAATGTATTTAGTAGGAAACCGTCGTTGGTTCCCCCTGAAAAATTTCAATTGAGGGGCTTCTCTATACCACAAAAGGAAACAAATTCCAAAGTTTAGGAGCAGCGACAGCAAAATAGTGATCTCCTAAAGTGGTTTAAGTCCTGAATTCTCCGCTATGCCATTAAAAGTAGCTTAGTGACAAATATTTCAAAAATATATGCGAACAAAATTCCCAATTTTGCAAATTGTATCTTTCATCGAATTGCTATAAACAGTATCATTTCCTAGACATTCAAGTATGTGTCTAATATTGTGAATCCGTGATATCGCCCTAAAGTTCCTTTGTGGGGGCTTGGATGAGTTTTTTAATGCTCTTTGGCTATGGTGAAATTGCTTGAGTAGACATTTTGTAATGATGAATACCTTGACAAGAGCCGTCTCTTAATGCAGGTACTTCAAGTGAGGATAGCGGAATCTTTTTTAAGGAGCATATGCCCTCCAAGATAGCTAGTCATGAACGTGCATCGTCCGTGGGAAAGGAACCTCTTAACAGCTGGAGTATGCAAAACATTGCAGGATCAACTTCTAGTATAGGTAAATTGAACAAGCTAATTATTTTGATAGGTTGGTAGTTGTTGGTGCAGTAGTAATGAAGGTTCAGGAATAGTGTTTTTCTTAAAAGATGGCCCACCTTGATATTAAGGGGCAAAAACTTCAAAGTTTTAGCATGTAACAATGATATTAAAAAAGCAGTCACCCCGTCGAACCCCGCTTTACGGATGCCTTGTTATTACGGACACTTTCCTTTGTCCCTGGGTAAAGCGCTTACATTTTCTCTAAATTCTCTTAATACACGGACACCCATTAATGCGGATAACGGACACTTGTTTCTTGCCCAATTAATAGATTCTCATGAAATATCAACCAACAATCGGCGACAAACTGTTGAGACATTTTACTCTAATAGGTTAACTTCAGGGAACAAAAGAATCCACACCCCTCCCCTGTCTCCTCCATTCAAAGTTGGGGTGTTTGTTGTTTTCTACATCGGCACAACATTGCATGCAGGGGATGGGAGGAGGAAAAGCTATATTTCCCCCTTTTGAAGTCAGTAAAGGGCAAAAAAGCCCAGTTTAGGGCGAAGTGGCTCAACTAATTTTGTCGCCGATTGTCTGAATCACTGTTTTTCCATTAGCAGAGTTTAAGAGACGATAACTAGTTGAGATTACTATATTCACCGGGTCTTTTTTAACAAGATAGATAGGATACCCTTTTGATCTCGTTGCTGTGTTTTTCGAAGGAGATTTAGTTTTGCCAATCTTTGTACTCGGTAGTGTTTTCAGTAATTACGCAGTATACCCAGGTACCGAACGATTGATTTTCCTCTGGCATGGTCGTCAGGAGTAGAGTACAGATAATACATTGTTTGTGAATATCTCCCCTAGTAAGTTCGAAGTGTTTATTCGAAGTTTGGCTATTCAATAAGGGTGTGATCGACGATAAAATACCCATGATTGCCATGCGCTGGAGAATTTCAGGAAAAACTGTACCGGCTTCTAACGCACAGTAAATCTGCATAGCGTCGCTTCATCTGTGCCGTAGATTAGATGCCCATATACTTATAAGAGTTTTGAAGAATTAGACTGCAAAAAAGTCCGTATTTTTGCGTACCTTAAATCCTCTAATAANCTTCATCTGTGCCGTAGATTAGATGCCCATATACTTATAAGAGTTTTGAAGAATTAGACTGCAAAAAAGTCCGTATTTTTGCGTACCTTAAATCCTCTAATAAGCCCCCCCTTTTCAGAGGAGGAAAGTTAATAAGCCCCCCCCCTCTCCCCCTCCCCCAATCCTTATTCTTCACAAAAAAATTAACCATTAACGTGAACTGATCAGTTATGGTTTATTCAGGCTGGAAGTTCATATTGTTTGTGGTCTTCGGCCGCATGACCTCCAACTTCATATGCTTAACTTTCTCAACGTTGCGCTCTAGTTCTCTGTGGAGAATTGTCACCATTTTCTTATCGTTAGACAAAGCAGTATACCGCCCGGGAACCACAAGTCCGTCCTCGAGAAACATTGCTCCTTAAATAAGCCCCCCCTCTCTATTAAGCCACCCCTCAAAGTGCTTGAAAAAAATAAGCCCCCTGGGGGCTTAATAGAGGATTTAGGGATTCAAGTACGCGCGAGCAGTCAAACAAAAGGTCTGGAACGAGGCTGAAAATAACCCCGTTAATACAGACTTCTTATATGGCCCCTGCAGTGTCTGACAGGGTTTGACTGTATTAAAAAGACGAAAATCGTCACGACCAATGTCATAACATTGTAATGACGTCATGACCAAACTGTACTGGATGGACATCGTATTTCTCGTAGTCTCCCGCGAAGGCGTTCTCTCTCTGGTCACTTGACGCTCATTTCCAAAGAAACGGCTAATCATATTGAAACAACATTCATTCATTTTTTTCAGCAAATTGAGAGTGACGTTAGTTTATCTGTGGTTGTGTTGAGGTGACAGGCAGGGCGAAATTGAACATAAACAGTTTGCTGTCGCTTACAGCTATGGAGTGGTAGAACATTAGTAATAATCTGTGAACGTGTTTGTTGTCACATGCACTACCCCACACAGCTTACTGGAAACTAGTCGAAAATGACACTGTGTATCCTCATTGAAATACATTTACTTCTCTTTGCCTTACCTTGAGAGTACTTAAGACATGCAACTTTCATTACTATAAGCCAAAGCTCGAAATATGGACGTCGTCTTTGAGAAAACTTCGTCACAAGGATTTTTATGGGTTGTTTCTGTAACCTACGCATACGACGAAGTTTACCCATCATGCAAGGGTTTATTAGTACCGGTTTGCTCTATCAAAGGATATAAGGAGATAGAAGGCCTGTACCACCTCAATTCTTGGGTTGGGTATCGTCTCTATGTTTCGTATCAACGTGAGGAGCAATAGCTAACATTTTTGTCTATTTCAAGTGCTTTGTCGAAAATGAAATTCGGAGAAAATACGAATGAATGATGGGACACTTACATGTACAAGTAAACTGGAAATTTGAGAATAAAAGGATAAGTGTAGACTGTTCACAGTTCCCTATTTTTCCGTAAGATCGTCGTACCTTTCCCTAAATTTTTCCCAATTCCCAATTCCCAATTTTTCCAATTCCTTTTCCCAATCCCCTATTGTCGAGATCGACCGCTTTGCGTTACTGGCGGCCATCTTGGTTTCAAATGTTCTAAATCTAGCCTGGTGATGAGTGTCAAATCTACTTACGGGGCGGGGGACGGTTTTGTACATGGAACCAAGATGGCCGACCGAAGCGGTAAGCGCTCGATCTTGACGGTCCCACGAAAAAATAGGGGACTGTGAGCAGTCTAGGATAAGCGCTTTCGAATTTCCATTTCATTACCTTGTGCGTTTCAAAGACCTTAAAACTTTTAGGCCATGCATATAAAACAATGATTAATATGTAGAACGGCGATTTTATAAAAGGACTTTAACTGGCGGTCTTTTCACAGTATTACTCAGTAGAGATTATGAATTGTAAGGGAAGCGCTGCCAGTAGGTACATGATAACGTATGAATTTATTATGAATTGTTATATTCCTAGACTTTCACTCAACTAAACAGGGACTGCCATTGGTTGATTCTTAGTCACGTGGCCTTAACTAAAATCAAATGTATCCCGATCGTGATACATTAAGCAATGTACCCCGCTCGGGATACATTGCAGCACGTAATCAAAGCATGGCGGAAAGTGGCGTGACAAAAGCGGGAAAAATACTGCCAGGTCCTGCCAGTTTTCTTTTTCGTGAATGAACACAACAACACAAACACGAAGCCTCAAGCTAAAAAGCAACGATTTTTAAAGTTATCCAAGAAGTTCCCAGAAGAAAACAGCAGCTAGTGGAGGAAAATGATGCAGATAATGTAAGGAAAGTACTTTGTAAATCATTCATTCAGTGGTTTTGAGTAAATTTGTGTTGCTATATAAGTACCGAGTCGACTGTTTTCGACTGCAGACCACTATCAGAAAACTAATAACGTGGGCTCAGGTTCGCTCAGGTACACGATCTGGCATTTTCCACTACATACCGAACGGATATGTCTTACTCACACTCGTAGTCTGTTAATTCGAATATTCGCCGTTCTAATGAAGGTTAATTGACAGCTGTCAAACTAGAGAAAACGCTGACCATCTTCACCTGAGTGTATCGCGGGCTCATTTTCATATTCGTTGAGGTCACGTAGTGTTTAAAGTTTTGCGCTGATATTGTATTTGATCATGGGCTCAATTCGAAGCCCCATAGCTTAGAAAAAAATTCGGCAATCACGTGACCGTACACCGACCACCCGACCTTCCGTCCGTCCGCACCACAGGCATACTAATGTTTAATCTCACACTTTCTAGCTAGTTTGGGAGCCTGCAACCTGATATTGTACATCCATGTTTTGATTAATTGACAGCTGTCAAAATAGTGTTTCTGCTGACCAGTATCGCCTGACCGTATTGCGGGCTCAGGTATCGACCCACTGAGTTCGAGTGTTTTTTTGAAGGTATCCGCTGACAAGTTCATACTTTTCAAATGATCACTGGCTCAAGTTCAATTTTTTTTTAAATGCATATGAAATAAGTCGTGTTCATGAGCAGCACTTTTAAAATGTTGTTTTCGAACTGACCTCGGACGCGAAAATTCAACCGGCTTTTACATTTACATGCGGGGAAGGCAATCGCTTTTGACTTTTCTCACTGTCACACGTTGATCACGCTCTACGTCCAATTCTTATGTTCTGATTGGTCAAAATTTGACAGGTGAGTTCATGCGAAAAATCTATGCAGCGTCTGGAAACTTGCTTACTGATAGCTGGAGCTGACAGAGTTTTGTGTCATCTTGTGATGTTTTAAACTGTCTTTTTCTACTTGGTGTACAAAATGAAATACAGCTGCTATCAAGATTGTTCTGTAATTCATGGCTGGTTTGTTTATTGCGCTTTTTGTTGACAAATGCACCGCTTGTCAAAGTCATTGGAAGTTCGGATGGCATCGTTTTCAAAAATGAGCTTACTCACTTGCCCTTGCTTGAGGCGTAAGAGGGTTGAAAAGTCTCAAGCGATTCTGGAACACTTGATGACCTTCAGAAGCAGCATCTCGACTGGTAAGCCTGAGCAATTATTGTCTTTGATGTGGTTTTTTTTTTTCGGTTTTTTGAAGTCGAGCGTATGGTTTATGCGTCTTAAGTTTATACACGGGCAATGATCTAACCTACCATAGTATCAGGTTTAAAAAGCGTTTAGACATTTTTTGACCGCAAATTCAAAGAAAAGGTTCCGACGATTATTTAGTTATGATTTTGGCTGTAAATCGAAAGCTCCGAGCGATTTTCTTGCCTCGAGTTCATCTTGAAAAAAAGCAAACACCAGGAGCCGGCTTAAAACATAAATAAGCTTATGCTTACCTGACTCACCATTTTCAGAGACACTTTACTCTCAATACTTCTCTTCGTGAATGAAAATTATTGTCTTTGTACATGTTTCACCGAATTATATTTATTTTATTGATTGTTAGTAGTCCCTCTCGCAATTTTTGTCGCTGCACCGGTTGTTTCCAGTCAAACATAAACATCGCATGCAGGAATACTCAAAACGCCGCGCGTAAATATCACTCGCTGATTACACATAACAAAACCATACACAGTTTAATAAATAAGGGAAAATAAAACCTAAACATAACAATTTCTCTATCATGTTGAAGCGTAAATGGTAACTCCATTAGTCACACTGCAAATTTGGTGCCTGTCAAAAGTGAGAACCCATCCGGCTGGCCGAAAAGTGATTTTGGGAATTTTTTTTATCGTTTTCATTAAAAGCCCGTAATTATTACCCTGCATATCACATAGGACCAGATTTTTCTAACTGAAAAGTCCCGGCATTATCTGAGAATTCTCTTCATGAAAAAGTTTTATAATTCAATGCTATAATTTGTTGTTCAAAGGAAGCGCGTGCTTCGATCGTCGTGGATATTGAATGAGTGCAAATTATCTTGCAAAATTGTGAAAAACTGCAGAATTATAGGTTTAAATAGGGCAAAAAAGAACAAATTCTGTCCGAGGTCTGTATGATAAAAAAAGGGCCTCAGAGTACTGTTTACCTGAGACGTGATGAGAAAAAGAATGTTTAAAAGGCTGGTTTACACGCCGCCAGATTCGTCGCCAAGATTTACTAGTAAACTAAACTTGTCGAACACCAAAAAACCCGGCATAATTTTTTATTTTGGCCTCTGTTTTTGACAGAGGAATGCAACGTGTAAATTGGCTGCCACCAAGGACTATCGTGGCGCGTGTGTTTCTTAAAATTATATTTCGGGGTTGCCCAATTATCCATAGTGTCTCTAACGGAGCAATGTTGGAGAGACTAGTGAATGCCACGTTATGATGCAACAGCTAATGCAAGTACAATACACCAATTGGTCTATTTGTTTTCCAGGCCTAATCTACTGTGATCGAACATGATTGCTATTTTTGGGTGTACAAATAAGACCATTTAATAACTCGATGTAAAAATTGTTTCACTCTTGGACTGTCAAATTATTTTGCTCTAAAATAACTTAGCCTTTGCCTCCAAAGTCAAATGAATGTGCCCTGATCCGTGGATTACAAGTTTATTGTTTGATTTAAATTATGAATTTATTATTAACGGGAGCTTCGCTTTTAGCCCTGGCTAAATCTCTATATTATTGTATTAGTAAATCTATTGAGTTCTTCACGATTTGCACCTCGCTAACCATACTCTTAATAATCGGCAGTTTCGTACGTCTGCATCTACTAAATGGAATCACCTACAAGTCCTTTGTGATTTTTTGCTCGGAAAACAAACAATTATTACTTCTAACAGAAATGAAAACAAGAAAACCTTCAGTTACTGCAAAGAGTGAATGCACTTAAGAATACAAGTCATAGTTAGTTTTTTACGATTGCACCACAAGAATTATTTGTAGTTGTACCGTACTCTCGATAAATCAAGGTAACACATTGTGCAGATAATTCTGGGACTCTGTCTGCATCTCTACCCGTGTCTGTTCTAATGACTGTCTCTCAAGGAGCATCAAGAAAAGGTCAATCTACCGTCCTTCGGCTCAAAGAAACTGATCTTCAGTGTAAGCGATCCATTACTCTGAGCACAAAACAAGTGTTATGAAGTAGTTGGTTTTAGTTTGGTTGGAAAATTTGTATTCTTAAGGTTTTTCATATGCATAGGGTATCCGAATGATTATTTTGTAGTTCGTGCTAGTTTCTAGCCTGCGAACATCAGACTCATTTGCGGTCGTCGCTTCTCTCCCTCCGAAAAATAGCGTCTGCGAACCCGAGCGGCAAAACGATTTCCGTGACGTAAAACGTTTTAGCCAATCACATTTTAGCTCTTAAAATCAAGGAACTAACTCGCGAGACTTAGATAGTGGGGAAGACGCGAAAGAAAAAGGCACGCGAAAAGTTTTATTTTCGTGTTTGCGCTCTCTCAATTCAGCGGACCCGACTATCTCGGAGCCTGGAACAGGGTAGCGGTGGAGAAGTTTACAAGTCGAAATTGAAAAGCTTTGAAAGGACGACGTAGCTTGTGTATAGCCGCCCTTTTTTCTCAAAACGAGGCGTTTGCGAAAGTTAATTTGCCAGGATTGTGGGACTGATTGATGAAATAAGCATCAAGAGGATTCATATTGAAGAAAAGATTAGAGGACACTTTTTATCTATTTGCCAACGGAGTCAATGATTTATCACACCTAGATGGTCATATTTGAAACGATAAAAGTCCTAATGACAGTAGACGCATCATGCCGTTTGTTGCTTCTGTTCCTTTCTGGTTCCTGGCAGGAAAGTATGCTTTGGAGAACTCTTCGATAGTTTCTCGAGTGCCGCTTTAGATATTTTTTTAGTAGATATCCTTTATCTTTGAAAGCTAAGAAGTGTAGTAATTGATTTCCCATGCCTGGTTGCTTCTTGGTTCAGACAGAACTTTGATCGGATCGAAAGCATTTTATATTTGTTCTTATATTTCTTTAAGTACATGTTCTTTTCATGGTTTTAATTTCCATAGTTTTTTGTAAGATGAGTCGAAGCGTCGTAGCTGCAATGTGATCTTGACTATGATCAATTTACTGCGGTAACTATTTATTTCACACTGGGTCTGGCCAAAATTTATAATATTTCAGATCATTGTGTTGTGGCGGTACCAGAATTATTAACGAGCGATTGTCAGAAATTTCTGAATCAGTCAAGGATGTGTCTGTATAATTGATTCACCACCTTTTGTCAGCGCTGGTTAAATTGAAATAAATAAGTCTGAGCGCGATGCCATTAAAGGAGCCGTGTCACATGCATTGCGCATGCTCGATTCTTTGAAAAGTGTTCAGCCCAACAAGAAATCAAACTGACGCGAATCCTCACAAATCAAGTGAAAATCTGTTTCCATCGTCGCTAATCGGTGTTCGTTTTGTATTTTATCTATATATTTAAATTATTTAGACATAAGGCTTTCGTGTTACAGTAATTTTTTGGAGAATTGTGGAAATCCTAAGCGCTATTTAGCGCTCCAAGCGAAGGATGTCGGCTCGAGGCGGTAAACGCTACGGCAGTGGCCGTAGGCTCTTGTCACCTGGAAGCTTTGTTAAGAGCATAGAGAAGAGATCTGACTCTCGGAGTTCGTGGCTCAAGTCCCATGGAAGGATTTACGTCCGCCGTGACATTCTGGACACATTTAAAAAGCTGAAAGCCCAGTGTGTCTTCTCCACCGACACTGCTTTCTTGCAGCATTTGTTGTCGTTTGAGATGCGAAGGCAACAAAGGTGAGAAAATAAGACTTCTACATTAATATTGCTTTTTAGTCGAAGCTGCAACGTCGAATCTAACTACCTGTTAAATATTACTTTATTTTAACAGTTTAAAAGCCAAGCAAGCCATGAAGAAGAGTACGGAAGAGTCAAGTGCAGTACAACAACCCCTAGCAGGTAACTAGATGCACGAGATCGATCTGGAATCCCTGTTCAGGGACTTCTTTTTTATGTGAGCAGTGCATGTGGCCGGAACATTTAATGGACACAGTCCATCGGGATTAATTCTGTTTTCATTGAAATAAAAGTTATAATATGTTGTATATTGTTTTGCAGATGATTCTAATTTGCACACCTCGACCCCTGTGAAAAGAGGCAAGTATGACGGTTCTGTCATTGCTCCACCAGTGGAAAGTCCAGTTGCTGGAATGGCTTGTGACAATAGGTAGGTGGTCATTTCGGTATTGATTTTCTGTTTCCATAATTATTTCACATATCTGTCTCGGACATAACGGTGAAGGAGCAATTTGAAGTTCTTCCTGTGATAAAAATTTTAGATGCATCAGGTTTTCATTGAGTGAATGTCTGAACGTTCAATAAATCATGATGGATGAGGAAGGTTGAAGTATGCCGGGAGATTACGTTAATAGTTTTGTATTAAAACCATAGAGCACCCAGCCTTGAAATATGTTTTAGGTTGTGCTTTTCTTGTCAACTTTTTTCTCATCAATTGAACCAAACCATCAATGGGTTAGCTGTGTTGTCATTTCCATATTCTTACCAAAATTTCTGCTGTTATTTACAACTCATGCTTTTTGCCTGTGGGTTTTCAATGCTTCCTATTTATCAGTGAACTCAAGTAGTTTACTTTGTATTTTCTAAACATACTAAACTATTTTCCTTGTATTCTAGCTGATGCCTTTAGACAGATATTCCACTCACTTGATGTCTGGCATAAGTCAAAAGGAATCCGGAAGTGTCTTTCAAATGTGAGTTAGAGTTGATATTATATTAATTTTACAGTGGCCACAAAGAACAAATTTAGTGTAATTCTTTCTAATATGTGACTCTGTCCCATGTATTGGTAAGACTCTTTCCTATAAATAGAACATAAACATACATTGTGTTGTCACTTGTAAATATGCCCATGTAGTATACTTCACTGTTGTATATTTCCAGGATAATCAAATCATATCTTTAACCAATGGGCCAGGAATGGACTAAGAAATGTTGTTAACATAATCTGTAGAGAATTAAATGCTCAAAGTTTGACAATGATGATTGGACTGTCAATGTAGGTTTATTTTTTTGAGTCGTTGCATTTATCTCTGCCAGAGAAAAAAATTTAAGGCTTGTTATTGATCTTCTGTAGGTGGGAAGTGCAAAGGGGATGGAAAAAGTGGCCCTTTGGTCTGACCACATTGTTAGACACTTTTGGCACTGTTGCAGTCTGGCATCTGAAGTGGAAGGCAATGAGCTAGAAGCTCTGAAGATATTGAAGGTAATTCCAATTTATCATCTTTTTTAAAGTAATTAATAACAGGGCTGTCAGTAAGAGGTGATGGGTCTATGTGGCCCCCAGCTACACTCAAAGGAAAATAGAAGAAAAATGGAACCAAACGAAACCCCCCGTTGTTTGATTCTCTGCCTACTTATTTTATGTACCCAGCAACTTGAAATCTTAGTGACAGGTCTGAATTTTTTTTTTCTGAGACTTTTTTGAAAATTATCACATTATATTATATCAGGCTGTAAACACTTTGTTTCTTCACAATGTTTTAGGGTCTGTTTACATGGAGGTGGGGGACCTCGGATAGGTGAGGTAAAATGTGGTGGGTCACCCCATCTATCAAATTAAAATGAGATATTATATGGACAAGCGGGATACTCCACCAAAGCGGGTTACCTCACCTACCTGGGGTTCCCTACCTCCATGTAAACAGACACTATGTCATTATCATCTTGTTATATCTGTTTCAATGAAATTTTACTATTATGAAATCAGGATACCTGGATCTCACTATTACACCATGTGTGCAATCAACATGAGTGGGCTGATGGCCATTGTGACCACAAGCCAATCACTGAGGAAAACCACCAGCTTCCATGGTTTGACAGGAGATCCAAAGAGTTTGAGGCACTGCAAAAAATTATCCTGGATCCTGACCTTCTTGAAAGTTTCAAGTACTACACCAGATTCAGGTATATAAGGGGAACCCTGTTTTCATAAGAAATACTAAATATATATCTTATTTCAATACGTTGGTTTATTCAAATATAATGTTCAAAGAAAAAATATTTTGGTTTGTATTCCTGTCTGCTTGGTCCTTGGCAAAAGAAATGTATGGAGGAAACTTAAAAGAAGATTGTGTTAATGAATACTATGTCAATAACTCCAAGCAGCCCCATTCCTTAAACTAAGCTCAGTAACGTTAACGTTGTCAGGCTTAGGCAAGGGTTTATTTTTTATTGCTACTGTGGACCTTGTGAAAACCTTCTTAAGGTGTTGGCCAGCCCCTAAATGCCTTTCTATGTCAAGCTCAATTCATTGTCCTTCTTTAATTATTACATGTATATTTAACCATGTTTTTCAAAAATATTTATGTTACTTTTAGGCATACAGGCGCATTAGAACGAGCCAACTCTCTGTCATTGATGTATGCCAGCAAGAGAATTTCCTACATGTAAGTAACGACACTTCATAGTTTTAAAAGTTCATAGTATTTATAAATTATTATCTCTAGCCTATAGAGAAGCTCAAATTGTTGTATACTTCAAAAATTTGCCCTGTGTGAACAAAGATCTCATGGAACACTGTCTATTTTGATCAATTGTTCTTTTTAGGAAGAAAGTCTACAAACAAGAAAACAACTAGCTGCCATTGACTGGAACTATCACCTCGATATTCCTGAACAAGAAGATGTGCTAGGCGAGGTTGCTGTGACCCAGAAGTACAACCAAAGAACAAAGAGTTGGAATGTGAAAATTGTAAAGCAGGCCAAAGACTATGGTTATATTTGGATGCTTCTGGCTAAAGTGTTTCATCTACGTGTGGAGGATAATGAAAATATGCAGAGGGCGGTCCCAATGGAAGCTGATGACCCAAGGAGGATAGCCCCTTCAATTGCTGTGGTGCCACCCCCACCTTCACGCGAGCTCTTTATTCAGCCCAGCAGCAGGTTTAAGAAAAACTAGGAAACCTGATGTAAAATATGTAATAAATATGGAACCTTTATGTATTCATGTGCAGTGTAAGAAAATATTCATCAACGAAGGACTGTCATGTATGATGCACAATAAGCAACCGTGGTGTTTTTGACAATAAATTGACAATAAATATAACCTATGAGAATTGTTTAATAATTTTAATGCACAATATGTGAAACTAAATAATGCAAAAGTTAACCGAAGACAAAGGATTGGTTAGTAAATGTAAATACCGGAGTAGATTGGTCCTTATTGAACTAGCCGTTGGAATCCGTTTTTGTGAGTCTAATTATCCATATTATTAAATTTGCTCGCACTGCCACAATACAAATAGAGCTGTAATGCTATTGTTTTCATGGGGCGATATTCACAGGGGTACTCAATCCAGGACAATTTTTTTTTGAGGGGGGGTGGGGTTGGGGGTATGGCATGAGGTTGAACAAACCAACTGCAATTAAAAATTCCTTGTAGAAACCTATCAAAAAGTTATTTCCATTTTAGCGAGGTTTGAACCCCATGTACACCCCAGTTGAGGAAGGGTAGTGCTCTCGAATTTTCCATACACAGCATGAAGGGCATACCCTTCTTTTGTGTTTTCCAAGGTAGCCATATTCTTCAATTATATAATGACGATAGGCAGCCTTTCGGAAGGCTCTGCTGCTATTATCTTGACGGTCGTTTCTGATATCCCCTGAACACTTTATACTTAATTGTAAATAATCAGGGTCCAGGCATAGCTTGCGAAAACGTGCACTAAGTGAGACACAGTCTCAAGAATTACAGCACTGGTTCTCAACCTCCTGCGACATTCTGCGGCAATGTCAACATTTGCACCACTCAGGCACTGGTTCACTTGACCTTGCCATAGATGCTGTTGGCGGTGGCCTGAAAGATGAGGGCCCACCTGAAGCTGATGTTCCAGATATGCTCGAGTCTGAGGCTGGGGTGAATGCAGGTGTAGATTGGGCAGGGTTCAGTGGTGCTGGACTTGACACTTCAGGGGGGGGGATAGAGAAAGGGAAGACGGTAGAGCGGCATCGTCATTCTCATCTTCTGGGTCCTCCTGGATAAGAAACATATCTATATAGTCCATGCTGCCCACTCCCCTCTGTAGAGCTCTTGTAGCAAGTTTTTTTTGCTAGCTCCTCATCCAGGGTTTGGATAAACTCCTGTGAGGTTGAAAAATAGTGCAATAATTTGTTAGAGTAGCTGGACAATTACTTTTTATCACATTCTGTCGAAGCTTGACACGTAGATTTTTTTAAGAGCGTAATCGACGAGAAAATAACTAGTAAAAAGGGGACTTCCCTAAGAAATCTTGCACACTTCAGAACATGACACACAAACGAGACACTAAAACAAAAGACAATTTGCTCCATTTAGGGGAAGCAACAATCAACAACTTGTACAAGGGAAACTTACTAGGTAAAGGAATAGCAGATGAGATTTTTAAAGGACTATCTTTTGTGCCATCGACTATGAATTATAATTCAGTATTGTACCTTCACTCGTCGATTTTCCATGTCCCGTTCTTGCTCCTCCGTAAGACCATTATCTGGTTGGCCTGGCGGTCCTTGCACGAATCCCCATCCTTGGGATGCCACGGATGCAGCCTTCACATGATAAAAAAGAAATCGCAAACTGTACTAGTACTTCCTACTAGCGAATTTTAGACCTCAACCGAGCTTTGTTTCCCCACCTCTCTGTTCTTGCAAGGCTTTCGTTGACTGCACGAACAAGCCTCTCCGCAGTAGCGACCGGCTGTTTTGCAAGGACATCCAGTCCTTTTTCTTCCTGCTTTCGTAGAGCAAGTGCTTGTACACTGGCAAGAGTTAGGGACGTTGTCCTGCGCAAACGGGAAGGAAATAATGTTGACTAGATTTCGCGCAATCGAGTGGAATAAACTGCGGTATTCAGAAGTCCAGGAAGAGTAGAGCGCGAGTCGCTGACTACAAAAGCGGCAAGAAAGTTGTGGCTAAATTAATACACGGATACATACCGCAAAAGAGCGACTTTGTTCCGAAGAAAGGCTCATTTCTGTAAAAGGTTCTAACGACAATAAGGAATCTCGATGAAGGTTTCGCAGCGCGAGTCGGCTTTTCGCATGGGCTCATATAAACATGGCCTTGTTTACATCATTTGCATCTGTCAAATGCAAGCATGCGCAGTAGCCGTGACACAGCCCCTTTAAGCTATGTTACTTTCCTTTTGCTGTAGCGATTATTTTTTTCAGGTTTTGTTTATGTCACGTACTACCGTATTTTACAAAGCGAAACCAAAGGCCCACATCACATACATAGCTTAAAAAGTAGTTGCTTCATAAAGAAGTCAGCATTCAACGTCGCAGGAAACCTTGTTATGGTCGTGAAATTCACGTTCCAAAGCGTATTTGGTAACTCTCGTCGAAATCCAAGACATTTCAGCTCGCGAGGTCGCGAGGAGTCACTCGAGCTGTATTCTATCCTTTGATCTGATTGGCCAACATCAAAACAAAAGGTTTTACGTCACGGAAATCGTTTTGCCGTGCGGGTTCGCAGACGGTATTTTTCGGAGGGAGAGAAGCGACGACCGGAAATGCGTCCGCTGTTCGCAAGCTAGCTAGTTTATAGTCCACACTTATAGCAAACGCTGAGTTTTCGAGTAGTATCGTCTATTTGAAGGATTTGTTAAACTTAATTGTAGTTCTTTGAAGTAGGCATGTTCGCGGATTATAGCTCAAGTTCCTATTTTGAATGCTTTGCCCCACCGAGCAGTTTTGCCGCTAGCATTTTTCACTAGTTCTGTGGTTCTTATCAATGACGACAGTGTAGCAGTTCTGTTCCCCGCAAGTTAAGCCACAGGATATGCAATGAAAAATTCTCATGGTTTGCTAACCCAAACACGTATACAATTTGGTTGTTTAAGTCGCTGGTGATGGGCTTGTTAGTGGGAGTTGAAGTTGAAGACGTTCAGTAGAAGTCAGAAGCAGTTTCTGCAAAAGGAATAAAAAGCTGTGGAAGAATATAGAGTCTCGGCTTGGTATACCTCTCGTTAATTGGCTTAGTGAGGATTCCAGTCCCATACGACTCCCAACACAAGGCTAGAAACCCACAAAAGACCATTGTCTTCTCCTTGAAATGCCTCTAAATCGTTACTAACCTTAAAGAATGCATGAGTACACATATAAGCATAATTTTTGACAATTATTCCTCGAGCCCGAATGGGCTCTGAGTCAATAGCCCATGAGGCCGAAGGCCAACTAGTTGGTCAAAAATATCAAGACAAAACAACTTTAGCTAGCAAAACGCGATTCAGTCGCCATTGTTTTGGTTTTCAAAGCCGGTGCTTTTCGCTACTGGTGGGCTATAACATATAGCCTAGTAGTAGCTCAACCAATCAGAACGCGGCATTGATAATAGACTACTTGTTGGATTTTACTAAATGGGAATACACAGGACAACCAATTGCCTTGAGAACATCATGTAACCCTCATTCCGAAAACAAACGAGATAAAGATTATATTTGTCCAGGGGTGCACTAAGCTAGACCACATTGTTTACAAAAACGCCAACAAGAGCACCTTAGTGCATTCTAATGATATCCTTCTTTCTCACAATCGGCTAGAGCTATGCTAACTCTCAAAAATTCATCCCAAAAAACATTCAACTTACATACGAACATACATTCGCCGAGCGTAGACCTCGCTATAACGACACCCCCATAAAAACGGGCAGCAGCTTCATTCCCCGAAAAAAATACTACTGACTTTGGACCTAACAAACTCCTGTTATTACGCATAATCGCTATTACGGGCTTACAGGCACTCTTTTCGGTCCGAACGGCAAAATTCGATTCTCTTAAATGTCTTTGGAATGGACACCAAGCGCCATCTGTAAACTTTTACACACCGATGAAAAATGTATTTTTCCATGCTTTATCATGATCACTAAAAATCACTATTCGTCTTTTTGGTTGGCCGATGTAAGACGCTTCTGTAGCGCATCAGATTCAATCAGAATTCTTTCCTCAAGAAGTCGTTGGTACCAATTTTGTGGACCAGTGCTTTGTCTTGCGAGTGACAATTTCTTTTTTTTGTTTTTCGCGCGAATGAGGTTGACGTGTTCGTTGTAGTCTCAAAATTAAGGCCTATTGCTAAGCATAATTGATGTGAAGTCGCAAAAGTTCACTGTTTATGTCAGTATTCAATATTTACTAGGATGTTTACCGCGAAACGGGGTTGAAGTATTTTCTCCCCCCTGTTCTTTATGATCTGGTCCAACCAGCTTCTGCAGTCAATAACTATAATACCAGGTATGCCACTAATCAAAACTTGTACAGACCATCCTCCAGAACTAATTATGGCCTTGCAAGTTTTAGTGTAGTGGCTTCACAAACCTGGGAAACAATACCTTTTGAAGTTAAATGCCTCCCTTGTGATTCTTTTAAAAGAGATTATAAACTCTTACTGCAGTTAGTGAATAACATTCATCTAGTCATCTACCTTTGCTACCTTTCTAATTAATTAATTTGTTAAGTTTTTATATATCAACTTTTAAATTTTCAACATCTTTCTATACTCTCTCCCTGTAATAATAGATAAGTAAATTGTACGAGCTCTGAGACTAGTTTTGCAGGTGAAACCGTCTTCCATTAGTAACTGCACCGTGGTAATAGCCAACTCGAAAGCTTTGCTCCTCTGGCCACTACACCCTTTCCCAATGTAATATTTAGTGTAACATGTATACTAGCTCTGATGTCCCTCTTTCGTTAGTTCCTATTATTATTGTACCTGTGTACTTTTTTTTTTTGAATAAGTGTAAATAAACTGAACTTGAACTTGAACTTGAACATTAGCAATTTATCGCCTTGTAACCGTAAAATGAAATTGATCAAGACCTAGAGAGAGCCCAACCCAAGGGGAGCTTTGGGGTAAAGGTCTAAAGACTTGTCTCCTTTATTTCTTTTACATGAAAGTAGAAATTATATTAACAACGTACAGTTGTGTAAGTATGTAAACAAATTTGTGTGAAGTTATTGTGCATTATAAGTATTTTGTAAAAAAAATTTAAAAAAATCTGTAACTTTCTTCTTGTTGATTTTCAGGCGTTGTAAGTGCTTTTGTCCGACTTCTTATTTCTTTGCATACCCAAGATTTAAGCAATGAACAGCAAGAAATAATAGTTAAAGATTTAGAACATCGGGTGCATGTGTACCAAAAATACCATGACGTTTCGACACCTGATAGTATAAGAGCCTTTACTGAATACTTGAAAAAGGCTTTCAATGTGGCCATATTGATGGTGGAATCTGGATCGTTGATAATAACAGTGCAATGCCCCAACCTAGAGAGTCTTGAAAGTCTGTGGAATGACTATCAATCTGGTCACCTTAATGACATCGCTGAGACGTTCCTGGTGACTGATGAACTAAAGAGAAAACTCGGGATGGACAATATCAGGTTGAAGACAACTATAGAAGAAGAAAACTATTTGATTTGTAAGATGGCTTTCATGGAAATTTCAGGTGAGCTGGGCGATCTTAAAGCCTAAACCTAATGGATAGCCAGTGGGTGAAATGTTTTGCCAGAACTTTTTTACTCGCGGCCCCGTAGGTTTGATAGAGCACTGAGTGCAATAATTCAGCCAAGTGTTCCCACCTTGGCAGTTTACAATGATAACTTTGTAATTCTACTAGTCCGTAGAATGCCATGTACCACCTTAGTAGTAAATAAACGGGGAATTCATAGACTAATGGAGGTCATGCAACAACAACAAATATTGACGAATGCACTTCCTTAGTTGGAAAGATTGGGATTGCCGTGGAGGCTACCTCTTGAAGTACTCGCCACTCCTGTTTACTTTACTTTATTGAATTCGCCACGGTAACTCAACACGGTGACAAGGGATGAAACAGGACTGACTTCCCAATTGATATCAACCCTTTCATTACCCACCCAGCCCATGAAAGGTTGTACCACACCACCTGGGTGTACGCCCCCTACTCTTTACGAATAGCAGTGTGGGTTTTGTTACGTCCCACAAGAATCAAAGCATTGAAAGAGCTGTCCGGAGAGGTGAAGAGGTGTTCGCTTAAAACAAGTTTTAATGGCCGTTATAACTTGTATACTGTTGTTGGTGACACCATCGTTTTTCAAATCTTCATCTCAAACAGTTGATTCAGGTCAGGTAGAAGATCCAAGGTTGGATGGAACAAAGTCAGATGTTGTGAAGGTAAGAATATTTTCTTTTAGGAACTTGCGAAACGGGCGATGTTATAAGGCAGTTATGTAACAAGGTGGTCAATTTTAGATCCAAACGTTTTTATCAAGAAATTATGTATAGTGTTTGCGCCTTGTATTTTATAATCGTAACCTGAAAAAGCGCCGTTATGGATTACTGAAAACAAAATGGTGAATAGGGAGAGTTGCTAGTTAGTTTTTAGGAATTGTACCAAACAAATACAGTCAAATCCCGTCAATACGAACACTGAGGCGGCCATAGAAAGTGCCTGTAATAACAGGGTGTTCGTATGAAGCGGGTTGAATTTAGAGAAAATTTTAGTGCTTTCTTTCCCCAGGGACAAAGCAAACTGTCCGTAATAATAAGGTGTCCCTATTAAGCGGGTGTCCGTAAAGCGGTATTTGACTGTACCAGTAGTAAGACATTTAATACCGTTTTATTTATTTCGGTTATTGATTTATTTTCGTTCATTGATTGATTTATTTTTATCATCCTAGAATAAGAAGCAGGTCTTGACACCTATGGCCAGAGCCGAGAAGGCTAAAGTAAGTTCAGCGGGAAGTTAATTAAGATACATTTTGTAGTGTGCGCTCGTTGAGTATACAAACAAAGCAAAAAAGTGTGTAAAACATCTCTCGGTGCCACATTGTTAACGACTTGCACATATATCAACCTCAGCGGAGCGCAGCTTTATGAGTTGCAACATTGTTATTTAACCGTACACAATTGCGACTCCTTTTACAGTGGGTCGCCCTGGAGGATTTTTTTCTCAGTACTGAGTCATTATCTCCAGTATCCATATAGATGCAGTTAGTAAAGTTTAAGTTTTGGAACGAAGAGGGATTAAAATCTAATCCAGGGTGAGGTTTTATAACCAAGTGTAAGGTTGGTAGACTGATGGATTTGACTTTTATGAACAGGATTGTGCAATTGTTTTTAATTTACATAGAAGGATGTTTTTTAAAATAGGCATCAAGAGGTCCTCTACACAAGGCTGCTATCAGTGGACAATACGAGACGGTCAAAATGCTTCTTGAAAGTGGTGAAGAAGTGGATCAAAGAGATCAGGTTTTAGTCCTCTCCAGTTTATGTAAACTTAATGTTCAGCAGGACCTCTTGCCTTCGCTTCGCTCTTGGATTCTCGAATTCCTTTCTTGTCCTGGCTGTGACAGATTGACGTTTAGCGAAGGCTTCCGCGCGATAAGTTTCGAGCCAATGAAGAGGGGAACAACGAGAGCCTGCACGGAAGCCTTTGAGTATTACATGCCTTGCGTTCGCAAACAACATTTTGATTGGTCGGTAATGACAGGTTCCATTATTGTGACAGACAATAAGAGAGGACCATCGCAAAGTATTTTATTTTGGTTCAGTTCGTGAACAACAAAATTTGAACGGCTGTATCTTTGAAAATCCTGTATTTGTTGACAGTTTCAGCATATTCCTATTATCTTTCATTCTCTGTATATCTTTAAAACAAGCTCAAACACAGTTCTCCTCAAAGGGACTTAACTAAAGTGGGGAACGACCTCATGTGACAGTAAAATGGAACCAAGCATTGTTTCCATATTTCATTTTGCCGTTCCTAGTGCTCTTCCTGTGTCCCCCGTTTCAGTACAATCGAACTAGAAGACCTCGGGCAATTTAGTTTTTGTCGTGCTGCGTTGTGCGATGATACAAAATGCATCCCATTTTTTAAGGCCATGTTCTTGACCAGGTTTTTTGCTTTTGTGGTAGTTGTTTTACTTTCATTTTTGCTGTTGTTGTTTTACCTTTATTTACTTACTTTCACATTTTATGGGAAAGAGCACACTTAATGAAATATAAGTATTACGGGTACATATGATAAGGAAGTGATAAAATATTATTTTTTTGTTAAAGTCAAAAAGAAAGAGGTAGATGTTGGAGATTACAATGGTTTTACTTTTGAGTATGAATTGTTTGAGCCCAAAAGTCTTGTCAAAAGTAGATTGAAAGAGATCGCGCGGGTGATTCTAGTCCTAAAAAGGGCTGCTGTTGACGGACATTCCGACAACCACTGCAGTATTCGAAAAAAACTCTTACGATGACTTCCACGTTGTAAAATGGCTCTAATGATGACTTCTACACAAAATGTTACCGGAAACATCAGTCTGACTCACCCAGACAATCACATTCAATCCACTTTATTAATATACAGTTTTATTTTGACCCAGAAAGGCCGATTACTTTGCCGCCCTTTCAACTTTTTAATTGCCTTTTTTACCTTTTTTGGTAGTTTTCTTTGACTCCTCTTCATCTTGCCTGTTGGTATGGACAGGAATCTGTTGTCAAACTGATGTTAGAACACGGTGCGAACGTCAACGCTGAAGACAGGGTGAGATAGTGAACGTTTTCTTTATTTTTTACATTGGATCAATAAGTTGCTTGAGAGGGTTGGGGTAAGGGAAGTTGTTGTTTGTTAGTATTATTCGCATAAGAATTTAGTAGTAACTGCGTAATAACCTTTAAAAGGCGGTATATTTGCCTAAGCGAACTCGCTGTTATGATTAACAAGGTACAAGTATTTACAAAGGCAATTTATTACTACTGTTAGTTGTTTTTATTTGTTATTCTCGAAAAAATTAGAGCGACAGCGAAGAAGTACAAAATCAGAATTAAAAAAATATCTTGAACTTAAAAACAAGTACCCTTTGGATTTTTTTGGATTTTTGCTTTTTTTAATACATGGATGTTTTTTTAATACATGTGTAAAAGAAAACAATATTTTTACATTAGTGTTGAGAATGTTTGACTGTCTTTGTTTTCTCTTCTTTATGATAGAACACGTTTCTTTTCGCGGGATCCTCTACTCCCACCTTTATTATTCAAACAAGCCTTTATGTTTCCTCCTTCCTTCCTTTATAATTCATTTTACTTCTCTATCGCGTCCACACGTTGAAAATGCTTGATCGCCCGTGTAATCGTTAACGGTGATTGCGCTTGAATTGCAGTACACTTGTAACTGAAGAACTGCGTATTATTTATGCTATTTCTAATTACCAATTTCTTTCCTTTCCATTTTCTAGTTTTAATACAAACAAAAAAAAACAAACAACGTAAAAAGGCTTAGTTTCCACAGGCTAACTTAATGGCCTTTTTTTTTTCTTTTTTAATGATTTATTGGACGTTAGATCTTGTTACAGAACAATTGAACATTAAACCAATGCTAAAACGCTATGTCTGGAGGTGAGAGAGATGCGAAACGTAGAGAATTTGTGATTTTTCTCACTAGCTCAACTCTGCAATTTTTGCAATTAACTGCACTTTGTACTATACTACCTTATGTACACATACCGGTAGTTAGCATGTTTCCATGGTAAAATAGCAAATGGTAAGTAAAGCGCTTTACTCTGTTTATTATGTTTTTAGTTTCAACGTACACCGCTGCAAAAAGCTGAACGTCAAAACCACCACTCCATAGTGCAGTTGTTGCGGAAAAATGATGCCAGGCGAAGTCTTCATCAACCAGTAAGATATCAGATTGTGTCTTTATTCCTGTTTCCTTTTTGCGAAATCTTCTTTCAGAAGACTTTTTGAAATTTTTCAGTGGTTTGAAAACAATAACCCATTTGAGGACTCAAACATTCTCTCAACAATTTTGTCACCGATTGTTACTATTGTCATGCTTATAGTGTAAATTATGTTGTAGCTAAACATTTTTCTTCTCTTGATCCTGTTTTTTTTTTTTGTCAATGCACAAAAAAGGGACCGTTCCGCGTGTCTGTGTGCGCGGGACGGGTGG
>CALNXI010000438.1:0-11650 GCA_942486025.1 Porites evermanni | reverse complement strand
CCCCCCCCCCCCCCCCCCCCCCCCCCCCCCCCCTCGTTGTTTTTTTTTTCTGCTCAAATCTCTTTGCGCTGTCCCCACGATCTAAATTCCTGGAACAGGCTAAGCAGAGATAAAAGCAGCGATCAGTGTTCCATGAGCAGAAATATGCAAATTACTGAGCAAATAGATCTACAGATGAGTAGCCAGTTCATGGCGTTCAGATGGTAGAGCGAAGGCGAAAAATTGACGAGGAAAAAAAACGATGGGAGACTGAAAGGGGAAGGGAACCTTCCCTCTCGCCCCAGTCTCCTCTTGTTTTCTCATGCGTACGATTTAACGCCCCCACCATCTGAAATCCGCGCTCTATTATCTGAATGCACGGAACAGGCAAACAGATGAGAGAAAGAGCGTTCTGAATTGAGCCGTTGGTACGTAATACATCCAACTGCCCAGTCAATAGCAATACTGAAGGGAGAAAAAGACTCGTTTCCGCTACATATCGCGGTGATATCCTATGTGAGGATTTACCTCAGGTAGTTTTAAAACAATGTGATGAATTAGAATTTATAAAAATCAACATGACAGCAAGTCCTGGCCTCGGTTGTTTAAAGGCTGGCAAGAGAGAATGAGGCGGGATAACGCTATCCACCGGATAACTCTCGATTTTCACCTACCTGTAAATTGTTTTACATTTATTCTTTTACCACTGTATTTAGTAATAGACACGACCCAAAGGCGAAGCATCGGTTTAACTTATAATTGTGTACGAATAAATAGTTTTGCATCGTATTTTCTGCAAATGTTGTTCTGAGTTGACGTTAACATTTCTTCGCAGAGCTCATTTGACAACTCGTTACTTCTTACTTTTGGTGGACGCCTAGAAGACGACGGGATGACAACTGACTCCACGTCGTGGTTTGCAATCGCGCTGACTGCATAGGAACTAGACGGATTTTAAAAGAAAAGGCGGACTGCAAGCAGTCCAACTGACTCCATGAGGGTCGATCTTTCGTCTCTCATACAACTTTCAAGAACTTAGGCCTAGATACAAATATCCAGATATTTTTAAAGATATTTAGAAGAGATATTTATTTTTTGAGACATTTAGAAAATCTCGGGATATTTAGAAAAAAAGGTGATATTTAGAATTTTATTAAGAAAAAAGTATTTCAATCATGTTTTTTCTAGGTAGCTACTTCAATGCTTATTAGGCCATGGGCATTTCAGTGACTGAAATATTCAAACAAATCTCCCCATATCGGCCTGTTGTAATCAGATTGATCAGATTAATCAGGCAAATAAATGCAATGTGGCTAATGTTTAACAAAATGGAATTCAGTGGTAACCTCTGAGTCACGCACAGACGAAACAGTATTTGTCCCTTTAAGACCGCTTTAGACCTCTAGCCCCTAACGGCCTTTCATGAACTCTGCCTGTATTAAAGAACAGCGCCCCAGTCTTCTTGGAGGCTGCAAGGTACTGAAATTAGGCCGACTAATGTGAAGTTGTTTAGAGTTTTGTTGTATGCTGTATACAAGAACTTCATTTCCTCAAATTTGTGTTTTCATTTCAGGTGACAGGCAAATTTTTGTTTTTTTTACTGTACTATTTATGAAATGAAGCCAAATGGTTTTTATATATTTAGAACTTTTCGAGATATTTAGAAAAAAATAGAGAATTTCCGGAAACATATTTAGGTGATTTTACGTGATATTTGTGTCTAGGCCTACAATTAAGATCTCCAGCACAGTATCCCTCAGCAATGTGTTTATGTGGGCAGTTGTTGGATTTCCTCTTGCAGCCCTTCCGTGTGTTAGCAAACAGGTTATCAGCTGGAGAGCTCCCTTTACGCAAAATAGAGGGTCCAAATAGAGGGTCCACAATAGGGTTAGCCTGTTCCAGGCGTTCAGATTGTAGAGCGAGGGAGAAAAATTCACGAAGAGAAAAAAAACGAGGGGAGACTAGAAGGGGAAAGGGGGAGAGAACTCTCGCCCCCCCTTCCTCTCCCTCCCCCCCCTGTTTTCCCGGTGTACAACTTAACTCGCTCCCCACTTACCGCCGCGCTCTACTATCTGAACGCCTGGAACAGGCTACAATAGGGTTCTATTATGCCGTAATCCCGACCCGAATTTTTTCTCCATCCCGTAATCTCGATGGCTATTTTTGGCATCCTGCTTCTCGTTCATACTCTTAATCTCGAATCCAGGCCTTCAAACAAGGAATCGAAACTCCCGGATCCCGAAAAAACAATTTGGGACCCACAGTGGCTACAGCTAGTGCAATCCCTCTATACTACTGGAATCCTCCTATACGCCACTTCCACCTTAAAGACACTTTGTAGCTCAGTTAGCAAAGATACTTACGATTTGTAAGGCTACTTACTTTCAAAGACGTTTCCTTGAAAAAGTTTAGTTTATTTCAAAGCGAGCGTCTTGTTACACTCTTTAATTGCAAGAATCGCGCGGATCTACATGAGCAGGTTTTAGAATGAGTGTCACTTGAAAGCAAACCTCGACCTAATAAATTACACTTATTTTAGATGTCTTTTTTAACAAAGCCTCTCATTTTTCGTAACTCCATATTTCAAATGGGGTAGCATTCACCCTTGATATGTTGTTTTTAATATTGTTTGATGGAACTTGCAGAATTATCTTGTTCCACTGCAATGTCCGCTATTAAAAGAAGAGAAATGGCTGCCAAGCAACAGGCAAAGCTACAGAGGAAACTGTATCAAAGTACGCCGTGTTTTGTACCAAGTTCCTAAGGTGTGCTATAGAGACATTGAAAAAGGTGAAAGCCAATCAAAAAGGCCTTTTTGAGGTCACAGATGCCTTGAAACTAGGTAAGATGAAGCATGTGAACATCCTTAGTTGTTGTTTGGGAGTAAGGTCTTTTCTAGCCTGCGAAAACATCCGTTTCTCCTCGCTCTTCGTAGCTGGGGACGTTTCACGTGGAGGAACGTCTGCGACTCAGCGGCAGAAAGTCCGTACTGATGACGCAAATCAATGTTTACATAATAAATCCGGTAGTCATGGGGTTCCAAATATAAATTTGTCCAATTTTATGTGTCTTCTGGTCGATTTTGGTATACTGTTGTGTTCATCTACCAACGAGCTCCAGCAAAAATCAAATACTTCTTCTAGAGAAGACTATATTCCACAAATATTGACTGTTTTGTTAGAGATTCCGTGACGTTTACATTTGACCTTTGTGGCCTTTTGTCTTTTGTCTGTCAAGACTGTCATTCGTAAACAATAGCTAAAACAATGTAACTACCCCGTCGACCAATCAGCGCTTCTGACCGGATTCCGGACAGATTTTACGTCATCAGTATGGAATTTCTGTTGCTGAGTCGCAGAGGTTCCTCAGCGCGAAACGTCCCCAGCGGCGAAGAGCGAGGAGAAACGGATGTTTTCGCAGGTTAGGTCTTTTCTGAGTTCCCAAAATAAGCTTAATGCTTACTCTGAAAATGGGGCCAGCTACAAAACGTTACTAATGAAGATGAGTTTTATTTATAATGCATAGGAATAAAAATTTACAACCTACTTATTGTCTGCGGCTTACTCAGGAAGTAGTCAGTTGTGATGCTGACAACAGCTTTGCAAGAATATTCATACTCCCAGGTACATACAACACATTTCGCAGTGGAAGAAAATAGCATTTTCAACGTGTTGCAAGCAGGGCGCAACAAAGTGCTATCTGATAATCCAGGGCCAGTAAGGCTTAAATATGGGTCAAATATAAGTTGTCCAATTAGCAAACCACATTTGCGTTACGTGTGAGATTAATAGAGGGCTGTAAAGTTACATGTAACTTGCAAATTGTTTTGTTCATATTTCAGTGGGGACACTTCTCAACAACACCTTATCACTCCATCATGGAAACTACCTGAAGTTTATCTCTTCAGTAGATCAGCTTGCAAACACACTTTACCTTATTGTTGCTCAGCTCATTGCCAAGGCACAGTTTGAAAGGGCTCTGGATCATGCTAATGACCTATATAAATTCATCCAGCTTCTTGAGGCATGGAAGAGCTACGACAGTGAAAAGATGGACAAGGAAATTGGATTACTTTGTTTACGTTCGTCTGATTTGTTACTTCCAGGAGCTGGGAAGCTTGAGGAGGCAAAAGTATCTCCAGGAGAAAGACCATCTCACTTGTGTGTTGTGTTAGACTGGAAAAAGGTTTCATTACTTTTCCAAGCAGAAGCAAATGTACATTCTTCACTAAAATCCTTAGTAGATAGAACTCTGAAATGTGGGACAAAATTTCAAGTGGATTTTGGGCCCAAAATGTTGATTTTAAAACCTTAGCAAGCTTCTATGAAACCATTTTTAGTGCACTCATGAACAAGCAAGAACAACTGACTGCAAATGGACAAGAATTTACAGTACTCTTAGCTGAACTTGGATTTCTTTATGGCAGAATTTGTAATAAGGCTGGAAACTCAACAGAAGCTTTGGCCGTGTTTGATAAACTGTTGAAAACTGCAGGAAATGAAAACCATTGCAAAAATGGTCATTTTAAACTACAAACACCTCCACAAGTTTGTTGCTGTTTGTGTTTAGTCTGCAAGGCAGCTATTTTGAACTCTACTATAAAATCTGAAACTCAAGAATCTCTTCAGCAGATGTTATTCGAAAGTAACCGGCTAATCTCCCAGATCCTGAAGTGTAGCACATTACCTTCACCAATGTTAAAACCACTTTCAGACTCCCTAGAGTACTTCAGAATTAATTTGCAAAATGAAAGTAGCAAAAAGAGTAAGGAGAAATCACCCACTCTTTCACTGAAGACTCTGCAAGGAACAGTACAAGTGCAAGTCTTACACCTCAGTCTCATCTTTGCAGTGCGAGCAGCTTAAGTCCGAGCTGCTTAAAGCCAAACGTGATGATATCGTGGCACAGCTGAAACAACAGGTTCTAAAGACCACAGAACGGCAACTGGCAGTGTTTAGTTTTGTTGTTCCTTTATGTCAAAATCGGTGGAAGACTGAAAAAGATGCAAAACGTACAATCAGGGATTCATGGTCAGTATTGTCACAAATTAACTACAGTGTAGTTTAAGGAAAGGATATACTACTGGATATGTTGTGTTCAATTTTATCTTTGGTTTTATATTTTGTTTTGGGGAACGTTAATGGATGATAACGAGTGAGAAACAAAGGGAAATAGAATTTAAGCCGAGGATAAAATTGAGCCACAACATATACTTCGTAGTTTAATTTACAAAATTGTTTTCAGATTTTCGGCGGAAGCGGTTGTTGGGATAGAGATGTCTACTATGCAAAAAGGGTGCCATTTCATGGAAATGTCTCAACACTTTTGTCCGTCATTGTTTGAATGCAAAATTGTGTTACTGCACACATGTTGAGCATTGTGTGACAATGATATTAACTGAAATTAAAGCAATGAGAGTCATGTTTTTATTATTGCTGGTGGGAGTGACATTGACTTAATAACGTCCAAATTATAGGTCTAATACGAGTTAACTGATGACGCAACAAAAGGGCTACGGTTGTCAGAATTGACGGCGATACGCTTGTTAGGGAAAAATTAACGCTACAACTCGCACATATGTACCATTTTTCGTAAACTTCAAGGGTATGTGTACTAAAAAATTTAGATGAAGTGAATATTTCAGGTTCTTCACTTTATCGGATTGTACCAGCAGAAAAAACTAACGGCCAGGGTAAAGATCGATCAGCAGAAAGAAAGTCGCCGGGCGGCCACGGAAATTGATATTCAGTGTTTTATCTTTGGAATTGCCTGCTCTAAAATATAAAGAAGTTTCCAAATTGCTAGAAAAGGATAGTGTTGAGCACTACCCAAAAAGAGTCCTGCGGCTACACAGGGGTAATTAAACTCCCGGGTTGAAGTCACCGGAAGTGAGTTTGTTCACTCGTAAGCCTAGCACCTCCGGCTGTACGGAATCCTAAAGTTTCTCAACCGATTTATGCGCCCTGATACGGTCACTGTGAATTCTGCAAGAAATACCATAAATCTGATTCCGCTTGGCTGATTTAGCGTTTAAAATGGCGGCGTCGGTGTAGTTAGATCTTGTTCGTTGGCCGATTAAGCAAGATAAATCCATAAAGTCAGATCTGATAAGATATAACCGGAGAAAGGGACAAAAGCTGGACTTTAAGCGTGCAAAGGTAAGGAAATTAAGGTTGTTTATCGCACTTAACCAATAAGCCTTCGCAATTTGCATCTGAGCAGGCATTAGTTGGATGATCGATTGCTCCTACTACAATCATAAATACTAATAGTGATTACCTAGATTCGAATGCTTAGAGACCTCTGCTAGCAGGGAATTACAAGCCTTATTCTTTGAGGTAAATGTAGCACTGAACGCCAAATAACGATGCTACTTTACGCAAAGAAATTCTGGATATTAACTTCCGTTCTTGTATAGATTCAAGTAGGGTTCCTCAAGTTATATTTGCATAAGACATTTACAACGTTAAGGTGTGGGATTCAGGTCGTTTCATTTCAAACTTGCAGTTTGAGTTGTTTCTATACAAAGATAAGTCGCCTGGACGCAAACCATCATGAAAGTGATAACCAAGGCCCACCAGGCCGTGCTCAGCAATGCAGAACTTGCCTGTCTTGTCTGCCATTTCGTTTGTAAAAGTTTTAGCGTCTACTACTTCCACGACGGTTGAAGTTGGTTGCTTCCTAACACATTACTTTAACTTATTTTACATCTAATACTTGTAGATTCAGTTATTACCAATGGCTCTGGCAGCGTCGTTTTGTTTTTTGATCTTTAATCATTATTTATACACGGTTGTTGTATACAGGCATATAAATGAGTGTGCATTAGTCCGAATAAATATAAACCTATGTCTAGTTTTAAAAGCTTTCATTGGTCAACGTTCAGGTAACCGGCTGTCATTCAATGAATCGAACATTTATTCCATTGTCACAAATTATTGTTCTATGCATGATGATCCATTAGCCCGAATTTCATCCGATTACTTCGAGTCGTCATTACTCCCTCAGTAACGTCTGAATCGACCGGCCGTTAATGCCGTCCAGTGACGTCACTACTCCTTTTCTTTTATTCATGCAAAAAGTAAAACACGATTTTCAAGTGGCAAACCAAGAAATATCGTTTGGAAATGTCTTGTACAGCTGACAGAATTGCTTTACTCTTTTCGATCGTAATTCATGTTTAACGTTCAAACTATCAAGCATGCAATGACTGTACTCTCAGAAACAAGGAAACAAGAAAGAAAAGCTAACAGAGTATAATCAGCGGTCAGCGACGATGATGGCCGCGTCTTTTGAAGCTGGATAGTTTTAATGAATAACAAAGCTATATTAGAATAAGGTCAGTCCTGTTAAAAAGCCATACTGAATTAACGTTCTATAATGTGCCCTTCTCCGTTCTAACTTTATTTTTTTTATGATGTACACGTAGTTTAATCAACCTTGTACTAATTGATATTGAACAACTAATGTATTATCTGTAGGATGGAGTAAAAATAAAAAATACAAAAAAAATACAATCATTACACTTAACAGCTCTTAACGGTGAAAATAGCAAGAAGGTCGAATTTCAACATGACATTGGTCTCAGAAACTTCTCATAAGGGACGGACCATTAATTGTACTTCGCCCCCGCCCCTTCAGTTTTCTAATGGTCCGTCCCTAAACAAAATCACGGCGGAAACCACAAATTTACACATAACACATAATTATGCGAATATTTAGACACAATCAACCAATCAAAATCACTACTCGCTTTTCGGGTAGTAGTGACGTCACTGGCCGGCATTAACAGCTGGTCGATTCAGACGTTGCTGCGAGGAGAAAACGACCCGAAGCAATCGGATAAAATTCAGACTAGGTGATCCATTTGAAAGACAAATAAAAGAAATAAAAAGTTAATCGGTTGCCCAATCCGCCGGGCGTAAGGATCAATTTTCTTAACTCATATCCAAGTTGAGTTTTTTAGCTGATATTACTTTGTTGTCAATTGATAATTATATAAAAGCCTAAAGCCTGTAATGCGACACCAGCTCGTACGTAATTTAGTAACTTTTGCCTTTCTTTTTTCTGTACATTTTTGCGGCTTTCCGAGTTGCCTTGGAATGAAGAAAGACCGCAGATTGCAAAATGATATCCGTAGAATGATTCGGAGGGTTAAAATGGTAGCCTTCTGGTTTTGATGCACATTTCGTATAACAGGTTCGCAGAAACGGTAGCTTAGTTTCCACCTGTGATACGCCTATGTAGACTTCTCTACACAATGAGCTTATTTGCAAAAATGCATGCAAAACGTATGGCACTCTTAATACTCACGGAATCAATGAACGCTTTTCATTCAAGATTTACTCTTGTTGTAGTTCCGGTATGTTACCATGAGGGGACAGCGTGGCTGAGTAGTCAGCTCGTCGGACTCTCCAATCCAGCGATTCCACCTCTGACCACAAGCTGAGTATGTTTCCGGTCGTCCTGAGTTTAAATCATCTGCCATGCTTGAAAATACGCGACTGGTTGCCTTTTGCCAGCTCCTGTTAGGTTATATTTTTGTTGTTTGTTTGAAATTATTTGAGAGCAGCTAAGAATTTTTTTCCATGTTCCCATTCCTAGAATGACACCGCAATTATGTAAGCCACACACAACCCACGATCCCTTGATTCGACCTGACCAAGGGCTAGAGCTCAAGACGACAGTTTTCGACCCCTTTCCGGAGTTAAATTGGCTATTTCCAACTCAGTTAAAAGAAGCAAACTTTTATGTTCTCCAGCAGATCTGAGTATTACACTGCTGCAAGNGCTGAGTAGTCAGCTCGTCGGACTCTCCAATCCAGCGATTCCACCTCTGACCACAAGCTGAGTATGTTTCCGGTCGTCCTGAGTTTAAATCATCTGCCATGCTTGAAAATACGCGACTGGTTGCCTTTTGCCAGCTCCTGTTAGGTTATATTTTTGTTGTTTGTTTGAAATTATTTGAGAGCAGCTAAGAATTTTTTTCCATGTTCCCATTCCTAGAATGACACCGCAATTATGTAAGCCACACACAACCCACGATCCCTTGATTCGACCTGACCAAGGGCTAGAGCTCAAGACGACAGTTTTCGACCCCTTTCCGGAGTTAAATTGGCTATTTCCAACTCAGTTAAAAGAAGCAAACTTTTATGTTCTCCAGCAGATCTGAGTATTACACTGCTGCAAGAGTATCATGTACAGTGCTGCAAATGCTATTAATAAATAATTTTTTATTCGTTAATTTAAATTAGAGAAACTTGAAATAAAATTAAAAATAAAAAAAATAGTTGCTTTCTTTAAAGTATTCACACAGTGGGAGTAAGTACTCTGGAAAGACGTTTCTCTCTCAGTCCGAGGCATGATGAGATAAAATAAATCTTAATGCTTACAAAATAGCCAGTTGGGTTCATTAGATGTGATAATACAGTTTATTTCTTTTGATAACTGTCGTGAACACGGGATGTTAGGATGTTAAGTTCTATTTTAGTAAAAACCATATGTCTTGCAGAAGAATAGCTTGGATAATATTAATAGTAAAAAGTTAGTTTCATCTTCAATTTTTCAGTTACACAGACAACGTAGCAGTACATCACCGAGGATCTGCATTTTCCTCCACCACTGAGCGATGGCTGCATCTTCTGGCCAACTCCAAAATGTGAAAGAAACATGGAACGTCAACATTCCGACTTCTCACGAGGTTTTCTGTTTTCACTTGTTTTATAAAAAGCCTAAAATCAGTCTAAAACCTTGACTGGCGCAATAATGTTTAATACTAAGGGGCAGATATGATGGGGTACAAAAACAAGACCATAGTAACAATATGAAGTATCTTTCTTCGGTGAATTTATTGATTATGGTTCCTCGGTTTCCTGGATTGAAACGCGAAACAATTCCAAGCTTTTACGCACAGACGGAGTTTGTTTGTTTGTTTTCAAATGCAAACCTGTTGAAGGAAGTATGTATTATATCTTTTGTAGTAATGCTTCACTTGATTCGTAAGCTTTCAATTTTTTAGTAAAACGTTATAGGCAAATTTGTGGCAAATTTTTCTCCCAAAATAATTTCAGGCCTAACGGCGTAAGGGATTATAGAAATAACCCATAGTTTTGGCTAAATCTTAACTTTGGCAAAGTATTGCTCGGGATTTTTGCGTGTGACCTTAATTTAAGGCAAGGAACAGTAACAACAACAACAACAAATATTATTGAAAATTGGAAAATAACTAATTACGTTACTTTCCCACCCGCAAATAGCTTATAAACTAATGGAGGCGGGGGGAGCTGAAGACATATTACAAAACAAGATTTATATATATATGGGCTATTAATAACAGTGAAGACACCATTAGTAATGGTAACAGGACTGAGTGGAGTCCAGTTCGGTCTGTAATCATACGAGTGATTAACAAAATCGGACGACCGCGTAGCGGGAGTCCGATTTGTTTAATTACGAGTATGATTACAGACCGAATTGGACGACACGAAGTTCTGTTACCAATTAACCATAACTTTAACAAAATTTGTGATATATTAGGCTCATTTTTTAAATCAAAACACAAGAAACTTCGAGATTTTTTTTGCTAGCAGTGAAAAAAACTGACCATTTAAAGTATTAAATAACTTAATACGACGGAAGACTTCGACATAATCATCTTCTGACCGCAAGAAATTTAGTAATAATTCCTTTATTTTTTTACGAAAGGACTTGCTTAGGAATTCAAGGCGCAGAGATTTTTCTTTAGCGGAAGAAACGGCACTGCTGCTTTGTTGCTGAAATAAATCTTTAAGTCTTGAAATCTCCTCCGTTAATGTTGAAACTTTAGATTTGAGATCGTTATTTTCTCTCTTTAGGTTGGCAATAGACTCAGGCATAATATGACACGAATCAAGATAACAAAACAAATAGAAAAAAGCAGAAGGAACACTTAAACACCAGAAATTTACGAAATGTTACGCGGAGCACTTTAGCACACGACCGTCCATCTTAACCACATCACGGCCGTCCATTTTAACCACATCACAGTTCTCCTATGCTTTTCTTTTTGGATAGTGAAAGGCTGACAAGACAAGTAGACGTTGTTTGGGAAACAGAATTTACCATAGGAATTTAAAAACAAAATATGTTCTAAATTCTGCCTTTTGAAACGATTAGAACAGGAAATTAACACATATTTTAAATTTCGTGCTGTAACTGTCACTGTTTGTTTGTTTCTGAAGACAATTTCAAACTTTTTAAAGTACAACTCGCAACTAAAAACCCACCAAGGCCACTATTTTATGGTTTTTCTGACAATTAACAATATAAAATTCGCCAGCATTTTCAAGTGGCTTTTCGTTCTCATTACTATAATTCTTTCCTTCAGACTAGCTTTTTTAAAAGCGGAAATGAAACCATACCACAGAAAGCAACTGGACAGGGTGCGTTATCTGCTACCAGCGGAACTTTGAACGTTACTCTTCTTGGTGATGAATGGGGTTCATCTGCTGGTGGGTTGTCAACAATAAACAGAGAGCTTGCTATTCACCTTTCCCAGCAGTCAGGAGTAAATGTATCGCTATTGTGTCCAGAAAAAGCCTGCAGCACTGAAGAAATAAGGGAAGCTGATGGCTATGGAATAACCATTGTTGAGGCGAAAGAACGTGCAGCATATGATCGTCTTGATTGGTTGA
>CALNXI010000437.1:253070-266994 GCA_942486025.1 Porites evermanni | reverse complement strand
ATTTAAATTTAAAAGAGTTTCATTTAATCCTTTGGAAATTTCATTTAAACTTCTTACGAAAATCCATTTAATCTTCGATTAAATTATGGTTTAAACTTTGACATTTTCATTTAATTCATTCTATCCATTTAAATTTAAACTTTGGAATTCCCATTTAAAATTTACTGAAAAATGTCTTTTAAACTGCTGAATTCTAACTTAATCCTTTAAATTGAAACGTTAACAAATTATTTTCTTTTAACTTACCAATGTAAATTACATTTAAACTGCGAAAGTAAAATTCATTTAATCTTCCTGGGGCGAGCTCGGCCGGGATCACGTGCTCAGGTCAAATGGCAAGGTCACATGTCGTATCCTCGGCTGCCATTTTTATCTGCAGTAGAAAGTGTGGACGAAGGAACAAAAGGAGGAGTGAGCGAATTACGAAGTGGAGCATCAAGGCTTCTGTCTTCCAGCACCTCTTCTAATGCTGCTTCAAATTCCACTTGTCCAGCCGCGATACCACAAAAAACATCGACTAGTTTTAAAAACTAGCTAGCTTTAATTTGTACCCTTATTCTTCTGATTGGTATTCTTCGTTTTAAATAAGAAACTCTTCTTCAGTAATTGAGCCTTCTGCGAAAGAAATTACATGCGAGTTTCGCATATGACTTCACCATCCTCTGTTTTGTTGTCTGATCGTAAATTGCAAATTTTCGCGCCTTCTTACCATCATGGGCCAGGCCGCCCATAAAGCATCCAACCGTCCCAGTCTACGGTAGAGAACTATCTTAAATTCCCTAATCTTCTACAGAGACCCGTGGATGAACTCATAGATTGTTCACAGTCCCCTATTTTCCCGTAAGATCGTCGAGATCGAGCGCTATGCGGTACGGGTTGTCATCTTGGATGAGTGTCAAAACTACTTAGGGGGCGGAGGAAGGTTTGGGAGGAAGCGAGAAAAATAGAGGGCTGTAATAACATCACTGCAGCTCGCCTTCAGGAGGCATGACAGGAATTTTACGCCTTTTACCATTCATTTATTAAGAAACTCTGCTGGCAGTGAAAAACATGCCAGACACATAATTTCAATTCGTTTAGGAGAAACGGTGTTACAACATTCCCCTGGCCACGCTGCTTCAAAAGCATGTTGGCTTATGTGATTCATCCGCAAAATGGCTAAATTCCTTCGTGTGTTTGGGCAAGATGTGCCTTATGCTATTATGAAAGTGTACGTTTTATAGAAACGACGACTTGTCAAAGCCTTGTCAGTGTCGGCAACTTAAAGTAAACCCATTGTCACTTGACACAAATTAACATCTATTGTCTAATAACTAATCAAACTCGTGCGTTGCTGGTACAACACACTCCGTGAACGCGAGCTGCAGTGATGTTATTACAGGCCCTCTATTTTCCTCGCCCCCCTCCCCCTAGAGCTACATGTATACATGATATTCGATGTCCGCCCCCTCGGTCATTTGAAAATCAAGATGGCCGCCATTAACTGTAAGACACGCTATATCACAACCGCTATCTCACCGAAAAATAGGGGGCTTTGAACAGTCTGTTTCGCCCGGCATCCCCTGAGCACGCCTGAGAGTTTCGTTGATTGTCGCCTGCGGTATCGCAGCTGGACAAGTGGAATTTGAAGCAGCATTAGAAGAGGTGCTGGAAGGCAGAAGCCTTGATGCTTCACTTCGTAATTCGCTCACTCTTCCTTTCGTTCCTTTGTCCACACTTTCTACTGCAGATAAAAATGGCAGCCGAGGATACGACATGTGACCTTGCCATTTGACCTGAGCATGTGATCCCGGCCGAGCTCGCCCCAGGAAGATTAAATGAATTTTACTTTCGCAGTTTAAATGTAATTTACATTGGTAAGTTTAAAAGAAATTTGTTAACGTTTCAGTTTAAAGAATTAAGTTAGAATTCAGCAGTTTAAAAGACATTTTTCAGTAAATTTTAAATGGGAATTCCAAAGTTTAAATTTAAATGGATAGAATGAACTAAATGAAAATGTCAAAGTTTAAACCACAATTTAATCGAAGATTAAATGGATTTTCGTAAGAAGTTTAAATGAAATTTCCAAAGGATTAAATGAAACTCTTTTAAATTTAAAAAAATTTTAGATGCGAGGTTTAAATTTAAAAGAAATCATGTCCAAATCAAATATGAATCAACAGGGATTAAATATTGCTACATATGGGCAGGCATACTACCCTTATTCTGAGCTATCCAAACAGATACTTTGCTATGAATAAGCTTTACACGGCAGTCGCGGTAGTGGTACTGTAATTAAACAGACATTGTTTGCTCCTTGCACTAAATTCTTACAAAGAACGGGAAAAACAACTAACCTCTATTGATCCATATTTTGGAGTAACCATTCTCATCTTAGCCTTCTTCAGTCTTTGTATACTTAGTTATCTCAAGAGTCGGAGCGATCTGCCGAAAAATAATTTTCTTCAGTTCCAGTCTCCGAGCGGATACCTGATTTTGGAGTATCCATTCTAGTCACGACCAAAAATTTAGTCGATAGCCGTAAAAATTGAAAAATTTTAACCGTTAGCCGTAAATAGGGTAAAAAAAAAGTTAACCGTAAAAGAAATTGTTCCCTAGATTTGCTACTTTTAAGGAAGGCACTAAACTCACTTATGGTTGGTTTTTTATTTCGCGGCTAGTTGACTCCGTACGCACGTTAGGTATAGCGCCTTTTAGGTGAAGATCAAGACCCATTTCCATTTCGGCCGCTCTCTCGGGGAACTAATTTTTTTTCCATAGCGAAAGTGTGGCTTCTTGCTGGGGATTAATATTTGCGATTTTCAGGAGGTCGTGCCCTCGAAACACTAGTGAAACAACACAAAGAGATCTCACTGTTTGTAAAACAAGTTGCCGATAAACAACATTTCCCTGTTTTTCTCTGACGCTACGGTAGACATTGCCATGCCTAGTCCCTGTACGGCGTCTTCCCACGCAATTTCGGTCAAGGCATTTCGGTGGCGAACTCGCTCGGACCACGTGACCCGAAACGCATTAGCCGCGCGAAATAATAAGGCCTACGGACAAGGCAAAACGGCTGACAGTGGTTCCGTACAGTCCTTCGCTACCATTAAAAACACTGGACACGGGAATTTTGTTATTGGCCGTTTTCACACTAGAGCTAGAAACGGATTATCCGTCTGAGACTAGCCTGTGTACAGTCGCTCCCTTCCCGACAGACATGTACACCTCCTTTCCGATTTTTTTTCTGAGGGGAAGGGGCGGCTGTACACAGGCTATCTGGAACGGATAATCCCGTCTTCAAACTGTCCGTCGAAGTTGAAGGATAAAGTCAGGCCGATTGGTCATGAAAAATTAAAACTATTCCATTTTCAAATTAAGACGTATTACCTATCTGACGCGAATCATCAAACGGATAACCCGTCTCACACGAATAATCCGTCTTTAGTGTGAAAACGGCCATTTCTGTTGTAATGAATGTCGCGCCCCGGCCTTGAGTTAGGCGTTCGTGTGTGTGCTTTGCTTTTACACAAAGATTATTTTTAAATTGACTATTGACATTTTTATGTGTAAAATAATATTAGAAGTGGAATACTTTATAAAAAGTATGACCTATCAAATGTTAAAATTTTTCAAAAGAATAGCTTATTTCATATCCCGAGATGATCTTAAGACCTTTATTTTGCTCTAAAGATACAAAAAATATAGGTTAACTAATATTTAACTTTTTGAAACAAAAGAAGTTAATTTTTAACTTTTTTGTTAACCGTAACTGAAAAAAATTAGCCGATAGCCGTAAAAGAGCCAAAATTTTAGTCGATAACCGTAAAAGCCACCACCCCATTGAGACCCTCTATTAGCACCTACGTGTCTTCCCCAGCAGGTTCGCTCGTCTGGGGTGACTTTCCCATAACTAAATGCTAATGAGTATGCAGGAAGGATATTGAACTATAAGTGTTGGTGCCTTATGGTTAGCCCTTTCAACAGCATGCAATTGTAGTTATTAACCTCACCCATACTTCCATTCACGAAGTTCAATGACTCGTCTCACAAAGGAAGTGAACTTTTTAGTAACCCTATCAATGAAGAACAAAATGTTACCAGGAAACCAATAAATCATTCATTGCCTGTTACTGAGTGTAAAGGGCCTGTATTTTGAGTTTGCAAATCCGAGGAAAGTAGAGGTCAATGATCTTAACCTTTGCCAGGTGTATTCAACGCTTTAATTCTTACTTTGCATGCCTCGAATGCTTTAAAGAATCGCAGAAGATTCTTCCATATTGGCTGGATTTTTACGCTCATCTCTGTCTCATTTCGCTAATTAAACTTCTGCACCCTTTATATTCTTTGAGACTTTTTATCGGCCGATGGTTTTATCAAACATTAATTCTACATTTGGTCATTGTAAATCGCTCGAGAATTCAGAGTTTCTTTTCCTAACGTTACTCTAAAAATTATATAGGTATTCAATCTGGCATCGAGAGATTCCTAAGGAACCATCCATTTTATTTGCTTATAATGGTACACTCTCAAGGTACAGTTACATACTTTTACAGCATTTACTTAGAGTCAGTGGACAAAAGGAACAAATTTATATGGAAAGCAACAAAATCGTATTAGTGAAATTTGATTCACCTGTGATATTGCATAAGTGAAGTTCTCTTCCTTCAGTGAGGTGAGAAATAGTGCCAAAATCACCCAACAGGTTGTTTACCTAGAAATCAGAGTCTTACTCACCATGACATCACAGCGGGTTTCCACTCAGGTGACGACTCAAACCTACTTTATCACATTAATGATTTAAGAAAAAAGGTAAAAACACCAAGCGACTGCGACTTATAAAGCAACGGAAGAATAAGAAGGAAATCGAACACTCCGCTCTACGATTTCAATTTCTGGATCCTCTGACAACTACTTGTTATAGCGAAGACTCAAGTAGGTCATTGTTAAAAACTTTCCCCCGGTACATGGTTTAGACGGATTTACATAACTTGAAGTCAATATCAGTATAATTTGTGGCCTATTAGCCAGGGGCACCCAACGAGAATATAGTTCAAAACCACTTAAACATAGTATTGTTAAACCTATTTTAGTTTTTAAACGGTAGATATAGGCATATTTTTATCCCCTAAAATTTTTTGATCTGTTCGGATTTTCTAACTGACAGTCTAGTGATCCGAAAATTATAGGGATCAAAACTTACCTTTTCGAAAATTTCAGCCAGAAAAAGGGGCCCGAAAATTCTAGGTGACCTTTTAAGGGTAAAAATCCGTCAAAAATGGGCAATTATATACCATTTTTTAGATGTTCGAAAATCCTAGGAGAGGCAAGCAAGCAAGAAATTTTACAACAAATGTTCCGAAAATTCTAGGTCTCAAATCGTCTTCCGAACAGATATTTTCCGAAAATTGTCGTTGGGCGCCCTTGATTAGCTTCCAGTATTATATAGGTACATGAGTGCAATGGTAAGAATTCCATATTTTCATGAGTTGGAGAATGAAATGATCTCTGATAAACGAATGCAAATGTTCCTTCCATTACGGGAATACATACCACTTACATAACGAGTTCGAGGACCGTAGTGTGAGCTTACGGACCGAGTTTTTTCCACAAAGATTTATGGCCCAAGCTCTTCGCGCTTGGGCCATAAATCCAGGTGGAAAAAATAAGGTTCCGTAACTTCATAGTGCAACCCGAGAAAATGAGGTTCATAGAATATTTATTATATCTCTTGGGGAAAAAACTCAAAGAAACAGAACGGCCACTGATGGAATAGCGTGTGAAATACCTATAAACGCGACATATGATAAGGAAACCTCTATGGCCTCCAAAATCGTATCGTTAACTCACCCAAACTTTCATTTAGGTTTTGACTCTCTAATAATGCCTTCTCTAAGTTGCCTTTTAAGAGGCTTTTTGGAGAGCGAAGAAAGCTTTTTCCATTCATCGAATACGGGCCGTACCGTGAAGTACGGCCCCCTAAATTGACCAATCAAAGCGAGCATGCTATTTGAGAGATACAATAAAATAAGTTATTAGTTCCTTTATATGACACCTAGCTAGTAGATTCTTTTCAGAGTATATAAGAAGCAAAGTTAGCAGATATTAGCGGGTTGTTATAGGAAAGTAAAATGGCCGCTACTTATCAAACGGGTTTTGCGATTAGGCCCGGTTGTTTTTTTTTTTACTCTCTTTTAAAGATTTTCTTGAAAACGATATATGAGGTAAATGCAATTTAACCTAAAAACAAACCGCACGATGTCCTTCTTCACACAGACATATATAGAGCCACTTTTGCCCTGTTTGCAGCATGGATGGCTGGTTTAGCTCAGCTGAAAGAGTATCGCACCATTATTTGCCAGGTTGTAGGTTCAATTGCCCTTTCAGCCTCTTCTTTTCTCCTCAAAAGTCTGACATGCTATTGCGCCTTCCGTTTCGGCCTGTTCTTTTAATTTTTCATTTTTTTAAATAGCAATTCCTTGAAGTTTTTCTTTTATTTTTACGATTGCTAAACCCGCTTCAAATAAAATCACTGATCTGTGCTTACGTATTCTTATAGCTGTCTCGATAAAGAGGAGCAAAAATGAAGCTTGTTGCGATTTGTCTTCTGCTTGCATCTTTTCACATAAGTTCAGGTAAGTGTGAAAAAAAAGCTCAGGATAACAACTTAGTAGTTTGATTTACTTTGCGAGCACAAATTCGAGTATTTAGGGAAAAGTCCAGCATATATGATTAGTAGCTGTCAAATGAATATTTTCGTCAGCGAATGTCGCATTAATTGTGCCCCCTTAAGAATGGTATGTGTACCATTTTAAGGAAAAAAGGTTGTTTCTCTGGTATGTAAAAGTGATGTCTTCATGATAGTAGGCCTAATTTGCAAGGAAACCGCTGCTTAGTCCATATCTTGTCCTCAAAGTCCTCTAGTCTGTCGAATGATAACGTTGGAACGTCTAGACTGAGCCGCAGACGAAACTAAATCCCGGTAAGTAACGTCTGCTAAGTAGCGCCGAAACCTTTGTTCTGGGCCCCCCAACGACGTACCAGGATTTGAGCATGCGCGATGATAATGCATTCTTCAGAAAACTGGGAATAGCCAATAAGATTGAAAGAAAATTTGAAACCCACTTCTAGATTACGAGTAGTCCCTCATTTTTCCTCAAGGATAGTAGAGCGAGCGAAACGCGAGCGCGCGTGAAAATCACCCCACGCGAGAAAAGGCGACACGCTCTCTTTCCCCGCCGCGTGTCGCCTTTTCTCGCGTGGGGTGATTTTCACGCGCCCTCGCGTTCCCCTCGCTCTACTATCCCTGAGGAAAAATGGGGGACTACTCGTAGTCTAACCCACTTCCGGTGATTCGTTGAGTTCGTTGGGGGCCCCGAACAATGGTTTCAACACTGCTTCGCAGACGTTACTAACCGGGGTTTAGTTTCCTCTGCGGCACAGGCTATTGAAAGTCTAGCCTATTTATCATTGTACCTTGGTATGAATTACATATGCCATTAAATCGAGCTCCTCTTTTGATTCTAATTTTTAATGTCTATGTTTCTTTTCAAACAGTTGATATAGTGGAAGGTAGCTGTTTGGAGGGCAGTGTGGGCCGGAGTGACTGGTTTTCATGTTTTGAGAAAGAGAACAACGACTGCCCACACGGCTTTATCAAAATCCAAACACCAGCATCCAGTGATACTTATTATTGCGATGAAAGCGGCGAAAGAGTCTGTTGCTTGATTGTTCCAAGGATACAAATTGAGGTAAAGACGGCAGTCATGTTACGAACTGACAATTAGACACTTATGATGGCGTGGTTTTCAATTGACTGTGGCAAAACCAAACCAAAGCAGGTGTTTTTTTAACATATGCACATAAAGGTCAATGGACCAATCATAACTCAAAGTAGATAGACGCCGTCAGCAAAAAGGGCGGGAAAACGAGTGGGGTGGTCACGATTGGGTTTAGTTTTACTCTTGATTGGTTGATAAATCCGCGTTCGAGTAATGGTTGCTAAGCTGCACCCAATACCGGATCCAAAGAACAAGGTACAACTATTATAATTACATCATTGAAAGTTATAGGGACACATTCAGTTGGTGCACATGCGCATTAGATACTATTTCATAGCTAATTTGCATATCACAGTGAGGCGATCCATACTGTGTTTAACCAAATATAATAACAATGATATCATAGGATGATCAAAAGCATACTCAAAAAGAGGTTTTTCGGTAAACGATTGAAAATCAAGCAAAACACTGCGAAGACTGAAGGAGATTTCTAGATGTGCTTTGATTTCAGGTTCGGATGAATTGTTTTCAAAATGAGGGAGCTAGTGTCCGGGTCAGCGCGGTTCTAAAAGTGACTATATCCCATTAAATACAATGGATCTGTGTCATAACAGATGGCCGCAGTCCAATGAACCAATCAGAACTCAAGGCAAGCACATGTTGGGAAACGCGCGGGAAAAAGCTTGACACAAAGTCATGATTGATCATCATTATTATTATTATCATTATCATTATCATTCATTATTATTATCGTTATCGTTATCGTTGTCGTTATCGTTCTCGGTTTCGTTATCGTTATCGTTACCATTACCATTACAATTACCATTATTATTATCATTATCAATATCATTATCATTATTGCTATTATTGTTATAAATATTATTATTACTATTATTATTATTAATATTATTATTATTATTACAGTATCATTATTATTTTTATATTTTTCATTATTATAATTATTACAAGGGAAATTAAAACAAATACAATTTCTCATTTCTCTTGGTTCAAGGTTAAAGGCTCACCCTGTTTGGATGAGCCATGCAAAACGTCCAAATCCAAGAACAGAAAAACGAGGGAAATTGCACAGCAAAGTATCCCAAGGGTTCTTTCTTCAATCTGGCGAAAATCGTGAACAAGCATCGGAGGATCTCCAACAAACAGTTACCCTCAAGTTCTCACTGATAAATTAATACGGAATAAAATAAATCAATAAAGTTGTTTGTCTGTCTGCATTGTTACCTTCTTGCGTGATATGGATATTTATGCATGGAATAATCCAGTGTACGACTTTTTGGCGAACCTGCGATCTCATCATGATTGGCTACTCAAGAACAGTGTATCGATCGATAGGAGGTTCTGACTTTACTACCCAAAATACTGGAAATGTCCAACACGCATACTAGAATATATCATTTTGGGTTGATAGATTGCCGTTAGTTGATAGAAACCGCAAGTTTACTGTCCAATTGTTAAATCAGCCACATCGAAACAACACAACTCGATAGAAAAAGGTTCAATTTTTGTGAGCTAAGAAATCAGTGTATGACATGGGTAGCAGACAGTGTGAGATTGATAGTTGTATTCTCTGGGTGGAATGAAAGAACTTACGATGATGAAAATTAAAGGAACTCCGTGACCCCAGCTGGAGAAAAAGTTGAAGTTTATTAAGTCATTCCAAAAAAAAATTACTTACAATGAACACCGCCTGCAAATAGCGAGCTAATCTAGGCAGGCGGTGTTAAGGACATACAACAGATACAAACACAAATTACTAAAGGCGTTAAAAAAAGTCGATTTTGAATACATTATTTGTCAAAAGAGGAAAAAAGTGATAAAAAGTGAAGAAAAATATTATAATTTATGATTGAATTATAATTAAGATGCCTTTTTTATTTCAGAAATAAGAGTGCTATCTCTACCCTTGAATATTTAAGACAAGAATTGACCCAAATATGTTCCTCTTGACGAAAGGATAGCCAGAGTCACTAGCTAAATCTCCATATTTCCAGCTTACAAACGCTGCGTAAGAAATCAGGAGTGTGAAGCACCAGGGCCCGAAGCCGGCGGCAACCCGCGCAGTTTTTTGATTGCGTATAAGAGGCTATTTAAATGTTAAGTGGCGTCTGGTAGCCACTGCAGTGGCTCGTTTCGCCACCCTTGAACTCGCGAAACAACAGAAAACATATCTCTACCCTTAAATTCTCGATACTGCAGGCGAGAAAACCTCACCGAAAAGTTAAGCCGAGAGTTTGGTTACCGCTTTTCTAGCCTGTCGACTCGAGTACGAAGTTTAAGGGTGTCTTCCGGGGCGGTTTTCGTCCCGCGATGGCGTCACTGCATGAAACACGAAGACAAGAGCCCTTACACCTTTGCAAACAAAAGAATTGTACGTAAACCTAGAGTCTGAGGAACGGATCTCATTCTGAAAACGCAAACGTAATACAATGCTTTTCTTCTGCCGTTGACTTATCACTCTGCTGAATACTTGCGTTCACTGGCGTTTATATGGTGTCAGTAGCGGGGAGGGCTCTAGATATTATCGACCTAAACCAGACAACACACCAAAATATCTGTTAATGGAACATTTTTGTCTAAGTAAGAAATGAATGTTGTATTTTAGCTGATTTTGTAAACTTCTCGCGTTAACAAATTCAAACACTCTTTAGCTATGCAATTTTACAATAATTAGCCTAGCAGATATCACCAGGCCTCACCTGGTTCAGGTAAAGGGAAATTGCGGGAGGGTGATATCGGTAACACTTTTGTGTTCTGGCAGTGGGCGTCCCTTTTTTTGGATGAAATAAAGTCAAACGAAAGTTAGTTAGGATTCCACGCAAAGAAGTCAGCATGAATGAACTGGATGAAGGATACCTTTTTAACAGTTCCAAACGATCCCAAACTAAGACCTGTAGAAGAAGCTGAAAAGGTGGCATTTGAAAGTCTTACTAGACCTAAAACCAATGATGGCTAGTAGCATACCGCTGCGATTTTGACGGTTGACCGCCCGCACCAAATCAACTGTATTTTAAAACTGTCTGTGAAGTAGTTTAAAGCTATTTAAACGATTTCAAAACTATTTTTACCACAATTTGAGGTATTTTTATTATATTTCACGACTAAAACCAAAATAGCGTTTAAACTACATTTTGGAAAGAAGAACCTAAAATCAAAGCTTTAAAAAGTAGTTTGTACAAGTAAAGTTCAAAATCAAGTTTTAATTATGATGTTTAAAGACTATTTTGAATATACTTCCTCGTCTACGACCTTAAACAGCTCATAAATAGCATAGTTAAAACATGTTTGAAGAAGCTGTAAGAGGCAGTTCAATTTAAATTGTGATTTGAAATGACGAACACCTTGAAATCTCTCCAAACAGGATTAAAACTGGCTGTTTTTATAGTATTTTCATAAACTATCCTCATTTAAAAGGTATTTAAATGGAAACCTGTTTCCAAACCTAATTTAAACAGGCTGTTTATAGGGTGTTTTGAAAAAAAACCGGCTGTCCTCAATGGTAAAAAATATTCTTCTAAGGAAAAAAAGTCGACCAAATTTATTTTGTTTGCGGGGTATTTTTAAAAATTGATACCCGCAGTCACGGACTTGACAAACGAAGTGCAATAAACATGCAGATACGGTCTGCCAAAAGAAATAAGAACACATCGTCTAGGCACAGCCCATTCTACAAAGGCACTATTCTTATAGATAAGCCATCTCGACAGAAATGTTTCGTCGTCAATCCAAAAGAAAATTGACGAGAATTCTCAGTTCTGGACACATCCGATCTCTAATCATGCGCGTACTTAATAAGTAACCAGTAAGTATAAACGCCACAAAGCCCACTAGAAAACAAAACATTGAGCTGCCATACAGTTGGAAGCTAATGTATCTCCCAACAAAAACGAACAATCAGCGTTAAACTTCATTAGTCAAATAAAGTATCAAAATATGCGTGCATTTCGAGCCCATCGACCGGTTTGATAACGCGCGTTGTGTCACAGTGTGTGACAGGGTGAAAGATCAATCGATCCCCAATCGAATCATTATTCATCGAATCTCTCTGTGTATATCTCTCCACAGCCAGAGTTTAAATCAATCATTGATCAGTTACTAAGTTTTGAAACTTCTAAACTTCGCATCAACCATAACGTATCATTAAGATGCAGTGTAATCTAAATAGTAATGTGATCGATTTTGACACAGAACCGCAGTTAACCGCGCGCGTAGAACCGGATACGGTCAACGAAGATAAAATAAGCCCTAAACAAAATTATTTAAATAGACGCTCACCTCTCGTGTTGCATGAAGAACCAAACGCTGAAGAAATTTCTCCACATCGTTATCTTACGTTTATAAATCATACTGGATGAATAAAATTTGCTCGACTTAGCACGCGCCTGGGGACTTCCCGCGCAATAGAGTCACGTGGTAAAACCACGTGCTAAGGAACAAAGCATCTTTGTATTTTAAAATTATGGCGGACGGCTGTTGCTTGCAACTTGCTTTGAGTTGCTATTTACTGCGCAAAAAGAGTATTTGTCAACTCTGTGGACTGTCCAGACACGCAGATTTTGTTTTAATCACGAATCAAAATGTATCCGAATTGTCAGCGACTGGCTTTTACTTTTAAAGGAACGGATCTAAGTTCAACTGGTGATCACGAGTCTTCGCGATGCGAATAAATGTGAGCACGTTTGTTCCTTATTTTAGAATAATCTGTTATTGGAACGTCTAGGCATAAACGTTATGAAAAGGGGAGTTGGATATATGGCCTTTCGAAGAGCGCTGTCAATTAATTTATTACCAAGAGCCATTTTGGCTTTTAATTTGTTTATATGTAAAAGTAATTTCGATACACCAGGCGATACATCTCGTTCAGATACAAATCGATTCAGTCGAGGTGTACAACCAACATTTCGCGACATTTGTCTTGTTGTTCACGCGCAATAACTATACATCAGGTAATCGCAATATTTTTGCAGTTTCAGTATCGAAACGACTATTTTCCTTTACAGTTAATTGATCAGATTACATTCTTGCTCTCACGCCAAATTTGTCACGTTAATTATAAGCTTTGTGTCCGTCCTCTTTCGCTCACACATAGCAATACCAACCACAAAACCAATAGTGAATGCTCTGGCTCAGGCCTTTAATTGCAAGCTTCAGGATGATTTTAGTGGAATCAAATAATATTATTATTGTGTTAGGTCTTGCGAGAATGAATGTATGTATAGTTGGCAAGCAAAATTCAATAATGAAATTATATATTATACACATTTAATTTATTATATTGACTCAGTTAAGCCTAAAATGGTTATTTTTCTGCTTGGGAATTCGTAAAAAGTTTCAGGAACATGATATTTGGACATTTAGTTTGTTACATGTAAACAATCAGGATGGTTAGGCCTACTCTGGGACCTAAAGTCGCCTTAAGTCGCCCAAAGTCGCCTTAAGTCGCCTAAAATCGCCTTAAGTCGCCTAAAGTCGCCGAGTTTGGATAGAGTGCGAGCCAGCGAGTCATGCGAGCCATGCGAGTCTAGCCTGTTCCAGGCTCCGAGATAGTGGTGAAAAGTCGTTCAGTAAAAAGAAATGATAATAACGCGCGGGAGACAGGCCACCGCCCCCTTTCCCAAGTCGCGCGCGTCTTATTTTAGCTTTGCTCCTTTAATACGTCCCCACTATACTATCTGAGAGCCTGGCACAGGCTATGCGAGTCATACAAGCGAACCATGCGAGCCATGCGAGCCAAGGCAGCGAGCCATGCGAGCCATCTGAAAACTTATCTACACGAACGATGAAACCGTATCGTTTTCAAATCCTTTCTCTTGATTACGGTTAAGGTTTTAACACCAGAATTTAAAGCATTAAATATATTTTTGTTCGTACAGAAACAATGACAACAAGAACAGAATATTATATTTTTAACGGGAACCAGTCGGTGATTAAGCATGTAGTTCTCCAACATGTCGATTAGTCCTTGCACATCTTTCATCCCCAAATGCGCTGCCAAACACTGATAAAAGCAACGGTTTCTTTCCCCGCTTGGATCGATGTTTAGCGTGAAACCACGCTTCGTTGCTTCAACGAGACACTGCGTGCGTCGATTTGCCATCTGCGAACTAAATAAAATACATAAAACATTAGCAATGATGAATAATTCA
>CALNXI010000437.1:196373-248582 GCA_942486025.1 Porites evermanni | reverse complement strand
TAAAGCTGAGCACCATAGGCAGCTGCGCAGCAATAGAAAGTTTAACGTGCCAGTGTGCAAGACTGATCGTCTTAAAAAATCTTTTATTGTTAGCCATAGCCTAAGAATGTAAATAAATTTGTTTAAATATGTATATTTTCCTAACACAAGGTTATCCTAAGTGAAATGTTTTTGTTAGATTTGTACATTTTTATTATTATAGTTTTTTAAATCCATTTTAACTATAACTTGTATATTATACACGTAATTCAGTCTTCGGACTGCGAGGTGTTTCTTTTTAATAAACGATTTATCTATCTATCTATCTATCCATGCATTCCAATGGACGCAAAGATCCATAAAAAATCTGAACATGTGTATTTGTAGAAATATCCCGTTTATGTATTCTGTGGAAGTTATTATGGCTGTTGTTGAAGGATGTATATTTCCTTTAGCCTTTAGAAGGACTGTATTTTAATTTCAGTGTACAACAGTTTATTTTCTACTACTGTATGTAGACAACTAGAAGAATTTACAAGAAAATAATAATTATTTTAAATAAATAAATAAATAGTACATACAGTAGTGGGACACCCAAAATAACTAAAAGCTAAACTAGTTGGGTGACTGTAATTATGATAATTAAAACTGTGAAAGTCAGAAAAGAGGCACAACAAATACATTGAATAACTTGGCATGAAAGTAAATATACAGAACAAAACAGAAAATAAATAAATATAAACCATCAAAATATCAGTAAAGATTAATAGAGACTAATGAAATGCGAAGTTAATTCTTTTTTAAATTGATTGGAAGTACAACACTTGAATCTTTTACCATTATCATGTTAATGTCTTAATCGTCTGTGTGAACGTAGTCCTGAATAGGACTGTTGTTGTTGACAGTGACTGTCACTGTCAACAACAACAGTCCTATTCAGGACTACGTTCCCCCGGATGATCAAACTCAACCTTTTGAAATGACTCCTGGGTTCAAACCTTTCACAATATATTATACTTTGCCTGGTATTTTACTAGATATCTTTCATACAATTTGAAATTTGCTTTTTTGTATTTTGTTTGCTGAAAAATTTAGATTAAAGATGTATTTCTTTTGATATTGTACTACTTATTGTCATTTTAAAGCTTACTAAAATATTATTGTTGAATTTCATCTGCTTGGTAGGCTGTATACTATTTTTAATTTAGAAGGTGTTGCTTATTAATGTATATACTGCATGAAATATTTATGTAAAGTCTGCAGTCACAAATGATCTTACATAACTGGTTATAATCTTTTTGGACTGAATTTTACATTCTGCAATATTTTTGGAAAAGGTTAATTCGATCTTTCTTTGATTGCAGGTTCAAAATACTTTCAAATGTTTTATGTACTGTTTTAATTGTATTTCAAAGCTTGCAACTGGATGACATAATATATTTTTATAGGGTTTTTAGGCTGCTTTTAATGGTATTTTATCTTGCAGTATGAAAACTACATTTAAAATTGCATGTAGGTAACAACTAGTTTTCAAAGTGTTTTTAACCTGCTTTTAAAGGTGTTTTAACCTGCTTTTAAAGGTGTTTTAACCTGCTTTTAAAGGTGTTTTAAGCTACTTTTAATGGTGTTTTAACCTGCTTTTAATGGTGTTTTAACCTGCTTTTAAAGGTGTTTTAACCTGCTTTTAATGGTCTTTTAACCTACTTTTAATGGTCTTTTAACCTGCTTTTAATGGTGTTTTAACCTGCTTTTAAAGGTGTTTTAACCTGCTTTTAAAGGTGTTTTAACGTGCTTTTAATGGTCTTTTAACCTACTTTTAAAAGGTGTTTTAACCTGCTTTTCAAGGTGTTTTAACCTGGTTTTAAAGGCGTTTTAACCTGCTGTCAATGGTGTTTTAACCTGGTTTCAACGGTGTTTTAACGTGCTTTTAATGGTCTCTTAACCTACTTTTTAAAGGTGTTTTAACCTGCTTTTAAAGGTGTTTTAACCTGCTTTAATGGTGTTTTAACCTGGTTTTAAAGGTGTTTTAACCTGCTTTTAAAGGTGTTTTAACCTGTCTTTAATGGTGTTTTAACCTGTTTGAAGCAACATTAAAATGTATTTTAAAATGGTTTTGCTGAATTTGAAAAAATGCTCGTATAATTTTAAAACAGTTTTAAATAGATTTTAACATGGTTTTAAGCAGGTTAAAACACCATTAAAAGCAGGTTAAATCACCTTTAAAAGCAGGTTAAAACACCATTTAAAACATAATTTAGTAACTATTTTTAATATTATTTCTAAATACAATAAAAACAGTTTTTAAAATATATTAAAACTATGTAAAAAATAGTGTTTGGTTTGGTACGGGCGGTTAAGCGTTGGTGCCTTATAGTTAGCCCTTTCAAAGGCATGCAATTGTAGTTATTAAGTCCACCCATACTTCTATTCACGAGGTTCAATGATTTGTCTCACTAAGGAAATGAAATTTTTAGCAACCTATTGATGAAAAATAACATGTTACCAGGAAACCAATAAATAATTCATTACTTGTTACTTAGTGTAAAGGGCCGGTATTTTGAGCTTTCAGAGTTTCTTTCCCTAACATTATCCTAACAATTACATAGGTATTTAATCTGGCATCGAGAGATTCCTAAGGAACCATGCATTTTATTTACTTATAATGATAAACTTCCAAAGTACAGTTACATACTTTTACAGCATTTACCTAGAGTCAGTGGACAAAAGAAACAAATTTATACGGAAAGCAACAAAATTGTATTAGTGAAATTTGATACACCTGTGATATTGCAAAAGTGAAGCTCTCTTGCTTCAATGAGGTGAAAAATAGTACCAAAATCATCCAACAGGTTGTTTACCTAGAAATCAGAGTTTTATGCACCGTGGCATGACAGCGGGTTCACACTCAGGTGACGACTTAAACTTACCTCATCACATTGTTAATGATTTAAGAAAAAAGGTAAAAACACCAAGCGACTGCAACCATAAGGCAACAGAAGGATATTCTCTAAAGAAGCGAGAAGCTCTGGTCGCTAGATTGCGGTAGGTAGTTTGCCAAAGCTCTTAATTCCAGCAAAGTTCCCAAGCGATAAAATGTTTTTTTTAGGGACATTCAAATTAAAGGGAAGGGGATATATTTTGAGACAATAGAACTGTTTTCCCACTGATAATAGGTTTATAGCTTTGTTTGTAGATGCAGGGGATTTCACACTTTCTTTCTTTCTTTACCCATTCTATTTCAAGGTTCTTTCATTTCTGAGATTTTGTTTTTATCGCAATTTTGTTTCTTTTTAAAACTAAATATGTGAGTCAATGATTGGAATATCTCAACTTAATTGTTTAAATGCTTCGATTTAAATAACAACTAAATCCTAAACTGGGACTAGGTGGAAATCGTGCGCTGTGTGAAAACGGCATTTAAGTCTTATTCCAAAAATCTTTTGACCTGACCTGAACAAAAAGCGATAGTAGTAGTAAACCTTTATTTAACTAGGGTAATCCCTTCAGAATACTTAAAAGTATATCTGTTATCAATAGGAGCCCTAAATTAAGACTAACAAGACGCTACGGAGCGTACATTTCGGCGTCGTGGTTGTGGAACTAATTAACTGTAAATGCGGAGGAATAGTAAGAAATCAAATATGGTAAGAGTAAAGTGTTAATTTGTGAAATTATGGGATTTGTCAGGATATTCTGAAAAGAGCAACATCCAAGAGGCCTACTTGCCAAAAACTAGCATTTCGGGACAAATTGTCCCCGAGATATTAGCCCAGTTATGCTCTGATGACTCCATACAAATCCTTCTAAAAAAAACAATTCTCTATTTTTCTTAGTCACATCAGGCTTCAAAAACAGCATAGCAGTCTCATGTACTGATTAAAGATATGTAAGGCATAGGTAAGGAGTCAATTACGTTGAGCATGGAATTGGCTAAAACTCAAGGTCACGAGTTCGAATGTTTTGAGGATAATTATTCACTGACTATCAGCACGCAGGGATGTCGGATTAACACAAGGAAGTTTAACACCAAAGGAGCATACCCTTTACAGAGCTTTAAAACACAGCATCCACCAACACAAACTTGACTTAAACTTTGAGTAAAACTAAACAGCCTCTACCAATAATAACAAACTCTCACTTGAACTTCAGATATCTTACGGCGTCCGCGAACTTGTAAACACAATACCTGAAAATCGACCTTCGTCACACTTGACTAAACACAGCAGTCCAGCTCGTGGGAAAAAAACTTAGTTCTTTAAAAGAACTCGCTTGGAACTTGTATACCGTTTGACATAAGGTTCTAGAAAATACTAAACAGCAGGCGAATAGTGGTAGCTTTTCGACATATTTTATGATTTCAGTAACTGATGCAAATCTGCTGACTCATGCTGAAATGTAAACATGCTCTAATAATTAATTATTCATGGATAATCCAAAAACGTAGAGAACGTTCGAGAAAGTCACGCAACGCATGAAAGCAATTTTACTACGTAACACTCAACAAAGACAAAATGTCTTTTTGCAGCATTTTGTAACTTTAAATTCATCATAAAACAGTTCGAAAGGAGGGCTCACTCGTGAAATGTTTTTCAACACTCGAAGAGAAATTTCGTGTCTCTGCGCGGCCACGAAATATCCTCTATTTATTCCTCGAGTAATAGCCCATTTTACAGTTGCCCGTGAAAACGAGGCTGGAGTTGACCTTGTTTTGATACAGCCCTTCCTGCTTTATTATGTAAATCATGTCTTTCTTATGCTAACTAGTATTTTTTAAGCAAAATTTACATTAGAAAAGGATGGAGGTTTTTATCAAAACAAGGTCAACCTCAGCCTCACGTTCACTCAAAGGCTAGGACACTAAGCACACAACTGTAAACTGGCCTATTAAAGACTAAACTCGAAGTGATCTCAAGATATCACGAAGTAGTCAGGTCTCATTTCGTGAAATAGTTGAAACAAGCCGAAAAGTCACGAACTTGCACGCCCAATCTTGTCCCGAAACTAGTGCATCATTTCATAACTATTTTTCATATCCCAAACTACCTTGGGTCGCAGTAGCGCAATCGGCTAATCCCTCAACTTAGAGTCTCCTCTGATCTGACGGGTCACACAGGTGAGTCGGTTCAAACCCCGGGAAAGCCAAAATAATAATTCTTTCTTCCTCGAAAAAGTTAAAGAATAAATCAAAGAAATCGAAGTGATCTCGACATATCTCGAATTACTACGGCTCTCACTTCGTCAAATAGCCGAATAAAACCGAAAACCTACAGACTTTGCATGCCCAATCTTGTCAAAAAATTGTAACTTTGATACATTCCTGAGCGTCGCGAAACCTTTACTTCGCGCTCCGCCGAAGTAATAAAAAAGTTCAAAATAAATAATAAGAAACTAAGTAACTATAAGTTAATAATAGTACAGTATAACAATTAAAACTAATTCTTATTTACTAAATAATTATTATACACAACTGAGCCATTATAATAAAAACTTTTCTTGGCGGTCTCAGTTCTTACTGCAGGTAAGTATATAAAATTGCTTCTTCTTGTTTCTCTTGAAATAACTTCCTTATTCAAATTAAAATAATTGTTTAAAAACTGTGGTACATTATTATTTAAACACCTCTTCACTAAACCTAAAATATCAGCGTTACGGCGATCTTCTAAACTCTGAAATTTAAGACAGTCGGTGGATCGATGTTGTACCACATTTAGATTTAACTATAATTTTCGAGGCCCACCTTTGCAAACATTCAAGACTTTCCATATCTGCTTTATTGCAGCTGGACCAAACAACATCGCAATAATCAAAAATGGGCAAAATTAATGAATTATACATCTCGAAAGCTGCATGTATAGTGATATTCCTTCTAAGGCGCCCTAAGACACCAACTCTTTTACCAACCTTAGAAATAACATAACGAACATGGTCTTTCCACGTAAGACTATCGTCAAGAACGATGCCTAAATACTTAAAATCATAAACTCTATAAATTTCATAATCACCTATTTTGATAACTACTGTGTAAGTAGCTTTAGAAAGCCTAGCATCAGTTCCGAAAATTGCAAATTCTGTTTTTCTTTTGTTGATAAAAAGAAAATCACTGAGAGTCCATTTATTCACTTCATCTAGTTCGGCATTCAAAGTTTCCTCCAAGATTTTAATGTCCTTGTGGGCTGCAAAAACAACAGCATCATCAGCGTATAATAATATATTACATTTGCTGATAGCAGTAGGTAAATCATTGATGAACAGCACAAACAACAATGGTCCAAGGATTGAACCTTGCGGCACACCAAAAGCAACATCACAAGGGTCTGACAGAGTACTTTGGACTGTCACCACTTGTCGTCTATCGGTTAGGTAATCCCTAAACCATCCAAGCTCTTTTCCAGTGACTCCATATCCCATCGTGAGATTCTCCAGTAGCATGTCATGGTCCACTGTGTCGAACGCTTTCCGCAAATCGATGAAAACTGCACCAGTTAGTAGACCCTGATCCATACTGCGCCTTATGCTGTCAGTGAACGATAAGACAGCCAAATCAGTAGAGTGGCCCTTGCGGAAGCCACATTGGTAGGGGCTCAATAACTTTTCTCTAGCCAGAAAATCATATAACTGCGTGTGAACTACTCTTTCCAGAACCTTGGATATGGTCGGTAGTACAGATATCGGTCGATAATTATCCATGTCATTTGATTTGCCATTCTTGAACAAAGGATTTACACGTGCCCATTTCCATTCAGATGGGACGTAACCATAAATCAAAGAAGCATTAATAAGAGTAGTCAACGGTTTGGCAATTATTTCAGCTGAGTCCTTTAACAGACGTGCAGGTAACTGATCAAGTCCAACAGCTTTTTTGGTTTTGAGCTTCTTTAGTTGATCACGGATGAAATCGACAGATACTTCCTCAAAACGGAAAGTGTACGATGGATCTGACATCAGAAATTTGAACGATCGTGCAGATGGTAGACATCGTCCAAAAACTTGAACGAGTCTGTTCACAGTTTTAGTGAAGAAATTATTAGAGCTGTTTGCAATTTCCTTGTCATCGTAAATTTGAGTTCCATTAACATCAATACTGGTAACACGCTTTGTTTTAAACAAAATTCCTGTATTCCACTTGTTGTATTTGTAACTTACAAAAGACATTGTAAGCATTAAATTATTGCAGAATATAGAAGCACTATTTACAAACTAAATTAACTGTTGGAGCTTACAAAGAAAGGAAAAAAAATACCGCAAAGTTGAACGCGACTCCTTTTAATAGAGGGCAATGATTAAGAGGAAAGAGCACAGTGATAAAGCCTGGAAGCTTTTAAAATCTTAGTAACCCAAATATTAAGCTTTAGATTGTTAGGTTATGTGAACACTTAACAACAATTCTGAAGCATCACTTCTTGTTTTCATGAAAGCACATACATTTTCATGGGAATGAAGGTCATTCAGATAAAACGAAAGGCTCCTCGGAAAATACGCCATACAGTGCGTAACGCTATTTACCAATAACGACTACTGAAGGGCTTTTGGGGGTATAAATTGACGACCCCTCCGATATTTTAAATCCTAAATGGCGAGGGGTAGGTTCTTCCTGTGTTATAGGTGATTCAACCTCCAGTTGGCTACCTAAAGTATCCTATCTGATCTGTCTTTTTGCAGGGCCTAAATTGGCAACAGACATACGATGGCAGCATCCATAGGATGCTGGGTAGTCTTTCTCCTGTTTGGAGGAATTTGGAGCCTTTCAGCTTCTGCAGGTAAATGCCCCTACCAGCCGTTTCTCTAGGGTCACAGTGGGGTTAACCGCTAAGCGTGAAAATGTGAAAAAAAGATAACCGTCGCTCTAGTTTTTTTTATAGGGCATTTTTTACAAGAATGTTGTGGCTGAAATTGATCAAAATGTGTTGAAGAACATGCTAAGAACGCACTCACTCTGAGACTAACAGTCGAAGCATTTTTATGACAAAACACGTCGTAACAACAGCCGGGAGGAAAGCGAGAAGAGGGAATCTGATATCTCCTTACATCTAAAGGTGTTAACGTTGTAAACCTCTACTCTAACAAAGTAGGCAATGACAAGACATCCGACGTAACGTAACGCTACGTAACATAACAATGTACTTAATTAAGCTTCAGGCTTCACAATATAAGAAAGGTAAGAACATCCAGCCTGGTGTTTCTATATAAGAGTGTAATTTCGAAAATTTTTAGTCTTAGTTTTTAAGTACTATGTTATATATTTAAGGTTAACGTGCACGGCTCTTTAGAAGACCACTTTTTAGTGAAATGATCCCGTGGGTAGTACGACAGATTGCTGTAGTCTTACTGAAAAGAAAAGGTATTGCAACAATGAATTAATCGACTGACTGACTGACTGACTGATTGATTGATTGATTGATTGATTGACTGACTGACTGACTGACTGATTGATTGATTGATTGATTGATTGATTGACTGATTGACTGATTAATTAATATTTGCCTTGCCAGAAGAAGACCCAGATCATATCTACAGTAGCGACCCGGTTCTTTTTGCTGCCGGTGAGTCGTCATCCGCCGGCAGCTCATGGTTGACATGTGGTAACAAAGAATGTAGCTTCTCAAAGCGACAAGTGTATGAAAACGCCTTCACTCACCGAAGAAAAGTGCTGTACATTTACGCCAAGGAGCGATCCTCAAAAAATAATCCCATTCGTTATGGAGACGAGGTTGCCCTCTTTTACAGGGAAAATGACCAAGGGTTTGGCTTGTGGCTGAGCTGTGAGTCAGACCGGAAGCAGTGTAGTTTAGGTACTTGTCCGGGGTTGCCACACCTTAAACACTGGATGTGGAATACGGAATCGTGCCCAGAAAATAAGTTCATCGTTGCTGGCAGTTACATCTCTGACTATCACGACAGCCTCGGAAGAAGCCGCCCTTTGAAAGTTGGAGACCAAGTTCACTTCATCAGGAACTCTACACGTTTGAACGGCACGCAATCCGTAAGCTTCAGCGATTCCTTCGCATCCGATTTGGGAGACATACAGATGTTGATCGGAGGTCCTTTTCAAAGTGATACTGGAAAACTGATCATACAAAAAGGTACAGAGAATAACATCTGAACGTTGATATTTAAATCCAACCCTTTTTAAGCCCTTATAACCTCTACCCAGTATCGATCTGGCTAAAGCAGGAATAGAATTAAAGTACCCTACTGTGAAATCAAATTATCAAATGCCCTAATCTAAGTAATGACACACGGAAAGGAATATTTGTTGTGTTACAATAGTCTGCTTACCAGCAACTGCTTTGATCGTGCTCTTAAAGACAGATCTCGTCCTATGTACATGTAAGGGGGTCCGAAATCCGGAATCCACCATTTTTTGGGCTTTGAAATACGCAATCCGGAATCCAGGTATTTTGGAGTCTAGAATCCATTTACACCGAATCCTAAACGATTTTGGATTCCTTCACATGGGGAGAAACAACGCAGCTATTTTAAAAAGCCAGTCTCAGTTCAGTCAGCAAAGTCTCTTTTACCAAAATATTTGGCCTTGTTTTAGCAGTGATGGAGTGCGGACACACGGTTCACCTCCATCCTTTGGCTCTTTGCCTCGCTCATAACCAAATACTTTAGAATTGCTTGAAGGATTTTAAGCACCCAATTGACATGTACAATATTCACAGATATGGTGGAGAAATGCGGCGAAGTGAATTATGACGTTCGCTATAAAGTGTGTGACAGATGTGGTTCCAATCACTTTGTGCGTCCTAAGAAAGAGACCTGGAAATGCTGCGCTGGTGAGAAGCCATACAACCCACAAAAATCTACTTGTTGCGAAGGTTTCCTGAGCGATCTGTCTGGTGCTCTTAGAGATGCGAAAGGGGCAAGATGTTGCGGCGTGAAAGGCTACTTTCCTGATTTACAAACTTGTTGCCGTGGTAAGGAACTAAGCCATCGATATTTTTCAATAGGGTTGGATAACGAGCTCAGAATCCCGAAATCCTTAAAAATTCATAGTGTTCGTGTCGATTTTCAGTGTTATGCCTGATTCTACTATGTTTCACTCAAAATTTAATCCCTGATTCCCAAAACGTTGAGAATTTGTCTCTCTGATCCCGCAAACGCTTTCCAATTCCTAGAGATTTCCTAAACCCTTAATTTAACTGCCAAAATGGATCGAAATGTAAAGCTTCTCCTCACAGTATTTTAATACAACGATGTATTAAAATACATCGTTGAGCAAACACATGGAGGAAATTTCGTACTTTAACAAAGTGAGGATTTTTAGTTGATCTGTCATCAAATTTTTTTGACTGCATTTTACGAAAATGCTAGAGACTCACTATGAGACTTACTACTTAGAACTGGAGAAAGGTTAAAAAATTTATCTGCTCGTACCGCAGGGTTTGGGATCCCAGCTGTCGGTTTGTGAACCCCCAGGTTACCACATTGCATTTCAGGCCTTTGAACCCTGATAGCGTAAACCTTCTTACTTATCTGGTTTTTTGTTTTCTTAAGGTAAGGTCCACTATCTTCCTGGACAAGACTCGGATGCTGATGACAGTACGGTCCAATGCTGCGGCGATAAACCCTTCTTGACGACGCAGGCCGTCTGCTGCAATGATGTTGTCACGTCGTTGCTGTCTGTTAAAAAGGCTGATATGCGATACTGCTGTGGTAATCAAGGCTTCAACGCCGAAGAGAGTTTCTGTTTGACATGCGGAAAAACAAAGACAGTCGTTCCACTTTCAGAAAAGGCCTTGTGGAGTTGCTGTCAAAACAAGAAGGTCTACAAACTCGATGATTCAAAGTGTTGTGATTACGGCGTAGAGAAAGGAGATCAGTGTAAGTACAAGCATTATAATCCAAAAACCTTTTTTTTTCTTCGTAATTTTCGATCGACGTAACAACAAGGCTTCAACATCTATTTATAAAATATATGCAGCTCTAGTTAAAAACGTGATAAATTATTCTCTGGCAAGCCTGTTCGTGGCGTTCACTCAAGTACACTACGTTCCTGCGAACAGAGCAAGGGCATCCTTGCGTCTTTTGTTAGTGGCAGAACTGCTCTTGTAAGAAACGGTCATACATTATTTTCTGGGAAGCTTGTTCATCGCGCTTCCTCAAGTACACTACGTTCCTACAGACAAGCTAAGGGCACCGTTGTGTCTCTTATCAGAGGCAAAGAATTAGAACAGTTGTGTTTTACCGTACACATACAACACAATCACAGAATATAAGGGAGGATACAAAGCGATGCATAAGTTTAACAAATAATGCGTCAAAATGGAGTTTACACTTAGATGTTTACACACACTCATAACTCATAAAGGGAAGGTAGGCAAAACGTTTCGCTTATTGATGGTCATGAGACGCTCAAATGAAGTATTCTTCATATATTCACATGAAAGGTTATTTACTCCCTGACGCGCTCACTATAAAACCTGTAACTTTTTTTAAGCAAAAAAAAAGTTTGCAGTTTTAATACAGGGTATCCATAAGTAGGGTTATTGTGTCATTTTAAAGGATCCCTTTAAAATGCTTGAAAAAGTAATTTAGATCTTATCAGTACCAGCTATCTGCTCCTGGAAGCATTGTTTTAGAATTTAATCTTCCCTTGTAGGTAAGTGCATATTTCATAACAACACTTTCCTGTCTGGAGAGCGTTTTGGAGACCCAACAGATCCCCCATCGACACCCTGCCGCAACTGTGTATGTCAAGATGGCACCACCATTTGCGACACAGTTCTGCAATGCCCAGGTCTACTGCCACATGGCTGCACCTTCTACCCGGCTAATGGAGAATGCTGCCCCATTTTCGAATGTTTTGACAAGCAACGTAAGTAAGGAACATTAAAGGAATTGCAAAGTAATAACAACAGTGTATTTCCCCTTTATATTTGGGAAGGGTGTTGCGGTTGGGCTTGCTCTTTGACAGAAAGTGGACGCCATTTATAGTCAGGTTGGAAACACTATACTGTAACACTCCGAAGCTCTGTTTTTCAAATACAAAAATAAGCCCAACCGGATTTCTCGGAGCCTTATCTGGTCCAAGTCTATCTTTTCTAGTGCTGTTGTTTTATTTGGCCTATAGCTCTCTTAAGATTGTCCATATGTCTATTGCTCGAGCTTCGAATGAGGAAATTCTCTTTTGTGCACTTTGATTTTGTTTGTTTTGTACGTACTGCTCAGGTGACAATAATCACAAGCTTTTCATGAGGAGAAAGTCCCACGTTTCTGCCAACACAGTTTTTCCAGAACTGGACGCACTAACTATTTCGGTTTGGATGAGAACGGAGCAAACCAGTGCAGGCACCTTACTTTCGTACGCTACTAAAATCCGAGCCAACGAACTGGTGATCAGATCGCATCCTAATTTCAGGCTGACGTTCAAGGATTCTACCAGTGACGAGTTCAGTAAAACCCTAAATGACGGTCGTTGGCATTTTGTATGTATTCAGTGGGAATCATCGACTGGACAATGGTCTCTTTTCATAGATAATCCGAGTGAAGCGACAGAAACGTTCTCCCTCGGCCAGGGCAATACACTTCAAAAAGAAGGCTACCTTGTTCTTGGCAGACAACAGAAGCCGAAAACAAATCTAATCGATGCAGAAGCGTTTGTAGGAGAGATTGCGTACTTCAATGTATGGACCTCGAAGATCACTAACATCAACGATGTGAAGACGAATTGTGATGGCTTTCATGGAGGGGATTTGGTTCATTGGTCCGTTGGGTCAACCGCTCCTGGGACCATTGATGCTCACCACAGTGCATCCATTATAAAAGCTGATGTCACGGGAATGTGTACAAGTTTGTGCTATGTTAGATTTGCAATATATTTAATAATAAAACCTTTATCCAAGACTGAATCTATAAAACTATTTGAATCGTTTCTTAGTGGAAACAAATCACACTAACTTAAATATAAATCAGCTTAAATATATGATTAATTGAATAAATGTATAACTTAATAAATAAATTAATTAAATTAAAAAAGTGGTAGATCGTGTTTCAACTTCGAAAATCCGGGCTTCGTTCTTTGTTTTGACGCCACATTGGACGCACCGAGTGGGTGTGGAAACGAGGAGTACAAACGTAAAGGGGGACCGCGAGAGAGACGTAAATAGAGGTGGCTGGTTAACAGAGCCGGCGGCTTAACAGAGGCTGCACTAACAGCATTATTCGGACAGTATATACAGGACTTTCACAAAGTCCCGAAAATAAAGATTAAAGAGCTTTTAAAAAACGGTCACAATTTATCTTGTATTGTTTCGCAGGTCAAAATGCTGAGAACGCTGACGTCATTACACCAGGGAAAGAAGAGTTTATATGGGAGGCAGATGGATCTGAACTTGAATCCCTATCCGGGGAAACCTGTGCTCAAAGCACTGTGTTTCGTATACAAAGCACATATCATGCTTTCCGCCTTAAAGTTTGCCCATCCTCAACTGCTGGCTCCCTTGGAAACCTCCACGTCTACGTTGTGAAAGGAAGCAGCGACAGTAAACTACACTGGCCTTTTCAGAATTCTCTCTGGTTGTCTGTGATAGTAAGGAACGGAAATACAAAGATACATCGCCGTATTAAATACGACTCAGTTGAATGGAGGAAGTCAAAGAGGTGGTCTCTGGTGACTGGTTCTTGTCCTTCTAGAGACGCTATTAGCGACGTTTCAGAACCGCAGTTAAATCCTGAGAGTTGGGAGTGGACAGATTTCATCACCCGGGCAGACGCCACAAATAACTATGAAGATGGAAAGCTCCGAATCAAAGCTATTGTATACACAAAGGAGGAAAGTAAGTATATACAGGAAATTTCCACCTTGCTAGTGCGTTATTCGTGGCGGAACACTCTTAAGCCTGTTAATTTTAATGTGAGACCCTTGTCACTGAGTTGACACAGGCTACAAGTTTAAAAATTAGCAGCGTTTCTCCGTTTTTTTCCTGCGTCAGAAAATGGACATGTTGCGCAATTCGAAATTTCCCACCAGTACCTGCTCGGTATTGCTCTTTTCCTCATAGTTCGGCTTGAAAATGCATGACTACTGTTTGGGGGTACTAGAAAGGTTGTCCAAATCGGTATATTTAATTTTACCATATTTGACTTACCTACCACACCTCAAGAGAAGTTCAAATTGACCGCAAGCACCATTAGACTTAAAATACCCTGCGAATGATATCCAGTTGTCTAATGATGGTAAGAATAAAAGAAAAAAATTGTCAAGATTTTGCCTCGAGGAGTCTGTGGTCACACAAACTAAGTGAGAACGTCATGGTGTGATTTAACTGGTAAATCGAGTCAACTCTTTGCAGGTAAGAAACCGTCCTCAAGTAAGGTAAACGAATGGAAAAAGGCTGTAATTTCCAATAATTTATCGATCTGTGCTTTGTAACAAATTTTACTGAATATTACTGGGCATTTTGCTCGGTTAATAAATTCTTCATTATATCGTTTTGTGATTATCGGCTGATTATTCTGTGGTGATAAAACATTGCTCTTCATTTCACTAGCCCTCAAGGACTGCCTGGAAATGCTAAGTAGCAGAAAAATGATAATAGGAAACAATAAAGGATTCAAGATAAGAGGCTTTGGTTGATCGGTGATGGCCATTGCTATGAAATGACTTTTGCAATTCAACGCTATTTAAGGTGTAGTGTGAATTATTTGGCTCCTCTCCTCTTAAAAACAACTATATGTTCGGGACAGAAAGTGTCTTTGAGTAAAAACTAAGTCATCAAATCATTTTCCTAGCTATAAAACTTGGAGCTGCTACACAGAGAGATTTAGTTATATGGAAGGACTTTCCGGGGCCGCTACACTAGTAGTGTTCTTGAAACACCCCCTCCAACACACCATAACTTTGTAAAATACCATCGAAAATTACAACCTCGCCAGAGTCGAAGTTGTCTTGATTTTATACGTACCCTTAGTTTCAAGTGTCAAGTTTATTAAGTCTTCCAAAAGATTATTTACAATGAACACCGCCTGCAAATAGCGAGCTAATCTAGGCAGGCGGTGTTAAGGAGATACAAACACGAATTACTAATTGAAGGCGTTAAAAAAAGTAGATTTTGAATACATTATTTGTCAAAAGAGGAAAAAAAAGTGATAAAAAGTGAAGAAAAATATTATAATTTATGATTGAATTATAATTAAGATGCCTTTTTTATTTCAGAAATAAGAGTGCTAGTGTCAGCATAACTGTCCAGAGTTTCTAAAGTTACAAATAGTAATGCTTGAATTTTCTTTTTGAATATGTGCTTTGGTAGTTAGTTAATCTAATCTGCGTAGCAAGCGCCTAATAACGATCCATTGCTGTCTACATTTTGTGTATCTTAGGTGGCTGGGTCTATTGGAATGGTCATTATTACAGTCAACGTAAACGAGATCAACTTAAGGAATCAACTTGGTACGGAGCGGAAGGCGATTGTATATCGCACGGTACCAGCGTTCATTTGGCGTCCATCCACAACAAATTGGAAAACGACTTTGTGAGCTCACGCGCTTCTGGTGATCAGTGGATGGGATTAACCGATAACAATAACCAAGAAAAGTCCTTCAACTGGATAGATGGCTCAGCTTTTGGAGGATTTACTAATTGGGATACGAATGAACCCAGCCAAGCAACGGAGCATGGAGACTGTGGGGTACTCAAGGCCAATGGAAAATGGACCGACGAACCGTGTGAAGTACAAGATACCACCAATGAGGTGACAGTTAGGGACGGTGCTGAAGTAGCAGCCCCAGAAAGAGAGTACACTTGCAAGACTTCAGGTAAGAGAATCCACCTTTGATACATTTATTTTACATGGTTTTCTTGGGATGGAACATGTGGAAGAAAGCTGTGAAATATAACTGAGTACACGTTTTTTTATAAGAAGGAGGTCCGATTTTGCGGTTGAGGCTGGAACGAATGTGAAGGCTCCTATTTTTGAGCCTGAAATGCCCTTTAAGTATGTTCTTACATTACGCGTTATACAAGGAATTATTATGGATGTTCTTATTTTCTATGATATGAACATGACCAGGAAAAATGGAAGCATACAACTCTTTAAATGTACTGACTAATTTAGTTTAGTTTTCTTTTCTCTAATGCTGTTGTTTTTCCCCGGGTATTCCTCAAATTTAAATTGTTACTAGGCGTTTTTAGCTAGATTGAAATAAATAAAAATGCGTTGTCTTTGTCTCTCAGGCTGGTACGTTTGAAGCATGTTTTTAACTTTTGGGTTTATTTTTAGCCTCACCGTTCATAAAACGAGAGTAATTAGTGATGATCATTTATTACTATTGTGGATTACTGCTTGAAAAGCAAAGTCGGTATTTGGTTTTACATGCACAGTAAATGAAAATTTGCAAACAGCTTGAGTAATACATAATTCCTTTTATCAATATCTCACTATAAATTGACGTTTTCGTACTCAAAACACTTAGGATGTAGAAAAGAATGTAGAATGGAATTACCAGTCGGAATCTCGACATTAAAAAGGAGAACCTATAATGTCGACAATGATAGACAGTGCTTTTGTATAGCGCACTTTTCCATGCGGATGTGTTCAAAGGCGCTTTACATCTACGATATGATTACAACGAATGAGTAAGCCTAGGGTGGTCACACCAGGGTTCGTTACGTTCTCAGTGGTTCTTTTAGAATGGAGAAGAGAACCGCTATTTTCAGGTGGTTATCCGAGCTTTATGAAGGTTTAACCAGTTGTAGATGTATTATAGCAACAGAAGCACCTTCTGCTCAGTAATTATTTAAGACTGAGTGTTCGTCCGGCCTTGGGTTGAGCGCAAGACCTCCCGCATTGTATTCCAGTACCGTAGCCACTTAGCAAACGGGTCGCGGACGATGAAAAAGTAAAATGTCGGAAACTCCATATAGAAAAACTAAATTCTTGGAATCTCGCTGATGAAATAGTAGAGGCCTGTAAACGTTATGTTGAAAACTTAGATTCTTGATATATAGAAAAACTAAATTCTCGGAATCTCGCTGTTGAAATAGTAGAGGCCTGGAATCTCTACGTTGAAAACTTAGATTCTCGGAATATCAAATTTAAGAAACGTATTAAAACGTATTAGAATCGTCTCCATAAACGGACTAAGCAGCTCTGTCTTAACTGGAAAAATATAAGCTGGGATGGAATTAAAAAAAAAAAACATTTTGTTTCATTTCCTTTCTATGTTAATGTTTTTTGCATGGCGTACTTTTCCATGTGGATTATACCTCAGCAGTAAAACGTATCTTTTCTCTGTTTTTAAGGGAGATATGTCGACTTCCAAACTCCACCAATCTTGGAGAAAAAGGTATGATATGTAATCTATTCGAGTTTGTAATTCCTGGCCTAGTGTAATCTGTGTTCCAGAGACTTTTTATACTCGTTTAGAGTATTAATAAAAGGGGTTATCGTATCCGTTTATACAGAAATACACACCATTCTTAACTATTAAAAACGTTTTGGTTTGACAAGCGAAAGATAAAAATTACGGCCCATGATGCCGTGCCTTTGAGTAGCAGTATCTTAACAGACTTGCTTCTGGTACTTCATAACTTAAGAATGGATTGGTGGTATTGCCTTGGACATGCGCTAGTTATTTCATTGATTGGAGCCCCGTTTGTTTTTACAGGTTCTACCTGGAAACGAAGCCGGCATCTTTTCAGTTGATGTCTCTCAAAATGCCAAAATAACCTTTTTTACCGGTCTTCATCAAACGGCGCCAAATATGAAGTTTACAACTGTAGCTGATAAAGTGAGGCACGGAGCAAGCTTTGAGTTTGGGACGTACGTACAGATGTCTCCAGAACAGTTAGGCGACCTGTACGAAGAGCCACCGAGTGGTGACAGCTCATCCGCCTCACCTAAAAGTGATAAAAGTGGAGCAGCCGATCTCGATGGAGTAGTGGACAAGATCACTATAGATCATTACACTGATATGGACACAGTCGGTAATCCGGCGTTCTCAATCGAGTTTTGGGTGCGACCACGTAGGATGCCTCCCAAAGATCAATGGATGGCACTCTTTTCAAAATCGTCCAGTTCCTCCGGCTACATTAATTTAAACCTCAAGTCTGACGGTCAGTTACAGTTCACAGTAGCCCCAACTGGTCAGGTGAATCCTTTGAGATTTGTTACAAGAATAAGTGGTGACAATTGTGAGAACTGCGAGAACTGCAAAATCAAGTCCATGGAGTTTCAACATATCGCAGTAACAGGAAGAGCTGGGAGTACATTAAAACTTTATGTGGGAGGAGACGTTTGTTTTTCCACGAATGCAGCAAGTGATTGGGAAGGTGTCACTGGTTTACCTGCTTCAAGCGAAGGGACTTTGATTTTTGGTTCCCGCACAAATCCACAAGATTCTAGCACGCCAGTTAAGTTCAACGGGCAACTTGCTTATATCCGTATCTTTGACAACGAGAGGACAGAGAAGGAAATAGAAAGCAATATGAATGATCCATCCTCGGAAAGCGGCGCTCCTGTAGGCTCCTGGCACCTCAGACTATCTCAAGAGATCAAGTTAATTTACTATGTCATATCAGACTCAACCCAAGTTTCCAGCCTTAAAGTATTAGAAGACTTCACCCCGGCTTCCTCCAGTTTTCCAGTTGTGGCATATGAACGAAATGAAAAGATTTATTTGTTTCGCTTATCAGCTGAGAATGATGTCGTCGTAAATGTGTATCAGCTGACTCAAGATCGAAGTAGTCTACAAGTTGCCACTCAGGGACACACAACTGTAAACACCGGCCCAAAAAGAGCTCAAAAAGGCTGTTTCGCAGTCGCACGTGATGCCACAGGTGATCGCTGGATTGTTATTACTTGTCGAGAGAGAACGGAAAAGCCAGTTGAAGTCATTTTTAATTGGCAGGTTTTTAATACTAACCCTGATGGTAGTCTGGTATCAGCCCAGGGAGATGGAAAACGGGGCGCGCTTCGTGTGGCTGGAGTTGATGGCCTTGACACACGCCCCTCTGCTTTGATTTTCGATAATCACCTTCTTATTACTGCTGGTACCAACTATAAGGCCAGGACTCTTTTTCTTGATTTGAAACTAAACGGTGCAGGACTTCCGGAAGTGAGGCCAAGCCGTGTAGTCCCATACTCAATTGGTCCAAATATAATTCACGCCGGGATCAGTTATTACGCTTATCTTTACAAACCCTCAGGGTTTGGTGGAAGCACAGACTCGGAGCAGGTGTTTTTACGCCGGCTACCACCGCAGAGTCGTAGCATCTCCTCAAGGTATAGAGTCAGAGGGCAAAAGGTTGACCCTACGACACTTACAGCGCAAAGTTCTATTGGACCCGACATGCCCGAAAACGATTGGTTCTGGTTCTTGTTCAGAATAAGTACGTTGGGTGGTGGAAATGTTATCCAGAGTGGTCAGAGAGTCTTGATTGAAACACCAGATAACCACCCCAATAACAAATTTAAATGGAACGTCGTAAGTTGCAATGGTAAAAACCTTCAAGCTGTTCTAAAGCGACATCTTTGGAAATTTTGGATATTTAAGACGGAGACATGTGATCCTGAAAACATAAAAGTCCTCCACGGAGACATAGGACCGAATGACTGCATACTTCTCTGGCCCAAAAGTCTTCAATCTGGACCCAACTGCTTCTGCAAGAACATAATCGCGTTTCCCACACAGCAACAAGTTGAAGGTGCAAGGCAGACCTTTGGTTCATGGTTCGGTCCTTGGCGTCTTATGTTGCCAATGGAGAATACTCCAATTCGTCCAATACCGGAACCAACAAGCTCGGGAGGAATCGGTTCAGCACCAAGAACTGTTTATGAAGGCAACAAATACGCCTTTCTTCATTATGGTAGTGAAGGAATAAATGTACCCTCCCATCGTGGAGTAAGAGCAGCCCTTCTTCGATTTGCCAGAACCACTATGGCTCCAGTTGTGGTATCGAAAACTGGAGCCACTCCACCCATCAAAGTAATTTTTCGCGGTAACGGTGGACCCCTTCCTCTTGTTGGAGGGTTCCGGAAAGGCAGTGTGAACATTGAAGCAGCGTTCCAGAACGTGTATCGAGAGGGAAGTTTTGCTCAGAAACGAATGACTTCAGGATTGTTCTACAGTATCTCTTATGCACCACCGTCTGACGCCCAGTCAGACTCGCCTGGCCAGTTCACGGACCTAGCAAGGATTGCTGGACTTTATAGTTATGAATATCCTAATCCACCTCAGAACTTTGTCTGGTTACTTCCGCCACCTTTTAAGATAAACGGTATCTGCCAGGCAGTTTCGACACTTTTCGATTTCGATACCGATACCGTAACAAATGCCGCACCCGATTCGGTTGATAAGTTGACTGAGGTCGCCGAAAAAGCAGTTGGTCCTGGGAGTTTTAGCGAGGGCCTTTTTAAACCCCTTCTCACGGTCCATATCGATATAACGCTACTCCACGTTATAGGTGAACGTGTTAATACCGCCATTTCCAATAAGATCAAGTCCTCTCTACCGCAACCACCGGGAAGTGATAGTGAAACTGAGAGAGATCCTGACCCAAGATGGCAGACGGTTGGAGACGCGGAAGCCTGTTATTACATGTCCGACATGTCTGACTGGGAAGACAAAGTTCTAAAAGGAAAAATCAAGGACAAATTGCAGCAGTTGTTTAATTCAGAGTGGATGAAAGGAGAGATGGCTATATTAACATCACAGATAGCACCAGAGGTGATGCGCGATGCCTCCTTGAAGTATTCCAGTTATGGCGGAATTGCTGTTCTAATTGCCAACAGGCTCCGTGGACCGGACTTTTTGGAGCAATTACTTATTCAGGATCTACCAACTTTGAAGCTTGTGCTTCACTCATATCTACCGGTATTAGACGCTATACGACCGGACCTTGGACTAAGTGCAAGAAAGGATATTATCAGTTCCCTAACAGCGAGAGCTGTGCTTAATCAGGTATGAAGTAACTAACACAGACCAAACTGTTCTCCAGGATTTGGAAAGGCATCGTGCCACTTTTGTTTCTGTACGATACGATAGTTACTCTTTTGCGTTGTCTTCACGATCAGAAATAAAACAATACAGTTATTAGAATTAATATTTTCAGTTATTTCAATAGCTAAGACAATGTTTTATTCTATTCATAATGTTCTATTCTGTTATTCCTCTCATCCGCGACTGAACATCTCACGTGAGGTGCACAATCGAATTTATTTCGATGAATTCTCAATTATCATGGACTTTTGGTAGCCCTGGTCCATGACTAGAAACTCGAAAATCGCGTATCAGCTCTCAGAACTTACCTAAGCTTCATCTGCTTATTGGCCGACTTCGCAGCATGCTCCTACTTAAAACGCTTGTTAGCTATCTCATTTTATTATACGCTAGTTATCAGTGTCCTTCTGGGGAATAAGCAAAAGACGAAAATTCTCAGCCTGCAACAGGCAAAATGAAACCCGAGTTCTCTCGATTAGAATCCAACATATTAGACTCCGACTGTACTTTATCATCCAAAATAGAAGTCATGTTACATGTCTCTAACCTGCCTGGACACTCTACGAGTTTTCACTCTGTCAGGGCAACACGGAAAGCCGAAAGAGTTTACAACAAAGTTTATTTTTCAAATAGACACCCTTTATCTCCATGGTGTTAACGAACGCTTTTCATTCATCTAATTTACTTCCATTCATACGTTGCTATGGTTCACCAGTAGCACAACTCCGAATTTCCTGTATAAACCAGGCATAACTAATAATTCTGTAGATCAGAAGAGTAGCCTTGTTTTTTGTAAGAAAGTCTTAGGTTATAGAAAATATGACATGTTTGCAGGGGAGCAATCTAAACCTGCCACACCTATTAATGACTGTTACATTAAGAGACAGTAAATGATTAAAGGGCATGCGAACATTGGAACAGAGAACGATAAGACATGGTTTGATGCTACTCTGGTTTATCATGAATAATTGTAACTGAAAAGTTGCAATTCGAGGCCTATCGTTTGGACACTCCTGTGGCTTCAACGCGGGTATGAATGGAGGAAAAGACCCCAACGAATTCACATCTGAAAAAGACAATACACAGGAGTGTCTAAACTTCGTGTCATGTATTGTAACTTTTCGGCAGTTACATTCGTTCATAATAATTCAGAGTAGCGTTAATTTGTCTCTGACTATAAGTGATTTTCTACCATACCCAATTTGATTGAAGAGCATGTCTACCACGCATCTTGCATTGCGTGTTTTAGCTTGCCTTTGTGTTTTTCCATAGCCCTGGAAACTGCTGAAGGCTTCAGATAATCAAGATCTTGCACTCAAACTGGCTTTCGAGACTCTTGTGGGAAACCTAGTACCAGACGAATTGCGCATCCAAATCCGGGACACAGTACTGTTGGTTTTTCGAACCTTGTTTAATCCTATGACCAGCACTCAGCTCGGCATACTTGAACGTGTGTTACAAGTGAAGAAACAGAATACACTTGGCGTCACTTCTCGGCGGGCACAGGAGTTCCAAGAGAAGTTTTTGGTTATGTTCAAGGAAAAACGAGCTGAAGATATAGCAACTTTTCACAGCCTTCTCACCGCCAGAGACGAGGAAGATGAGAGAAATACACCGGGTGACGATCTTGAAACACTGGTTGACCGACATTATGAAAACCGAGCAATAAAGACTAAAAAGTTGCGCCTTTTAATGGATTTCCAAGACCATGTACTACAAAAACGCTTATACGCTCCGGAAGAAGGCGGACTGACGCCACGACCAGAGGGGTTTGTTGAAAGAAGGCTTGTGGAAAATCCACGCCTATTTGCGAAAGTGTCATTTGCCTTTAACACCATTGGTGCCCTCGGTGCTCTTGGTAGTATCATACTAGAGATAAGTGACTCTGGTAGCGATCTTTATAGTCATAACCTCAATCAATCCATACCCGCCGGTATCGGTGTAGCAGCAGCCTTCCTCGGTGCCATTGGATCATGGAAAAGCTCCATTGACTTCATAAGGAGTATAAGGGAGCAGATCACTCCTAATACCCCCAACAGCGCTGATGTTGAAGAGATACCCATGCAACAACTAAACAGGGCAGCAGATGACATTCCAGTTTTTGATAGACTGGCCGCCGCGGATTTCCGAGTAGATTTGGCGAGCACGGAGCGCTTTACTACGAGGCTCTCCAGATACTTTACCAGAGCTGCCACGTTTGAAACAAAGCTTTTTCTGGGCCTAGGAGTCGTTGCAGACTTTGCGTTCCTTGGCATAAGCCTTTATAACATTTACAAAGACAGTCAAGAAAAAACACTGGATGGGTGGAAGTTAGCAGACGATATTGGACTAGCGGTTTCATCTACTTTAGGGGCAGCAGTTGGTAAGTCAGTTTATAATAGCTACTTTTAAGGTGGTTTAATTAAAACTCGTCAAAACACGAAATTGAAGTACACTGAAAGGAAAACACAAAGCCAACAGATCACCTTTGTCACGAGCTACACGTTATCTGTCTATTATTATTTCTTTTCTCTACTTACCCAACTTTCAAATAGCTTTTCTGTGGAACGAGAACCAAAATTTGCTGTTAGTGATCAAGGAAGTTTTCTCCTCAAACAATCCGTCGGCACTGGTATTCTGAACTTAAATTCGGGGTTAACGATATGACAGAATAAGCTACTGTAATTTGACGTTTCTTCATAATGAATGATTTAGATGCTTTGGTACTCTTCCTACCAGGAGCCCATTCCTCCTGTCTCTACCTACGATCGCCTTCTGGCTAAAGAAAGCGTTTTAAGTTTCCATACCATCTCTGTTTTTAGCCTTGTTCTCATGAGCGAACGAACATTGCCCTATGAGGCAGTTTGGGAAGTAACGCTTTAGTCGTTTTTTATTGCTTTAGCTCCCGTAGGAGGACAACCGAATATAAGAGAAAATCCCATTGACCTTTGTTCGTCATAATGACTTCAAAGTAGATCGATATAAAGTGCCATATCAAAATATAGTGTTTGATAACGCACTGCTGTGGCCAAGTACATCTAGTCACATTCCATTGCTTCGAAACTGACCTGCGAGAGCCATTCTTGTAAGCAGCTGCTCCATATAAAGTCACCGTTATTCCTTCTCCTGGGTATCGACTTATGAGAGTATTAGCTGTAGTATTAGTGCTAGCTGTAGTAACAACAACAACTAACTCCCTCCCTGAAAAATTAACAAGAACACTGTCTTTAAGAAAGGGTTGGCTCATTCCCTGGTAGATGCTTTATTAAATTCTTAGAGTTGTTCTTTGTGGTTAAGAATAAGTCTCCAACTATGACATGGCATCTGGCGTCTTTGGAGGTACATTTTACCCCATTCCATGTAATCCCAATTACCTTCAAGAGTGACTTTCGTTTATGCGTTTGGGGTGCTGGGTTTTTTTTTCGCGAGTCCTTTTTTGCGGGTTCGACTTTGGGCCCCGCTTTGCAACTACGTGTCCGTATGGTCTCCGAAGTGTGCGACCAATAACCCCCAGCCCGTTATTTCATCTTCTTTATAGATGGCTTCCTTTTTGGTTCCCGAGGGCTTAATTTTTGAATTCCTTTAGGTCACCAAATCTGCCGGATAGTTTCAAGTTTCTTGTTTCTTTGTGAACACCTAGGGTTTATTTTAAAGCTGTATTGTATTGAATTATTATTTTTTTAATGTACTGTATTGGCTTCATGCACTACTATTAATTACAAAAACTATTGCATATATCGCTTAACTTACTTTACATTGGTTTCAACAGTACTAACGTTAACACTTCTCTTACGTGTAACTAACTAATGCTATGTATGGTTTTGCGCTTAAATTGCGAGGGGCATTTTTTCGTTGCTAATGACAAAAGCTTTCTATTCTGTACTTAAATAAAACTTTATTAACAACGCCAGAAAGGTAAATAGCTTGGTTATGCACCTTACTGGTGTATATGTAGCATTTCATGATTGTGTAATTAAATTTCTTTAATATTTCTTTTCCGTATGGGCCAGATATAATACCAAATAGTTTCTCTCTGGCGTCTGCAAGGAGACAAAACTGAAAGAATTCCAGTTTAAATTAATTCATAGGATTGCAGTTACAAAAAAAGAGCTTCAGCGATATGTTATTAAAGCGGACGATGAATGTCTCTACTATGGTGAGAAATATTCAATTGATCACACTTTTCTTAACTGTCGATTTGTAAAGATTTTCGTAAACAATGTAATTGACTGGTTTAACGCTGCCAACAACTCGAATTAAATTATCTTTTTCAGGAATTCTTACTATAGCTGGGATCGAGACAGGGCCTGCAGGGATATTTGTTCTACTGTTTGGACTCGCTTTCGTCATCAGTGACGCTGTCAGGGCTCGCAAGAGGGCTGAAGAAGCACTTCATCAAGCACGCTGTGACGCTTGGAGAGATTGGTGCAATTGGGGAAAAGCCATCTTTAATAGGGAAGATTTTAACTTTCTGTAAGTTGTGACTATACTGACTGTGATCATAGCCTGCGTAACTGAGGAGGACGGAGGCGAAATGTACCAATTTGTGCCGCGTTTCGATTTTACCATTTTGATCCTCCATAATTCAGCCACGTACTGCTATACAGAAAGTGCTACAATTCGTTTAGTTTTAATGCTTAAACTATTCGCGATAGCATATTTGTACCACAGGGTAAATCGCCTTACCTTAGCTTGCCTACAACCAGTTTATAGTGTACCCTGGTAACTGTGTTCATCCAACGTCCCAGTGATAATTTAATTTTAGAAAATCCGTCTAATGCTTTGGAGAGGGGAGGAGGGGGGGGGGGGGGGCGGGGGGGAGGGGGGGTGGGCGCGCGGAACTTCCAAGAGGGGGGCCTTCGAAAAAGTTATTGAGCCTTTTTTTTTTTCTTCCAAAAACAAACTTTTCCCATTTTTTCTTTTTCCCCCGGGTTTATAAATGGGAAACGACTATTTTAAGCGGGGGGGGGGGGGGCGTCTGGGAGGTGGGAGACGAGGGAGGCTGATGGGTCGCTGAGTAGTACGTCTAATACATTTTTCCTTCAGACGTTTTTGTATACTTTTTTGTTTTTGCTACTACTGACTTTTTTATCCGTTTGATTCTTGTACGGAAGAGATACATTGGAATTAGGAGATTGTGATGGGGGGGGGGGGGGAACCCCTGCGATAGGCTAGCATCCCATCTAGGGGGAGAATAACAACACATCTAAGGTTTTTCATGCTAAAGAAATCGGGATAAGCTCTGGCTGTGTGGACCTCATCGCTCGTGTGTGGCGTTACTTTTCACCCCTTAGTTTGTGGCGAATTTGTGGAACTGCTAATGTATAATGACATAAATCCCCTCATTGCCTTTTGTTGGATTTACAGTTTAGATCCAGACAGTGACCCTTGTACACCTTGTCCACTCAAAAGGCGTGACCTTATGCGCGCTCTCTGTCAGAGGGGTCATATCTCCATGGCCCAGTGGCTCGCTCTGGGAAAGCCAAAAAAATCAGACAAATATGTCAGAAGCCTTTTGTCTGATGTTCACACCACGAAACAGAAGAGTAAGTAAATGAGAGCTTTTCTTTAAGGACAGGACTCAACGCTAGGACGTTTAAGCTAACCTAGACACCCCCCCCCCTCCCCCACCAGCGTCCAAGGAAAAGGGGGGTGGTAAGGACTGAGGAGTGGATAGAACCACCCCCTGTGTGTTTTTGTTGTGTTTTAATATTTTCGAGATATTTTACCGTCAATTGACAGCCTGTCGTGTAATCTACAAGTTGATACAAAACGTTTGTCGGTTAGCATAATCAACACGCTGCTGAAGGCCTGAGATATAATGCAACAATGCAGATTTAGTAAAAAATCAGTTTTGTCTTTAAATCGTATTTTGATGCGTTCTGCTTCCCATGTTTTTGACAAACTATTTTTTTTCACAACCTAAAATGTTAAACACGATTTAATTTCTCATGTTTGTGTTATAAATTAGATAAACTCTAGTTTTATGGTCTCTAAAACATGTTCTCGTGTAAAAGGCTTGACCATGCATCACTTTGCGTTAAACATTTCAATAACCTTATGGCCGCCTTTCCTTCCATTCTTACCAAATATGACTAAGATGTAAATAAACAGCTACTATGAATTTCCAGGGATACGTTTTAATAATTTTTGAGAAATCGTTAAGAAACCTTATGGGGGGGAGGTCGGCCTATGAAAATCAAACATTGTGTAAATGATATACCTTGTGTAACATCTATCATTTTTAAAGTCTTACAAGCTCTGCAACGCGCTAAGTTGTATATAAATCAATTTCTTGCATCTGTTGCTGACATTATAAATTAGAAATATGAGTTAAGGTCGTTAAATCCTGTTTATGTTCAAACTTAATTAAAGGCACACATCGGTCTCCAGTTACGCGGTCGTCCAATTTTGTTATCACTTGCATGTTTGTTTACGGACCGAATCGGATCTTCAGTTAGTTCTATTACTGTAACAAACGTCACCTGCCTGTTTTCCTGTCTTACAGCTTGCCCCGCCTGGCTGCGTCATTTATACAAACGTCGAGGTAAGTTCTGCACATGTGCTGAAGAGCAATATAAGCGCAGGCAAATATTCTGTCACTTTGGTCTAAAACAGGAGCCCTAGATTTGACCTTTTCATAGTGCTTTGCACACTAAATGCGATATCAATACGGCCTCTTCTTATTCAAGATAGAAATATTAATTAAGCAACGCGATTGGGGTAGTCCATAACCAGAGGTCTTAATGTGATATACAGTAAATTTTCCACCAGTTTACTATCTATTTTAGAACGGCACTGTTAGATGTTTTGCGGGAAGAAACATGACAGCTTCGCGATCCTAACAAGTTTCTTGAAACCGTGAGTCAAGCCCTCACCCCGCGTTACGGTGCAACGATAGGGTCAGGACTTGATTGGTTCGCGCCAAACAGTTAGGCCACGTGCTTTTCTATGGACTGGAATATAACCAGTTTTTCCAGCGCCTTTGTTTTCACTTAACTACTGGTGAGCATTACGAAATCGAACTTCAGAGCTTTAAATCTATCGCAGACTCCAGCAGTACGACACGTTTTTTATCAAATATGTGTTTATATGTTGGTGCAGGATCAAGCAAAGGAAGAAAAAGGAAACACAATTTAGGCAGGAAACAGAGAAGCGATCTGTGAAGAGATAATTTGGACCCGGACCGTCTACCACAAAGAAACCAAGGCATCAACGATCGATACATGATTAGTAGTATAAAATTAAAGACGAAAGTGCGGACTGAGAGGTTGTAAAGTTACATAAGGCAACAAAGGAAGATAAAACATGGACCTTTGTATAACAATAGAGGAAAACTATGAAACAAAACTATCTATTAGGCTCTTAAGTAGAATATTGTACAAAAACAAGGCAAGGAAGAGAAAATAAAGTCAGTCACAAAACAGTGAGCTAAGCAAGGATATTGTTACAAGACAAGATTATTCGTGAGAAGAGAGAGATTCTCTACATCAAAAGGGTCTTTAAAGGGTAAACAGGATTGAGGTGTGGGGTTCTTGGGTTAAAAGCTTTTAATGGCAAGTACTGGTTAAGCGATCAGGATCTTGGAGTAAAGAGAGATGACTAATCAAAATGCTTTCAAACTTTTAAAGTGCGGAATTGAAGGGCCGTATTGTAAGTTACGGACCAAGGATTTTTCAATCGATGCAGTACGAGAAAGAAAAGAAATTCAAAAGAAGTGGAATAACCACTGATAGGAGAGGGTGAGTGGGTAATTCGTGACACGGCGTGTTGACGAGTGGTCAAAAACAGTCGTTCAAGGAATAATATATAGTTAGCCAAGCCTAAAAGCGGAGCTCTGAGTAGCGTAGATGTTAAGCATAATTTATGCTGACTTAAGAAAATCTATTGAGCGAGTTGACTTTATAACCTAAAATTGTTTCCGAGTCATTAGTGCGGCTTTATAGTGACGGCTAGCTGGGAGAAAATATAGTTTCTCCCTAGGCGTATAAGCGAAACGACAGAGCCCATCAGGAAAATTTAGTCTTGAATCTCTATTCAAACGTTATCCGGGCTATTAAAGAGCTAACATTCAAAACAAATTGTGCTGATCAAACTTGTTATTCTTATTAATTGTCTTTTGCAGTGCTTAAATTGTACGCGTGATCAAGTCTGTTTTGACAGAAAAGTTTTCAAAACACCGCATTTTTGTATCGAAAACTGCTTATTCAAGCAATACAAATTCGCTAAATGATGTGTATGGCTTTTTCGAAAGTTCTGGCATCAACGAAATCTAGGTGGGAAACTTAACTTTTCTAATTTGACAGAGAGTAGGGATTCAGCGCGCAGTACAAAATCTTGATGTAAGCAGCTTATCAACAAACCGAAAATGAGCTATAAACCTTATCTTTTCTCTCACTTTTAATTAAGTGGACCGTTGCTCTAAATAATTACTGACGAGTCTCAAAGTTCCCAGTACACCCGCCGATACTTAAAGGAGAAATAGGACTTTTTCTTCTCACAGCCAGGAAAGCAACAAACTGCAGCGCTGCCGGAAGTTTTTCATCCCAACATGGTCTTTCATGTCTCATCAAGTTAAATTATCTTCTCTCTTGATAGCAAAACTATCGAAGACTCCCGATACAAAATTATGCATCAATGTTTTCAAAATGAAACCCATAGTTTATTGTACAAGCAAAGATATGGAGAAAGTCGAAACTTTTTACACTTCAGTGTAATGGGCAGATTTGATACCTTAACACGTAACAAACGACGACGGCTGGTCAAGGTGATAAAGGAGGGGGGTGAATAGGCGAACGGATCGACGGATTTTGCAAATATTTTTTCCCGGATTTCGGACTCAAAGCGAGTTTTTAACGGATTTCCGGATCCTGCAACTGCAGCGGAATGCGGATTCATCTATTTTTTGGTCCCGGATTTTGGACTCTGCTTGTAATACAAATATTTTTGCCCGGATTTCGGATTCAGGGTGAAAATTTAACGGCGGATTTGGTTAATAAATCATAGCGGATCGGCGGATTTGCATACCCCTATTCACCCCCCTCANCAGCGGAATGCGGATTCATCTATTTTTTGGTCCCGGATTTTGGACTCTGCTTGTAATACAAATATTTTTGCCCGGATTTCGGATTCAGGGTGAAAATTTAACGGCGGATTTGGTTAATAAATCATAGCGGATCGGCGGATTTGCATACCCCTATTCACCCCCCTCATAAAGAACACCAACTGTGAAAACCTGCGTCCATTTTTCTTCTCCCATGAAAGGAAAAACAGCCAACAAAGCTAAATGTCTATCATTAACTTAAGCCAAAGCTTAAGTTTCTTACCCCCATCGCTTTCTCTTTATAGCTAGCTCTACGATGCTTGATCATGACGCTGTAACCTGTTCCCACTCTTGTTTTATCTTTTCCTCGGTAGGTCGTCGCCTCTTTCTCTTGATGTCTCTTTCTCAGTGCTCCTTTGCTCCAGGTCATTCGTCGTCTCTTTCCTCACTCTACCTCTGCTCCTTGGAAGCCCGTTGCTTAATCCTCATATCAAGCTTTGCGTTTAATTTTTGGTAGACAATGGCACTTTTATGGGCATTTTTATTGTTAAGAGCTTTGAGGTTCTTTTGTTTCTAGAACAAACGTTTGAAAGAACCGACGCTTACCAAATTTCCGAGCGCGAGATTCCAAATCTTCGTTGACGACCAGATGTTGACAATATGACCCTTCTCGGGGTGGGATAAGGGAAATGTCGCTCAGAACAACGACAGTTTTACCGGGAGTACGGAAGGGAAATTTGTCACATGACGCGCGGGCTGTCGAAGTTTCAATGTATTCCCTTCTTCACGCAAACCGGCGAATTTCAGCGTTCAGAAGCACGCTAAAAGGGTTAGGGTTTGTATTCTAAAATACAAATGAAAAAGAGCAAAACAACTGCAAGCAAAACCCAGTCATCGGATAAGAAACTGAAAAGTAAACAGAAGTAATAAGCATTTTTTCTGGTTTGATGCTCGGCAATAGGCTACAATCAGCGACAAAATTGTTGAGCCATTGTACTTAAATAGGGTGACTTCGGAGAACAAAAGTATCCGCACCCCTCCCCTGTCCCCTTCATTGAAAGTTGGGGTGTTTGTTGTTTTCTATAGGTAGTTAGAACAAGGGCCCAACATTGTACGGAGGGGATGGGGGAGGAAAGCTATGTTTCCTCCTTTTGAAGTTCACAAAACGTAAAAAAGCCTACTTTTGGGCGAAGTGTCTCAACTCGCTTTGTCGCCGATTGTCTGAATCGAAATCTACGCGCTGTTGTCCTATTAGTACCGGTTAGGAGACGGTACCTAGTTGAGATTACTATATTCACCGGGTCGTTTTTCAGAAGATAGATAAGATACCCATATAATCCCTTTCCTGTGTTTTTTGAGGGAAAATTAGTTTTGACAATCTTTGTACTCGGTAGTGATTTCAAGTAATTACGCAGCATACCCACGTACCGAATGATTGATTTTCCTCTGGTAACTAAGTGTGATCGGTAGGAATCGATGGCAGATAATATATTGTATTTGAATATATCCCTAGTAAGTTCTTCGAAGTGTTTATTCGAAGTTTGGCTATTTGATAAGGGTGGGATGGACGATAAAATAGCCATGATTACTATGCGCAGGAGAATTTTCAGGAAAAATGTTCCAACTTCTAATGCACAGCAAAGCTGCATAGCATCGCTAAATCTGTGCAGCAAATTCGTTGCCCATATACCCATGTGGGTCTTTGAAGAAGGTACTTTACAGTAGAAACTATGTGGTCAGGAGGAGACTGGCCACGAGTAACCACGAGTAACCAACTTTGTGCTTAAAAGATAATTAGATTATTTTGTTTTTTACTCATCGTGGTTACTCGTGGAAATTCCTCGTAAAGAGCAATTTTAGCCATTATAACTACTTAAATGCCTAGAAATCTATTAAGTTTTCTATCCTTTTCACTTTGTTCTTTGTTTCGATGCGTTTCGATGAAGGAGAGAATAAGAAATCGTGCCCGACGCGCCACATCGCACGATGTCAAGGCAAGGTTAAGCGTGACACGAAATGTCACGCACTGAAAATAACGAAATCGCCTTATTCTAATTGTTCTAAAATAGGTATGATGAAGTCAAACATAACAAATAAAAAGCCACCAGGGGTCTTACATCCCAGCATAAAAAAATGAATTCAATTAACTTTCTAAAGGACGTACGGCCACTTTTTAGATTCAGACAATCGGCGACAAAATTGTTGAGACATCGTACTTAAATAGGGTGACTTCGGAGAACAAAAGAATCCGCACCCTTCCCCTGTCCCCTCCATTCAAAGTTGGGGTGTTTGTTGTTTTCTATAGGTAGCTAGAACAAGACCCCAACATTGTACGGAGGGGATGGGGGAGGAAAGCTATATTTCCTCCTTTTGAAGTTCATAAAACGTAAAAAAGCCTACTTTTGGGCGAAGTGTCTCAACTCACTTTGTCGCCGATTGTAGGTACTATTAAAGCCAAAGCCGCTGCGAGGAAAGTACCCTACCTGCAGCGAAGAACTACTGTATGTAGTTACCGCCCCTATTAATTATGTTCGAAATATCAGTGAACTGTTAGGAGGATTAAATTGTCATTAAAAGCATGAGAAAACAAGAGCGGCTTTCGTGTTGTTTAAAAATACAATGGTTGCGATATTACCGCTGTCACTCCCCAAATTCGATTTTAAGCTGGAAGGATCTCTTTGCCAACATATAAATTGCAGATTACATACATATTTAATCTTAAAAATTGTAACAGGATTCTTGAGGAATTTAGTTACGAACCACTTTCAGTGCAGTAGTTCCACTAGAGTAATTATAACTTGAACGCTTTCATGGCCGTTTTGCATTGTTTTGTCGTCTTCGTCTCTTAATCGTCAGCAAACCATTATTTGACAAAAACTTTATTTTCCATGTAGAAGCTCGCGCCGCCAACCTTTGTCAGATCTTGTGTGCAGCATGAATGAAGTTCTAATAATGAAGACCTTTCTTCAGCTTATTCTGCGAATTCCCAATAGAGAAAAATTACCGACCTATAAAATTTTTTAAGGGCAACTGAGCGTCTTTGAAATTCGCGCTTAGTTGGCTCCATTGTTTTCTTGTTATCATTGAGTACTAGTTATACTAATGGTAAATGGTTATAGAGACACGTGGACTTGACAACAATCATTTCGCTATTGTCACTTGACAAGAACCATTTCGCTCACGTAGTCAGAAGAGATCGTCGAGAAAGAAGTTTTCTACAAAATGTTTTCACTGTGGTGAGTTGCTAGGGCTTTTCTTCCCGTTCCTTCCAAAGCTAATAAAGTAAAATGCATCGAATGTAACGAATCTTGGTTGATAAATTACCTATTTATTGGTGTTTATTTCATCCCATGTAAATGCTATTGTGACGTCATATATGATGTCCAAATTTGGAATCAAAAAGAAAATTCAGAAAAGAAATAGTAAAACTATAGTTTTCTGCATACAATTCTATGACTTTTGGTTGAAATCCTATCTCAATCGGATAAAATGGCGTAGAGTTACAGGTAATTAAAGAAATTCAAATTTCCTGCCATTTGACCATATACGGACAAAATTAAGGGGTTTTAAACGCGAAAACAAAGAATGTATTCGCAACGGAGAAAAGACAAAGCTGCAGATCAAAACTGTATTTTTTTTATTTAGATATGTGGTGTTATGACGCGTATTTTGTCACGAATTAAGTCATTACGACGTTACAATGACGTAATTCGTGGCAAAATACGCGAGAAGGCGCCCAATGTCCTCTACAAACGTGGAACAATTGGCAAAAAGAAAAAAAGAAAACTGGGACTGGGACTGGGACTGAGACTGGACACGATGGAGTAAAGACGCGTCGTGTTGAGCTCCCTACTGAGCAAAAGTTGTTTTCGATTTAGAATAGCCCTTACTTCGTATTACACACGCTGTACATGTATGTCTGGTGGAAGACTTAGGCCAAGAAAGATTGCAGGAAAAGCAGAAAAAAAAGAATTGAAAACGAGGGAAGAGTCGGCCATGAGTGACGCCATTCTTGAAGAGCTGAAATCCCTTCGAAGCGACCTCGCACAACAAATGCAAAAGATTAGTGATGAACTTGTAACTTTTCAAGGCTCCACTGACGCCCGACTCGCCAAAATTGAAAGCGTTATTTCAAAGATTGATGAAATTGACGACTTAAAGCCGAAAGTAGAGAAGCTTGAAGAAGATGTCGGCGGCATGAAGCAGTCGGTGAGTATAACGCTGAATGAAACAAGAAACCTTTTTCAAGAATGTAATGTGGAGCTGAAAACAAGAGTGGCTTCGAAGATGACGCTGGCCAAATTGAGAACGCCCACCATACTGGAAGAAAACGCGAGGAAAAAGCAAGGAATATTATTGTCAAACTCTACAGCAGCCCTCACAAGCGAGAGCTACTTCTTGTCGCCAAGAATCAGAAAAACAAGCAAGCACTGAACAGAGTTGGATTTGTGGAAGACTTTACCCCATATGACTTCGAAATCCGGAAAAAAGCACTCCTGATTATGAAAGAGGCGTTCAACCAAGGCAGGAAAGTCCGCTTTAGATTTAATTTCGTGTGTACCGAATTTTTTTACCTTTCTTCATAATTAAAGCTTAAACTATAACTTTTAAAATAATTAGTGCATCTTTAGTTTATGCCTACAAAATTTATCCTAGATCCATCCCCCTGGTAGTTTCAAATTTGTTTCCTTTGCTTCGTTATTTTTTTGAATTTACAAATGATAGTGGGTAAATTTATTTCCTTAAATGTAAGAGGCATCAGCAACTTTCGTAAAAGAAGAACAATATTTACATGGTGTAGAAAGCAAAAAGCAGATCTTACTTTTCTTCAGGAAACACATTCCACGAAAGATTATGAGTTATTGTGGAAAAGGGAATGGGGCGCTCCCTTCTTTTGTTCACATGGGGCTATAACTCTCGTGGGGTTGCAATTTTAATCCGGAATAACTTTAATTGCTCCGTTGAAGAAATAGTTAGACGCAGATGGTCGTTATATTATGCTCAAAGTTCTGTTGAAAGGTGAACGAGCTATTTTAGTTAGCATATATGGTCCAAATCGTGATAACAAATTAGTTTATTTTTATCATTCAGTTCTCTTAAGTATAAAGACAAATGATTTCGATACTGATAACATTATAATGGGAGGAGACTTCAATTGTCCATTAAATCGAGGTCGGAATCTTATGCCCAGACAAAGTGTAATCTATGCCATAGAACGTCTACAGTGGGAATTTGATCTGCATGATATTTGGCGTATTAAAAATCCTACAGAGCGTAGTTTTACGTGGAGTCAACCAGAACCATTAATTTTGTCGAGATTAGAATACTGGGTTATCTCGAACTCGGTATCAGGTAATGTTTGTGATGTCAATATCAAACCTTCTATTAAAATAGATAACTCGGCGATCAAAAAAAAATTAAAAGATGTTGGTGATGGTGTTAAGGACCCTGGAGTGACTTTGGAAATTAAACTGCTCTTTATTAGGAGATGAAGTGTATGTTGACGAAATAAATCAAATGATTCATTCTTGGATACACGAAGGTAAAATAGACCTGTCTGATCCGCTATTATCCATGACGAAATCCACTCAAGAATTGTGATGCTCCATATTAGTATTACATATTTCTCAATCTTGCTCAACCCAATTCTGTTATCCATGTACTGCGCTACATTAGCTAAAAGAGAGTTGCAGTTTCTCTGGATCGGTAGTAGCATCGTGATCGGTGGTCTGTTTTAATATATCAGCAAGTTTTACGTTCGTCTCCTTGAGGGCTTTAAATAAAAGTTGGAGAGAAAATTATTCTGGCGATTCCCGGTCCGTGCTCCTATGTACTGGCAGACTTGCCAGTGGTAGTAGAAAATTAGCAGCAAACAAAAGATGACAAACAGCCAAGTTGAAACGGTGATGATAACTATGTTATCTGAAAAGGATGATTTATCGACCTCTGCAACGGACGTGAAGTTCCCGGCTGTTAATCTCATTGCTTGCAGCTGATATTTCCCTGACTTCCCTCCTAGAAATTGAGTCAGTCATTTGACGATGATGTACAGTGGTTAGATTATTGGTCATGGAGTTAAGCAGCACACCGAAGTGTATCTACTGCGTTTTTGTCGTTTTTGGGAAGAATTTGTTTTCCAGGCCCAATCTACTGTGATCGAACATGATTGCTATTTCTAGGTGTGCATATAATGCACCTCCACCTGACCTAAGCAACATTTTAACAGTACGAGTACTCAGTGTATCTTACTTGAACCTCCAGAGGTGATGTTGTGCAAGCATCCTCTGCTCTCTTGTCCTCTATAATTTGAGAGACAATGTTAAAGTGCGATTCAATTTTGATGTTACAAATATCAAAAGTCATTAAAAGTCGCATAGAAATGGCAATTAAAAGAAGATTCAGTATCAATATCATATTAAAAACGGCTATAATTTAAGTGAGTCTCTTGATATTGAAATAACTTCTGGGAAATTCATTGTTGCGTTGTAATCACTGAATCCGTTAACGCTGAATATATATACGAGGGTCTCAATGGGGTTAACCGATAGGCGTAAAACGGCCAAAAATTTAGTCGATAGCCGTAAAAATTGAAAAATTTTAACCGTTAGCCGTAAATTGGGTAAAAAAGAGTTAACCGTAAAAGAAATTGTCCCCTAGATTTGTTACTTTTATGGAAGGTGTTTAACTCGCTTATGGTTGCGTTTTTTATTTTCCGGCTACTTTGACTCCGTACGCACGTTAGGCGAAAAGCCTTTTAGGTGTATCTCGGGGAACTAATTTTTCCTATAGCGAAAGAGGGCTTCTCACTGGGAATTAATATTTGCGATTTTCAGAAGGTCGTGCCTTCGAAACACTAGTGAAACAACACGCAGAGCTGTTTGTAAAACACGTTGCCGATAAACAATATTTTCCTGTTTTTCTCTGACGCTACGGTAGACATTGCCATGCCTAGTCCCTGCATGTACGGCGTCTTCCCACGCAATCTCTGTCAAGGCATTTCGGTGGCGAACTCGCTCTGACCACGTGACCCGAAACGCATTAGCCGCGCGGAATAATGAGGTCTACGGACAAGGCAACAACAGGCAGTCGTTTTGTACAGTCCTTCGCTATGATTAAAAACACTGGACACGGGAATTTTGTTATTGGCCGTTTTCACAGGACAGCTAGAAAGGGATTATCCAGAATCGCCTGTGTACAGTCGCCCCCTCCTCCACAGCGTTAGACACCCCTTCTCCGATTTTTTCTGCGGGGAGGTTGCGGCTGTACACAGGCTCAGTCTGTAACGGATAATCCATCTTCCGTACTTCAAAATTGACGGATAAAGTCAGGGGGGTTGTTCATTTCAAAATTAAAACTATTCCATTTTCAAATTGAGACGTGTTACCTATCTGACGCGAATCATCAAACTGATAACCCGTCTCAAACGAATAAGCCGTCTCTAGTGTGGAATGTCGCGCCCCGGCCTTGAGTTGGGCGTTCGCGTGTCTGCTCACTATTGGCATTTCCATGTGTAAAATGATATTAGAAGTGGAATACTTTATAAAAGTATATTGATCTATCAAATGTGAAAATTTTTCAATAGAATAGCTTATTTTATCCCGAGATGATCCGAAGGCCTTTATTTTGCTTTAAAGATACAAAAAATACAGGTTAATTAATATTTAACTTTTTGAAACAAAAGAAATTAATTTTTAACTTTTTTGTTAACCGTAACTGCAAAAAATTAACCGATAGCCGTAAAAGAGCCAAAATTTTAGCCGATAACCGTAAAAGACACCACCCCATTGAGACCCTCATATACATACATACATAAAACTTTATTAATGTGTCTTGGAATGTCTAGCCGATGGGGTTAAGAACCCCTCTACTAATTGGGGACACCTAACAATATAATATAGTTACCTAACAATATAATATAGTTAAAAACCTACTAACTATCAACTAATGAAATAATTGATTTAAAAAGATTAAGAATTACAAAGGATGCAATTGGAGCAATTGTCGTCGTCTATCATTACACCTAGATCAAATTTACGAATACAATTTTTGAAACTAAATAATGATGGGAGAGTTCTGATTTCGCTTGGTAGCTTATTCCACAACTTTGGTCCCAGGTAGGTGAGCGAGTGTTTACCATATTGGCCGTTTTTATGCTAGAGACGTTAAAGTCGTCTAGTCGCATTTAACGTCTGAGACGTTAAAATCGTCTAGTGTAAAAACGGGACGCACAAAAGTAGAGGACCTTATTTAAAAAAGTAGATTTTTCTGAAAAAAGGACTAGGCTCCACTCTCGGAAGACACTGGTCACGAGTTAAAGCGGCGCCAAAAATGAACTTCAAGCTAGCAAACTTTCTAGTTTACGACGTCCCGTCTTTATACCCGACGACTTTAACGTCTGAGACGTTAAAGTCGTCTGTTAAGTGCGTCGTTCGGACGCACTTAACAGAAGACGTTAAAGTCGTCAGACGTTAAAGTCGACTGCCTTATTTACTGTTTTTATACTAGACGTTAAAGTCGTCTTAAGACGACTTTAGGGAGCTTACGAATTGACGACTTTTGCACGACGCCGCCGCTGGGTCACGTCATAGTTCTGCGTTGCCGTGCTATAGAAATTTGAATTTACGATTCGTAGTAAAGACGACGACGTTGGTGCGCTCGGCAGGCAAATTTTCCCGCCGTTTCTGAAGTTTGTTTTTTTCTTTTCACAAGTAAGCTTATTTGTTCAACCAAAATGTCTAAATTCATAAGAGAAACGAGAGCTCGTATTGCAGACGCTTATGGAAACAGATTTATAAAGGACCGAGTGTTTCACTGTATTTGTACTTTTATGCGTTTCGTGAACAAACTCAGAGTTAACTACTGATTTAGACAAGACAACAAAGGACGAATGCAAGGCGCGTTTATATACAGGGAGGGCATTTATAAACTTGCTGAACAGCTGTAGTTACTGTGATGAGATAACCACTTGCAATGGTCTAGTTGTAGCTTTGGTACCATCTTGCCAATATGGTTTCACTCGGTGTTAATTTATGTTTGTATACAGTTAGCGAAGGTGTTGATTCTTCGGGTCGTTACTCCAATGAAAACAGACAAACAAATCGAAAACGTATGTTAAGAACATGTCCCTAATGTGATACTTGAATTATCTGGAAAAATCCGCTGAAGTATGGAGGGAACACTTTGAAAATTAGTCTCACGTCCTGCTTTTTCTAGGACGCCGGCGAATCGCTGTCAACAACGGCGTCGACTTTGGCGCGACGCCGGCAAGTGCCCAGATTAGCATGCGCAGTAAGCCTGTCACGCAGTCCAACGGCGTCGTCGTGCGAAAGTCGTCAATTCGTAAGCTCCCTTTTAACGTCTCAGACGACTTTAACGTCTCTAGCATAAAAACGGCCATTTATTGGTCCTAAATCTGGGAATGGCGAACTCTGCCGTCCTCAAGTTGTAGGGTGAGCAATGCGCGTGAAATAGCTCGGATATTTTGATGGGGCATAGTTTGTGTTTCACCTTATACATAAGGATAGCAATATCTTGCAGTCTTCTGTTCTGAAGAGTCGTTAGGTCACTTTTGTCCAGCAATGCTTGGTAGCTTGATTGCTTATCTAGGAAAACTGCGCGTAGTGCTCTTTCTTGGACCCGTTCAAGCTTTCTTTTGTCGGTAGCACTACAGAAATGCCAAGTCAGGTGGCAATAGGTTAAGTAAGGCAATATGGCTGATTTATACAGAGTTAATTTAGCATTGGTAGGGACAAGTTTTTTAAGCCTTAACATTACACCTACTCTTTGACTCGCCTTCTTACATATTTCATTAATGTGAGTGTTAAAATTCAACTGTTCATCTATGGTGACCCCTAGCAACTTAAGACAGTCAGAAGATTCGATGGTGTTTCCTTGAAAGTGTAATGGAGTGTTACTTTCTGTCTTGTTATGCTTTAAAGTCATAGTTTGATATTTGCTCAGGTTTCCTTGTAGCAGATTGCTAGCGTACCATTCGGAGGCCCTATTGGCATTCCTCATAAGATTGGTGTCAGCCATTTTCAGGTTCCCCGCTGTTTCAAACATTTGATGGTCATCCGCGTATATAGAGAGATGCGAAGTTATTACGTATGTCAGATCGTTTTGAAAGATGTTCCATAACAATGGGCCAAGGGCCGATCCTTGTGGACAACCCCTATCTGTACGCTTCCATTCACTTCTGAAAGCTCCCAGTTTCACTCGGTTCAATCGATTACACAGGTAAGATCGAAGTAGATCACATAGTTCGTCATTAAAACCATACGCTTTTAATTTGCTGATCATTAAGGACGGATGAAGCGAATCAAAAGCCTTACTCAAGTCGGTAGATAAGATTTTAACAATTTGCTGGTTATCACGTGCTGATTTCCACGCTTCAATAAGACTTATCAATGTTGTTTCACAACTGTGGCGTTTACGATATGCCGTAATTCGGGGATCCAGACGGCTGTCGAATTGCTTAGAAATCTGGTCGCTAAGTAGCTGCTCGAACACCTTACTAACCACTGGAAGGACAGTTATTGGTCGATAGTTCCGACAATCTCGTGGATCCTCTTTCTTAAAGACGGGCGTCCATTCCCCCCTTTTCCAGTTGTTTGGCCATTGTCGATTTGTAATACATGAATTGTACAGATTCGCCAGTGGTATAGCAAGTTTTTCCGCTCCATATTTCAGTACTCTGGCTGGCATATTGTCATATCCTGATGCTTTCCTCGTATTAAGTGACTCCAGAGCCTTTCTAACTTGTGCTTGGTTGACTGGATTGGACTCGATCATTGGTTCTGAACTACTCGCCATTTGTATTTGCAAGACACTTGGACGGTTATTTAAGTCATTCTCCGAGGAGTTTCTTAAGTTGACATCTCCAATATCGCTTGCTATCGTAGCAAAGTGACCTGCTAATATTTCCGCAACAGTCTCTTGGTTGCTAATGATCTTGCCGTCAACTTTTACGTTAATATCAGTTCCCAAGACCCCTTTCTTAGATCCAAGAAACGGTTTAAAAGTTTCAAAGAACGTTCTTGGGTTTTCTTTAAGGTCAGACGTCTTTTTCTTCCAGTATTGCCGTACAGCAATTCTTCTTTGTCTGGTTGCCTCATTTCGACGTTTCACTTTCTCCTCCCAGTTTTGTTGTGTCCTTTCATTTAGATATTTCTTAAAAGCTGTTCTCTTTGCTCGGATGGCATTTTTCCATGCGGTCGTCATATAGGGTATGTCTTTATCCCTGACTCGCTTCTTTTTCTGAGGGAAGCATTCGTCCATAATGTCTTGCATGATTGTATTCCAATAATACACCTTGTCCTCAACATCATCAAACAAGTTTCCGACATGCCAAGGTGCCGTCATTAGTAGGTTATCATATTTCACCGGATCAAAATTTTTGTAACTCCTGAAATGGATGATTCTACGTGAATATTTTTTGGCCTAAAATTTCTTTGATGATCACAAACTATAAAGAGTCGTAGGCGACACTGGCATGAAATAATTGTTTTTACTATAGAGATAGATGTTACATCAAATGCCGAAAATGGTAAATTCCACAATATGCTAATTGCAAAACATTTTAGAAGGAGCAACCCAGAATGTGAGATGCACAACAGGAGGGCATTTTGCATGCGCATGCGTGCAACCGCTGTACAAAGAGGGAGTGATTGCGGTAATCAAAATGGCGCGGAAAATTCAAATTGTACTTTTCATGTTCATTTTGGTGTCATTTCTTATTGAAAGTTTCACTATACAAGGAAATCGTGCTGCAGAAAAGTGCGCAGTGTGTGGAAAGACTATTGTTGGAGAGGACGGACGGCCTGCTTCTGGTTATAAGAAAGATTTTCCATCTTGCTTCGGCATCGATGCGAACACTGACGGGAAAATATGTGGACAGTGCAGGAAAGCCGTAACAGACCACCGAAAATCGGGTCAAAAGTTTTTTTTATGTAAGTACGATAAATTTCAGATCGTATCGTACATAAAATGTAATCGTCTCAAAATGAAACATTCCTAATTACAGCTAGTCGGAAAGTTCGCACGAGGAAGGGGAAGGCCGCCGCGCAAGAAAGAATTTCCCCCAAAATGTGGCGTTTTGGATCTTACCCAAGGCGATGGAAAGAAATTAACGTCAACTGCAACGCAAACAGTGGAACGAGTTGCTGATGCTGTCGACATTAGTTCCCGTGGCATGTTAGATTTAAGTGAGTGGGAGGTAGAAGAAACGTGTTTTGGGGATCTCCTTCGTGGTACCCTCGGCGATACCCTAATGCCAGCAGGGCTATTTGAAGAAGTAACGGACCACATGAAGCAGCTATCAAAACGTAAGACTCACAATAGTTTATAATCTTCTCTTTTATTAGGGAGGGAAGGGGAGAAATAACACAACTGCCCCCAGAAGCACACGAAACAATATTTTATTATCATCTTACAGGGTGCGACTTAAAAAAAGAAATTCAGCTACTGAAGGAGAGGATGTATCAAGAGTTTACTTTGCGCAGGAGGCCTCCAATCTACGATCCTAAAGAGTTTCAAATCTTCTATCGTTCAGCCGGAGCCCCCACCATTTTCGATACAATATTAAACGCAATGACGGAGCTAAGACATTCACAGTTAAGACTAGGCACCAACGAAAAACGAACTGTTGCCATCATTTACAAGCTATGTTATGGACTTAGCCAGGTTTGCAACTGGTTGCAAACCGACCATGCGTTGTTTCTAAAAGACTCAAATCAAAACCAAAGAGGCTTAGAAGCCCAAAGAGAAATGGGAAATTCCCGTTGCCGGAGAAGAGTCAACATTCTACATGCAGAACTTGCAGAAAGTAACACAAATATGATAGGAGAACTGATTTCGGAAGCTATTAAAGAACAATGGCAACTGGTGTTAATCATTGACGATTACACTTCAGTACACAGCAAACGACGTCCAAAAAACCGATCAACTATGCCATCCCAAAAGTATGTGCACAATAGTGGTTAAAGTGTTTAAAAATGTCAAGGCAATTCCGAGATGTTCAGCAACAACATATCATAATGTAGACGGCATAGACATTACCTCTTGTGTCAAGACTTTGTCAAGTTCATCCTCAATGTACAAACTGGCCTTTACCTATTCATCTGCAATGCCTGCCTGGATACGTAACACGTTCTTCAATCCAGAACTCGAAAGGCACAGACTTGCCGTGCATGAATATAATGAGAATGACTCTGTGAGGACGATGAGGCAGATGACAGACGTTCATTTACTGCAATTCATTGAGCTTACTCTTAAAAGCAGAGAAGGACTTTTCGGCCGCATATGACATTGTTCTGAGTACAAGAATGTCTGACTACTTAAAAAAATTTCTTGTAATTCAGCCTGGAGACTGGCCTGCGCAGTTTTACAGTAGACAGATTATTTACGAAACGCTGCAAAAATACTATCGATCCTCCCCCGATACACTTCATGGTACAGCCATTCCTACGGATCATGAATATACAACACCATTTAATTCTGGATATCGTCAGTGGGCAACCGCCGAAGAAAGTCCTGCACACATCAATAGTCTGCCTGCTATCTTATCTCTTATTCCATGTATAGGTCCTCTTCACATCTCTCTGAACGGCAGAGAAACAGTATTTAAAGATTTTGTGGGCTTCTTTGAAAATATTTACAATAATCTTTTTCCCAGAAGCAAGTTGCCAAAAACTCCCAGGCCATGGCGCATTAGTCTTATTCTTGAAGTCGTTTTTGGAGGCTGGCTGTTTATCACGGAAGCTGTGAAAGAAAAATTCAAAGTTTGTAAAGACATAGAGTACATGACATTGCTAAACTTATTAGACAATTACATACCACTTGTTCTGACAATTTACAGCACATCTTTCAAGCTAAACAACTTCTTTGAATACTTCAATGCAATGATACGAATATGGACTATGTTCATGTGTCTCGAGCGGCATCATTATGACAAGGCTCCTCTTGTGTGGATAGCGATGTGTACTTACTGGGGGATAAATAACCCTCACCTATATCTCATACTTCGTTTGTTTTTAGTTATTTTTGATGAGTACCCTGTGGAAAATGCCCATAGCATCATTAGATCAAAGACAAGTGACAGTGACACAATTGAACAGATGCAGCAGAAAGCAAAGGCTTCATTTCAATCAAAAGCAGCGCAGTATTCACTTAAATCTTATTTTCCCCCTCCTTCTAGCTTTACCTTCAGTGCTAACCAGCTGAAATATCTAAAAATGAAGTGTGCAGCATTAATTTCTTCAATATTCATAAAGATAGCCCATAATCCGGGAAAAGGGCAATTCAGAGGCAAGGGGAAAAACCTGAGGGTGGTTTTGCCAAGAATCTTTGGACCAGACCCTGTTAAAACCAAAATACTTCCTCTAGGCTATTGCTCTGAGATTAAGCCTGATCCCGACAGCATATGCGACATGCCAGGTTGTACTGTAACAAATGATGCTGAGTGGGTTCTCCTTGAAGGATGCTCTCACTCATTTCACCTCACTTGCCTCTCAGAAATCCAACACTGCCCATTGTGCCAAAAATTTATACAGCAAAAAGCAGATAGCCTGGGAACCACAGCAAAGAATGCAATCCTCAACCCCAAAAACAGAAACACAGAGAAAAACAAAGGCAGTGATTCAGTAACACCACAAGATGAATCTAACTTGCTTGACACATCAAAGGAACCTACATGTAATGTATCTAACAGTGAAATAAAGGATTTGGATGCCAATATTACTTACTTGATCAATCAAATATCTACCTTATCACCTATGGCCCCTCCATCACAAAGGAAACACTCTAAACAACAGCAACCCACTACAGTTACTAAACCGCCCCACTGTAAGAAGTGCGGCCATCTAGTCAAAGGGCATAAAAGACCAAAAGGAAATCAAGTTAAGTGTGAGCAGTGTCCTGGGGGTATATGTATATCTACTGATGCTGATAGATGCAATTGTAACTTTGAGTGGCACAGTACAGACACATCGCAACAACTTCACTCAATCACTAACCAGCAAGTGTTACAAACACCCACTAATCAACTAGCTCTTCACGTCACACTCCATGGCAGTGTNCTGTAAGAAGTGCGGCCATCTAGTCAAAGGGCATAAAAGACCAAAAGGAAATCAAGTTAAGTGTGAGCAGTGTCCTGGGGGTATATGTATATCTACTGATGCTGATAGATGCAATTGTAACTTTGAGTGGCACAGTACAGACACATCGCAACAACTTCACTCAATCACTAACCAGCAAGTGTTACAAACACCCACTAATCAACTAGCTCTTCACGTCACACTCCATGGCAGTGTTAAAGAATGGTTATTACCACCTCAAATTTGTCAGTCTATGATTTTTGGTGTTCCAATAGGAAGTAATGCGTGTACCATCATAGCAACAATTGGGGCAAGCAAATTCCTTTCTGGAGAGCTAATAATGCCTACAAATGATGAAAACGTTCTCCGAACTGTGTCAGCATTTGCTGGTATCATCAAGTGTGGTAACATTATGTACAGGCAAATCAACTTACCACCAGGCCAAGTTAACCTTGACATTAGAGAAGCTATAGCCACAAGGAGTGACCAGTTCTCCTTACTGATCACAGAAGACATTGGCATATTTTCAACTGAATTTCTACAAAGTAAAATGCAGGAAATTGTTCAGATATCAGAGGACACATGTACAATATCAATTGTTCCACCCGACAAGTCTATACTTATTTGCTTTGACCATACACAGAGAATAATGGCTTTATTTTAGAGTCATAAACACCAAGGATATGGTGGTCTGATTGCTGTAGGGTGTTATGATGATATCAGAAGATTTATTATGTATATTGAGCACATGATTGCTCGGGACTGGCAGACCAGAATTCCTGGTACAAATATGACTGTTCTCAAGACAAGAAGTGTAAATTTATAACTATCCATTGACATCAAGTAATGGCAAATTGCAGTTGAAAAACGATTTTTTGGCCCCATAAGAAATATATTTCTGAAAAATACATTAATCGCTGGTTAATTTAACACCATATTTAATTTGGGGAGAAAGGCTAGATTTTGAGTTTTGCAGCCAAATACTATGTAAATTACTGTAATAAATTGTAAAGGAATAGTGTAGCAGCAGAAAGCATTAAAAAATTTCACATTTGAGGTTGATTGCACTTATTTTATCCCCTTGCTATTAAGAAAGAGTGATAATATCATAGTGTGAAGCTTTCAGGGGGAATGCTCGATTTTGTACACAAAACCACATTTGAACATTTTGTGAATAAAATACCCTTCAGCAATGTACGATGAAAGAAACTACAAATTACCACACCCAGCGATTTTTCTGAGTTTTAATTATTAAGCCCAGCTATCGTTGAGGTACTCCAGAATACATTAAGCATGAGAAAACGCTGGGGAGAAAGGCAGGATTTGGAGATAACTTAATCCAGAAACCCGTGAAATAGTAATTTTTGCTGGAAAACACAAAAATCAACTACGTTTCGCTTAAGGTGATTCCCTAGTAAAAGAACCTAACATAGATTGTAGGTGAAACTTGGTACACTGATGTAACAAGTCAAGAAGATGATAAAAAAGTAATAAAAAGTGGGGGTCACCGTGCTTGTTTTGACGTCACAATGCTAAGAAATACGGCTATTTTGGACCCTTTGTCAAAAACCGCGCGCAGCCCAAAACTAGACAAAAATGAGAGATTTTTTCGATGATGCATGTGGTATCGCACAGAATTTGACTTTATTGTAATGTTTATCCACTTACATACCAGAAAAATGCCTTTTAATGCTCCTGTTTTTATTTTACGCTCCAAAGTAGAATTGAATTGAACACGCGCTTTCCGACCCGTGATAGCTCAATCTGTACAATTTAGTAAAATTGCCAAAAAACTGACCATAGATTTGTGCCAATTTTTTTCTCATCCAAAGGAAGCACTGTCCTTATTAAAATCATGAAATAAAAAATGGGGGTCACCGTACTCGTTTTTGCGGTAGAGCTGCAGAAAGTGAGTACCAAATGCATTTTCTCCGAGTTTTGAGAGAGGACTGGGGCGAGTTTCAAAATAGAATGTATGTGAAAGGGGGAAGAAAGTATTAAAAAATCTGTTTTTACAGAATTTACATCGAGATATCACATTTAGGATACAATGAGATAAAGAAAGCGTTTAAATAAAAATCAAAGTGAGTAAGCACAAGTTAAACATCCACTATCGAGGTTCTCCGTGAGGAAGGCGAACTCAGCAACACGCGTACTGCCTACGTTATGCACATTCCCAACACATTGAGTCTCACCTCGCGATCGGCAAGAAACAACCGCAAGCAAAAATTCCAATTGCGTTTCTCTTCAGTCAACTTCATTTTAATAATGTTACTTCACATGCTCTTTTTTACGGTGGCCATCTTGTTATGCGCAGTAGGAGATGCGCAGTGCAAAACTAGGGAATCACGTTAAGATATAAATGTTTGATCACATCCGCATGTACTAAAAAATGTCGTATCACATGTAGCTACTCACTTGTTGCAGTGCTTTGACGGTTTAACTTCTTCTACAGTTTCAAAGAAAGGCTTGACATTCAAGCTCGTAGCAATACTTCGTCGCCATATTGTCTTCGTTGAATGTTCCACACAGAAAATATCCAAGCTAATAGACGGCATTCAAAGCCCAAAGAAGGCCGACTATAACCACAAGCAAATAAGTACGGATGTCAAAGAACCTTTCAAGCGAAAACCAATTGAAATTGCCGATATTCCCGGAGAAAAATTCAAACGCGAGTTGCGAAGAAAGTGTAAACAAAGCACACTTCAGCGCCAAATCTGCACAGGGAAGCCCACGGTGACGCATGCGCACACAAAATGCCCTCCCGTTGAGATGCACAGTTTAACTCACTGAAAGTAAAACAATATAATGTGATTTGAGGCCTTGTTAATGGACAGGGGCACACAACGATTGTTTCCTCCTAAATGCATTGAAAAGTCTTTATCCACAGTACTTTTAGATCTCTAGAAATGCATTCTAAGCGGCACTATAAAATTTGCATCTGTTCAGTCATGCTTGGGAAACTTGAGGCTTTTCGAGATCATGAGGGCTTCAGTGTTTTTTTTCCCCGAAAATCTTAGTTGCAATTGCACGTTTTACGAAAGTGAGAATTTTTCTTATTCCTCTCTCCATCAGATTTTAGAATAAGAATTTTTTCCTGACTATTTCCTGACCTGTAGCCTGAGATAACGACCATCTCTCCTCGCTACTCGCCACTAGGGACATTTTAGCAGGAGGGATGTCTGTGCATCAGCGACAGAAATTTTACATGTAAAGTGATGACAGAAAATCTTTCCGCAATTTGGTCAGGAGCTCTAATTAGTTGACGTAGCAGTTATACAGTTTCGGGTATCGTTTTAAAGTGACAAACAAAAGACAAAAGGCCACAAAGGTCAAATGTAAAAGAGATGAACCTACTACAAAAAATATATATATATATATATTCTTCTTTTAAAGAAGCATTTGAGTTTTGCTTGAGCTTGTTCACAGAAGAATACAGAACTTTACCATAATCAACCAGGAGAACTATAAAATTGCATTAATTTACCAGATAAAATTATGGTAAACTTTGATTTATGTGATAAGCATGGAGTTTCTGATGCAGAGACAGAGATGTCCCTCCTTGCGAATTGTCCCTTGCGGCGAGGAGCAGGGAAGAAAGCTGTTTTTGCAGGCTGCCTGTCCTGACTGGCTACAAACTATGATAAAGATAAATGAGGTCTAATTGTCTAAAAGGTGGCAAAGTTTTGTTGAGTTTTCAAGGACTCAATGCAACACGCGGGACTTAGCATAATTATAACTTAGAATTAAATTTATTTATGTCACATGGTCTAAACTATCAGTTAATCCCTGATGAAGTTTGAGAGAAATGCATGAAAATAATATATGAACCCTAAAAATTTGAATGCTCTGAGTCAGGAAATTTTTAATGTTTTAACTATCAAATATTCATGCACCTCTTTCCAACTGGCTGGTTTTGATCCAGTGATGGTTTAAGCCTGGCCTTACGTACAGTAATGGTTGCCGATGGTTTGGGAACTGATGTTTTTTTCGGAGGATGCACCTGTAGAATTTTTAACATAGAATTTTAAAAGAGCATTTAATTAATTATTATGTTTTCTGATGTGACTGGAAGAAGGAGATAAGAGTGGTTTATCTGGAAGAGGCAACCTGTTCACAAAAGCATACAGTAATTGTTGGAGCCATTTCTGATTGGCTCCAATCCCCTGGCTTTTTCCTCATAACCACTCGGCACTTACCATAATAGATTGTTTTCACTGTCACACAATAAACACAGCACAAAAAAATACATTGGAAACCATAAAGACATCTTCTAATACTTGAAATGGTTAAACTGCTGGAAATTAGTTAAGTTAAGAACTTAGAAACATTGTGAATAAAACAATTATTGAATGCGGCCGAGTATGATAAGAAGAATTATGCAGATCAACATCCTTTTCGATCTGCATACTTCTTCACAGACATGAGACTTAGCTTCATTGTTAATTGTAACAATAATTTTTGAGTGAATATTAATATACAGCTTTAGATTAATGTAAATCTAGACCTTTGAATGGAACAGCCCACGTTGAAAGACGGCAACCACAACCTTTTCTTGTGGTGGGAAGCTAAGGGCATAAATAGCCACAATGACAGCAGTTAGGATATATATGTTAGCCATATAGAATTTTACACTGTTAGCAAACAAGCAGCATTTTATAATACATAAGCAGTTTGTCAGTTTTCTTTCTCAACCCACCTACTCCATAGGCAGTTATGATTTTGTGATTTACTCTTTCGATGGGCCTTAGGTATTATTAATATTAAATGTACGTTAGGGTAAAATACAACTGTAATACTGAAAATTTTAGGTTATCCTTTTCTACAAAAATTAGCCTAACATAAGGAGTAAAAAATGAAAAATCAGAAATTTTTTTTCCTTCGAAAATTGTACCTGAATGGAACGTTCATCTAGAAATTATTAGCCGTATTCAAGCACTAGAACATTCTAGGCAATATTTGCTTCTCCGAACAGACATTTTACAGAAAACAGTCGTTGAGTACCCCTAATAGAGGCAACGATGAAAGTTGGCGACGTCTATTTACCAAGTCCAATATTTTCTCAATAGTTGAGGCACATAAACACCTTAGGCCAGGCCCCAGATGTTGAAAAGCTGGATAGCGCTATCCAGTGGACAAGTATTAGTGAAACTAATTGTAATTAATCCACTGAATAGAGATTTATCTGGTGGATAGTGCTATCCACCTTTTGAAAAACTGGCACCAGGTTTTTTTTATGAGGTGCATGTCCATATGTGACGAAAATTGACAATGTGGAATGCAAAGTGATCCATCTTATCATCAAAGTATTGTAAGTCTCCCAAAAAATTGCAAAAAAATTTACAATAAGTTTGTAAAAAAATTACAATATTGTAAATATTGGAGCATATACCTTTTCTTTCACTGACATGAAGTAGGTATAGTTTATCACTGGCTTTCGCTCTTGACGGGAATCTTATCTTTTTTTCAAGGGTATATGATGGAAGACTGAAGTTGTCCGGAACTTCCGTTCCATCTTGGAACACCAGTATTTGCCCTTGTAATTTAAAATGAGCTGAAGCCTCCGCAACTATGTTATCTTTGGTCTCTCCATTGACCATATGTCCCACTGCCAGTTTTTAATCTGTACCTGCGGCCTTTCTGGTCTCAATGAAGGACGGAAACAAGAAATCCTTTGCTCTTAATGAAAAAAGAAAACATAGCATCAATATCCTCATCTTCTTGAATCACCTGGTGTTCTGAATTAAGTGAGGTACGGTAATACTTAGAAAGTGCTTAGAAATGAATTTTGATCCGGCTCGGAAACGAGGCTGTTGGAAGTGAGCATTTTACCCAAATGTTTCTCTGGATATTGCTTTAAGTATCACACAGTTGATGGGAGCATTTTTTTCTTAACCATACTTAAGATGCTTCACATGTTGACATATTTGACCAAAGAAATTTGACCAAGAAAGGAAAATGGTTTTAATAGGTAAAACATTCACTACATACGTTGAATGAAAAGGAAGACCTGTTTCAAGAAATAAGATCAAGTTTTATGGTACCAATTTTGTTTCTATATTATCTGCCAACTGCGGCCTCTCGCTTTATGATCACTATTGAATTCCTGTTTTCATTGATTTTATAACTTTCCATTTGGATGCTTTCTTTTTAAATTCAAGGGCGCTTGAGTGAATAATTATTCTCCCAAAAATTTTTTTACTTTGATAAATTTAAGATCACTTTAAAATTATAAGCACTTAATGAACATTCCAGTGTCTCAGAAATGCCATGACGACATAGAGAATGCTATTTTACATAATCAACAAGGGTGCATACCCCTATTCAGATTCCAGTAGGTTGCAATCAGTGCAGGCTACATAATGACATCTGCAGTCAACAACATGCATTTCATTTTTTTAGTTGGATTTGGATTGGGTTCAATTAAGTTTCAATACACGTGTGAAATACCTCCATGGAATTCCATGGAATTCGTGGAGTTCCATTGAGTATCCATGGAGTTCCACGAAGTATCGATGGAGTTCCATGGAATTCCATGGAGTGTCCATGTATGGAAGTACATAGAAATTCATTAATCAAGCAACTCATCAACTTGTTAGCCACATGTTCACGTCTAAACTTTTTATTGGACGGAAAAATTGAAAATATAAGAAAGCTTTTTAAAAGAAAAATAATGCGCAAGTTTAAATTACAGACGATGTAAAAGTATCTTGGACTTGTTCTTGTACAGCGGTCATGCTTAAAGTCCCAGCGTATAAATAACAATTAGTCACCGAAGTGGAGGTGGATAGTCACCGACACTGAGGTGAATAATTGTTTTAGTATATACTAAAACAGTGAGATAATTGACCACAAAAATGATGATTTTTAACTCATTTACTGTTGCCTGCAACGATTACAAATTTGGCGCGCAATGACCTTTCGACCGCGGTCTTCGCTTTTTCTTGCCGAAAAATAAAACTTTGGAGGCATTTGTTTAGCTCTTGTGGGGAAGTTTCCTCAAAAAGAGTTGTGAATTCTTTTTGTATTTAAAATCATTCTGTAAAAAAGTTTATTAAATTTAGTTTTCAGCTTATTTATGAAGAAGTCAACTAAATAAAGTAACGCAAGACTTAAGCTTAATTTGCATTTGTAAACAAAAAACTTTTTCGCCGGTTTTAGCGATAAATTTAA
>CALNXI010000437.1:188873-191373 GCA_942486025.1 Porites evermanni | reverse complement strand
TGGATGCAACAGCAGCTAAGGCAAGGTCATTTGGTCTGTCACAAGTGAAAAGTAACAAAAAAATAATGTAATAGCTACTGCTACTCAAAGAAGAGTTCTGAGAAGTGCTATGGATGGCTGCAATATTTAAATTATAGGTATGAAAATACTCAAGAATGAATGATGTCCATACTTTGACTTGAGAACTTGATTGTAGAGCTTCTGAGCTTCATCATTTTTTCCTTGTACTTGGTAAGCATAAGCTAGCTGTGTCCTGATAACATGACATAAACAATATTGTAAGTAAAAGAGTGCAATGGAACGAAACATAACTCTGATGACTGGGCTGTGCTTTATAAGGAAGACAGTTGGNTTTTAGCGAGACAATGCATTTATTAGTATTTAAATAAAATATACTAACTAGGGGTACCTTCCGGCAAGTGCCAACCAGGCGAATTCGTTTATCTTTTGTGGTATGTGCCTATTCAAATCCTCGCGATATGTATATATATATGTATTTTTTCATAATTTTAGAGGTTTAAAATGGATTCCGCTATAGAAAAGGATGGCACACAACTTCAAAACAACAACTTTGGCACACTCTAGGCTTTCACTTTTATTAAACAATAACAACATAGCCTGAAGCTTTGTTGGTAAATCATGACCAAGTTAGCACTTATGTTTCATGGAAAATTCCATTGTATCAAAACTATAAACGTTAGAAAGAAAAATATAGTTCAAATAAGGTCTTTGACTGCTGAAATTGAAAATAATAATTAAATTCCGAGCAACAGTGTCATCGGGGATAAAAAAATATATATTTCGTGTAGTAATATACATAAGAAAAAATTGGTGTAAAGTAAACTGTGTGAAAAGCGCAAGAATGGGGCGGAATGTATCAGAGGTATAAAAATATGAACTTGAATAAAATACAAAGATCTAATGAGCGAGTGTCACAGGACAAAGATTCTCTTGAAAGGCATAATTATGATAGTCTTCAAAACAAAAGGTTCGCAAGTTCGTTGTATTCCTCACGGGAGTTTTGGGCTGTCTCAATGTAAATAGAGCTGCAAAAAAACATGCTGGTTGACAAAATCTAAAGACATGAATAAATTCTAAAAAAAGATCCGCAAATACGTTGCATTCCTCACGGGAGGTGAAGTTTGGCTCAATGTAAATCGACCTGCGAAGAACACGCTGGTTCTGATATAAGTTTTGAGAATATAACCCTATTGCCTTGATCAACTACCGCTTCAAATTCAATTCACAAACGAAAAGAGAACACGGAAAACCCTGGTTCTGAGTCGAGAAGCGAACACGCTGCCTCATTGTAAATGGAGCTGCAAAGAACAAGCTGGTTCTGACAAAAATTTGAGCGTAAAACCCTACTCCTTGATCAGCTGCTGTTTTAAACGCAATTTATAAAGCAGACCAGAGCACTAATAGCTCTTTCAAACGACAAATCGTATTAAAGCTTGCTCACCTGTTAGGGCCTCTTGAACAGACAACGAACAGCTGCACCAGAGCTGCACACTGAATCACCCAATTTTCGGACCACGCGTTGTAAATACAAGACCATGACGTCACTACCCAAATTAGGGGTCTTACTTACACCCAAATATGGTCAAAAATGCAAATTTTAGATGGTTACGCAGAATTTGAGAGGTTTTGCCTACATCGTACGGGATTATAAATCTGCCGCCGAGGCAACCTCGCTTCTTAGCTCGGTTGCCTCGTCGGCAATAAATGGAAAAACGGGCAAAAGAGAAATGACTTTTTAGCGAGAAAATGCATTTATAATGTATAATAATGAAAGGAAAAGGCATTTTAGACAGAATAGGAACGGACAAAACAGTTCGAAAGCAGGTGAGAAAGAACGCCACTTTCTACTGTTATTTTGTCTCACTTAACAGGAGATACTTAGTGGAAGTTTCAATTGGTAATTTGTTTTTTCTGTGTGATTGTGAAACACCGGTTTTGGCACCACGTACCCTTACTTCCTCCTAAATATATAATATTTCTCCTCTGAGTCTCTATCTTTCGTGGGGTCGGCGCTATATTTAAGAACTGTATCGGTGCCTTTATAGATCATTGGTAGCGATATTTTATGTATATAGATTGTTTTTTTTTTTCATTCTAGGAAATCGAACACGATTAATGTTGACAAACATAAGGATTAGCACGATTTACAACAGATTACCGACGGTCTTTATCGGTTTTTCACGATTTTGTCGTGGTAAAGTAAGAGACAGTGAGTCACTTTTATTGAGCTATTTTGAAAAAATAGCTCATATGTCAGTGGTGTGAGCGTATGTATCTTTGTGACTTTGTATGTTGGGATGTTTGTTGCAAGAGCCAATAAGGTTGAAGGTACTATGAGTTGATGCTTAGGAACCAATGAGATCTTGCCATCTATTTAAACATGGCATTGGTAAAGGTCGAACAAGGGCACTTTGAGACCGCCATCTTGATCCTTCACAATTTTTTCGTCTTTTATTACGGGTACAGGTGTTTGGAAGCA
>CALNXI010000437.1:173875-186482 GCA_942486025.1 Porites evermanni | reverse complement strand
ACCCCCTGTACTACCCCTCTTCCCCTCCCCCCCCCCTTCCCTGCCCCCCCCCAACCCTAGTGAGGTTTTTCCCCTGTTAAAAAAAAATCTTCAACCCACTTATCAGTTTCCCAAAAAATGTTTTGTTTTTTAACCCCCTTCCTAAAGTAAAATGCTTAAAAACCATACCCCTCCCACGGGCACCAACCCAATTTAAAAGCCCAAATAGGGGAGTAACCCCCCCCCCCCCGGGCTAAAATGCCACCATGAGACTTTTTGTGAATTCTTTTTACTTATAATAAGCCCCTATTAGGAATGAAAGCATTAATGTCATTAACAACTAACTACAACAAGGCTAAGATCCCTGTTTGGAGGATGGAGGCCTAGAGTTGAATATCAAAAACCGTGTAACACAAATTGAAATTGGGTCTACCGGGAAAAAAACTGTGGCTAGTGATCAAGGCAAGGCTCGAACCTAAAATCATGGACAAATTTGTACTAGTTGCGCTTTTTTTAAACTACACATGCAAATCCCCTTTCACATCTCACTTACAATGTAAAAAACCCATGCATCGAACATAATTGTCCTAACTTTTAACAAATAATATCGTTGCATAGGGTGTGGGAAGGAGACATGCAAGGCATTTGTAAAAAAAAGTAGCACTGCTTTAAGAAGGCATCCTGAAATTACAGGTAAGAACGAATACTACACGACTATCACAAGGACTTTTGTCCCTGATTGTTTGTGTGCTATGTACATGTACAATGTACCTATATAGCATTACATACAGCAGGTTGAGGGAGAGAGATCTGCAAAACCTTTGTCAAAAACATAGCGCAGCTTTATAAGGGCATGCTGAAATTACACTCAGGTACTTGAAGGGGGGCAATATTGCATAACTGTCTCAACGACTTCTGTCCACTTTTGTAGCTCCTCCAGATCTGATGATCAGTACCCTTGTCTCTTGCCCCTACATCCTTTACGTTATAGCTAGATCTCATGATCAAGAATTTCTCATGAAAATAAGATAGAATTCTGTCTGACGTTGAGTGGCACCTGCCAGTTTTGCCTGAAAGAAATTAAAATGAATATTATATTGTATAGGAAGTACTCTGACAGAGTAGCTAAAACCCAGTGGGGCAGTCAAAGCTTTTCACTATAAATTACTATTATCAGCACAAAACACAAAGACAGGTTAAAATTTTTTTTAACCTACAATTGGTGACAAAATTAGTTGAGACACTTAGTTGAGGCACTAAAGGGGCTTTCTGATGTTTTACTGACCACCCTCCCCCCCAAAAAAACCTAAGTGGACAATAAAAGTATTGGTGATTATTTCTTTACTGCCCCATCTCAGATTGGGCAGTAAAGAAATAATGACCAATACTTTTATTGTCCACTTAAGTTTTTATTGGTTCTTTTCAACTGACCCATTTGCAGAATTCTCCGAAGAGAAAGTTTTCTTTAAAGCCATTTTTAAAACAAACTTTCGATGAACAGTTAAAACTCTGCTCTGGCACATCTTCACATTTTGTTATTATTTACTGTTTTATTATAAAACTAACTTAATACATGCTCAAAATAATAAAAATTTAACAAGCCCCCAGCCAGGGGCGTAGCTAGGGGGGGTCCTGGGGTGCCCGTGACCCCCCCTAAGTAGGCCTTGTTTTGAGCAAACAGACAATATCTTGGTGGTAAAAGCCATTGTTAAAAAGCCCACTTTTTTACAATTTGTTTTTTTGTAAAGCATTTTCGTCAATGGCTCTTGTCTTCTTCTTAATATGGGCGTGGAGGTCGACATGACAATCTGGTGAGTAGCCTCTGTGACCCCCCCTTTGAAAAATCTTGGCTACGCCCCTGCCCCCAGCCTTGAATAAGCACTCACACTTAAGGCCCAAAAGTTTAATACCCCCAGGGAACCTAATCAAATAAATACAGTAGCCATGTTAACACTGAACCTCTTGTTTCTTCTTGTATTCCTCTGCTTGTTTTGCTGCTAGGTCACCTCTTCTAAAGTACTTCTTATTCTAAAAATAAATACAGAAAAAACGCTGTTTAGACTGTACTTGGTACAAGTAAGTTAAACCAAGGAGCAGCATGTAGGTAACAGCTGTTCTCATATTAATACAATATTTTTAACCTTGTTTGATTCTGAGCTGTAGTATTATTATTAATAGGGGACAAAGGGAATCCTGATTTAACCTGAAAATGGATTTTTACCTAAGTATGTTGTAGTTTTTCATAAATATTAAAATTGGTTTAAATTTTATTTTCCTTCGTTTCAAACTCATTATCATACCATACCCAACAACAAAGGGAAATAAAATTTAAACCAAGGCTAAAATTAAACCACAACATCTACAACAGATACTGCTTACAATATCTATATTATTTTTATACAATAACTAAGATAGTACCTGCACTCTGATTGGCCGAGAGGTATGTTTGCATGAGAGTATGTAAACAAGGTTGTGACAACAAAATGTTTTGCTTTTCGTGCACTAATAACACAAGCACCAATTTGAAATAATTTTTGAGTTGACAACTCTACAAGTTTACTTTATTTACCCATTGCCTCGTCCGCTGAAAATTGGAAAATCTTTCCAAATATGCTGTGTCAATAATTTTCACTTTTAAAAGTTGACATTTCAAGTGCAAAAAATCCATATTTTGGAAAGGATCTTTTTTGAAAAACAAGAACTGATTACACATGCAAGGCTTCATGTACAAGACTTCGCGAATGGTAAGAATTTCTTTTTTAATCAGTGCGATAACAAAGAGTTTTGTTTTTTTTTCTCAGGGAAGTTAATTTATAAAAGCAATAGAAAACTTTTTCCTGTATTTGCATAGCCTGATATAAACACTCGAGGGGTTGGGAGAATTCTCAACGGTTATACAAACCCTTAACTTCGTCTCGGGTTTGCATAACTGTCTCGAATTCTCCCAACCCTCTCGTGTTTATATCAGGCTATGCAAAAACGGAAAAAGTTTTCCATTGCAGACTTTTACTACAAGAGTCTGAACTGTGACGTTTAATAATTTTGTCTGTATTATATAGTTGCATTTGTAACTCATTTCTCTTTGTTCAGTCCCACTAGTCTCTGACTTGGTGTTCTAGTTTAAACAAAGGAGCACTACTGATGAAGGTACCTTAAATAACTCAACGTCATGCTACATTTTATCTCCATAAGCCTTGCCTTATGGATGGTCGACACACGAATTTCAACAAAGCAATTTCATTCATTATGCAAGTAGCATTCGTCTTAATATACTTTCAGTTTGACACTCGAATCATTTTAAACAGCTAAGAGTGTCAAATTATTTCTGTTCAGCTTACAAACTGAAAACATAAGCTTAACTACGATTACATTGTAAGGTTAAATGCAAATGTTCATGCACCTCGAGTCACAGTCATAAATCGATTGATGCTCGCTTTGAACTACAACACCTTTCACTATCAAAATAACTGTTGGTCACAAACTTAATATACTCACCGATGTGACTTCATTTTGTTCGATCTGTTTACTTTTTCTGTTGATTTCTGCGAGAAGAAAATCCATCGANGGTTTGCATAACTGTCTCGAATTCTCCCAACCCTCTCGTGTTTATATCAGGCTATGCAAAAACGGAAAAAGTTTTCCATTGCAGACTTTTACTACAAGAGTCTGAACTGTGACGTTTAATAATTTTGTCTGTATTATATAGTTGCATTTGTAACTCATTTCTCTTTGTTCAGTCCCACTAGTCTCTGACTTGGTGTTCTAGTTTAAACAAAGGAGCACTACTGATGAAGGTACCTTAAATAACTCAACGTCATGCTACATTTTATCTCCATAAGCCTTGCCTTATGGATGGTCGACACACGAATTTCAACAAAGCAATTTCATTCATTATGCAAGTAGCATTCGTCTTAATATACTTTCAGTTTGACACTCGAATCATTTTAAACAGCTAAGAGTGTCAAATTATTTCTGTTCAGCTTACAAACTGAAAACATAAGCTTAACTACGATTACATTGTAAGGTTAAATGCAAATGTTCATGCACCTCGAGTCACAGTCATAAATCGATTGATGCTCGCTTTGAACTACAACACCTTTCACTATCAAAATAACTGTTGGTCACAAACTTAATATACTCACCGATGTGACTTCATTTTGTTCGATCTGTTTACTTTTTCTGTTGATTTCTGCGAGAAGAAAATCCATCGACAACACTATACCTTACTTCAAAATACATTAGGAAAACTGTCGTGTAATTCGCAGGGAATGTCCTCTCACTGAATCTAACCCAGTTCCCGCGCGGTTCAAATTCAGTGGAATCTCTTATTCAGGGGAGGGAAGGGAGCCGCGACTAGCCGCGACTCGAGGGGCGCGGGCGGAGGAAAGCTCTCCCCAGAGCGGATGTCCGCCATGGCTCTCCCTTTCTTTCCCAACCCCTCACACTCGCGACTCCTTTGGCGTGTTAAAGGGTTTATAGGCTGGCATTTGTTAATCATTAACCAACAAATAAAATATACTTTAAATTCTCCCTCGAAATCTGCTGTACCAGGAGCCATATACCGGGTAGGAGACCGCAGGCGCGGCGTCCACGCGTGCTTCATCAGTGCATAATTTGGTTGTTCCACGCGGTTCCTTCGAAATACCTTATTACAGGAAATTAACGCTCCATGAAATTAAGGTATGGGAATAACGCGAATTTAATGGCAAACGACTTAAGAATAAAGAAAATTAACGCGAAAGAGGAGGTAGAATTTCATAATAAAGGAAATTAACGCGATTAACTTGGCCGAAATCAAAGAAGAAGATATTGACATCTCTTCTGACAGCGACAACGATGAAGATGAACTCGAAATATTGTAAACCTTCGCCTTAGCTTTTGTGAAAGATGAAAAATAAAGGGTAAACGGAAAGAAAGAAAGCTTGTAGTTAATGTTTTTTAGGTGTCAAGAATGTTTGGACAGGTTCCAAAATTTGGGTTAAAATACTGGAAGTTAAGAGCTAGCAAATTAACGCTGCACTTAATTAACGTCGCGGAAATTAACGCTCAATAAAATTAACGCGAATTTTAACGATTCGCGTTAATTTCATGGAGCGTTAATTTCCTATAATAAGGTAGCCAAATGTGCTATTTTTAGAACAAACGGCGCCACCCTCAATTCACAAAGTCACAAACTCGCGCGGGAACCCCCAAATTTGTGCGGCTCTCGTGTGATCGTCTGGCAACTTTACTTGAGTGCCCTCTTAACTTTCCAAGTGCTTTATATCTCGATATACAATGCATGCACAGTGGAAGAAGAAACCAATAAACACTACTAGAAATACGTTTATCGCAAAAACCTCGCGAAAAAAAAACAACCAAATGGGAAAATATGATTTAAAAAAAAAAAACACAAAAACAAGACAAAAAAAAATTAATACAAAGAAAAAAAAACAGCTGAGCCGAGAGTAGAACCTGACCATCTGCATTGAAGATCAGCTTCTGGATCACTGCGCCAGGTTGCCAAGGATCACGTTATGTTGTGAAATCTGTCATAATACTTAGTGACTAGTAAATCCTTTTTGTGGTCAGTCACGTTTTGAGTGTTTAGGTGTTCCCTGGACTGAGGTAAAACCCGGGTTTTGGGGACCCAGAAATAGTGGGTTAGTTCCCCTGAATAGAGCTGTCCCTTCAATAGAGGAAACAAATTCGAAAATGGGCCAGGGTAGGGTCGTATATTTTAGCCCCCTGGTAGGAAGGTACTGAAGAGAATCACAAACAGTTATTTGGTCTTTTTGACAAAAGTTGGAGTTCCAAATAAAATGCTCTTAATTAACCACTTTCAGTGGTTTAGAATCTTAGTAGGGCATACAAGAGCATACAGCCGTTCCAGTTTCGTCAGGCAATACCTCGGGTTAGCCAAAGAAAAGAACCGTTGATGGCTCGTGGAGGACTAGACCGGGAAAAATAATCTGAAATTTCTTAGGGATTGAAGAAGATCTACTGGTTGAGAATTTATAACACAGAATATGTATGCATTTATTTTGAGAATTTCATGTTAATAAATATATCTAAATTTTAATTTACCAGTAATCGGCTCCTGAATTTACTGAAAAAATAAGAGCAACAGCTTGAGCTCATCACTCCCTAGTATGATAACTTGGGATCAGATATGAACGCATAAAAATAGATGGAGAAATAATAAATTAACGTTGGAATGAGTTTAAGATCGTATGACGATGTAAAAGTACTAGAATACAAGCAGTCCCAAATTTTTCTCAGCGTCAGTCGGGAGCTGATGGGAAGGGTCGGAGATCACCGGGTGCGATTTTCACTGGCTTTCGCGCTCGTGAACATCACTCGCAATATTGTTCGTGAGAAAAATACGGGGCCATTTGTTGCCTGGAAAAATAACAGTGATCTAGTTGTGTAAATTCAGTAAATTGCGAGCGTCACTGAGTTTTCGATCTCGGTAAAAAAAAGGCCCAGGGGGAAATGTTACGTCAGAGCAGAGCCTTGTGCTTCCCTTCCGTACAGTTCGACTATACTAACGTGACAAGGGATCCATTTCAAACATACTCTTGTCAAAAATTACGGTCTTTCTCGTTGACGAAATCCACTCAAGAATTGTGATGCTCCATAATTACTAAGTATTAAATATTTCTCAATCTTTCTCAACTCAATCCTGTTATCCATGTACTGCGCTACATTAGCTAACAGAGAGTTGCAGACTCTCTTGATCGGTAGTAGCATCGTGATCGGTGGTCTGTTTTAATATATCAGCAAGTTTTACCTTCGTCTCCTTGAGGGCTTTAAATAAAAGTTGGAGAGAAAATTATTCTGGCGATTCCCGGTCCGTGCTCCTATGTACTGGCAGACTTGCCAGTGGTAGTAGAAAATTAGCAGCAAACAAAAGATGACAAACAGCCAAGTCGAAACGGTGATGATGACTATGTTGTCTGTAAAGGATGATTTATCGACCTCTGCAACGGAAGTGAAGTTCCCGGCTGTTAATCTCATTGCTTGCAGCTGATATTTCCCTGACTTCCCTCCTAGAAATTGAGTCAGTCATTTGACGATGATGTACAGTAGTTTGATTATTGGTCATGGAGTTAAGCAGCACACCTACAAAAAAAACAAAAAATGCTCTTTGTTTAATAAGAGAGCGATCTATGGGATGTTGTTATTGATATGTTTACAGGAAACCATTTAGCTAAGCTCACAGGCTATACGTTTCGTCATAGGTCATTTCCCCTCTCCGCCCCAATCTCTCCTCATTAATTTTCATTAGTACGACTAACCCATTCCCTAACCCATGAGATTCGACAGAACGACAGGCATTGAAGATGGGGAGAAGGGGTGGTCACTGTCAGAGTTTGTTACGTCACACAACAGCGAGAGGTGCTAGACTGTACTAAAATGTCTGCCATTGAAAACGTTCGCGGTGTATCTACCGAGTTTTTGTCCCAGACGAGGTGGTTCATTCCAACCTCTTTCCCTTTTTCTCAATGAAAAGCCATGGGGATGAGGTTATGCTCATTTAAGTGACTTTTTAACCCCAGAAGCGCTAGAGACCGATCAGATTGGCCCAGTCGTACGTACACTCCTAAATGCGCATCCAGAGGGGTGAAGGGGGGGTACTCAACAAGGTTTTACACCGGGAGGCTTCGCAACGCGGACTAAGCCCTTGCCCTTTATATACCTTTTTTGACAGAAAAGGTCAGTACCCCTTTTGTATACCTTCAGTTGACAAATTGTAGCCCTTTCACATACCTAGTTTAGAACTTTGCATCCCTTTAAACTGCTGTAAATACACTATCTTTAAAATATTAATAAATCCCACAACCAGACGTTTTCACCATTTTTTTTTCACAACCGTAAAATGCATCTGTAAGCCCCTCTTTACAGACCCAAATGACAGATTTCCCTAACCTTTTATATTCTTTAACTAGTGAAATCCCTTCTCTTTCAAATATATACCTGAGGCCTGAAAAAGGTGCCTCTTTCGGGCGAAGTATACCCTATCCTAGAGTAAACTGCTTGAAAACCATACCCTTCACAGCGGCACATACCTATATAGCCCACATATGGCAATACCGCCCCCCCCCCCCGCCTCGGGAGCCTCTCCGTATAGGCCATTAAAGGAATTACCCCCCTTCCCTCCAGGCCCAGGTATCTAACATCAGTCATCCAACATCAAACATAATTGTCAGTGTCATTCTCCGCAGATGGTAATCTAAATGTACGTACAACCTGTGTTAAAAAGAACGATGGTTTTATTTTGAGGTCAGTTTAAAATGGGCAAGTCTAGACTCATAGCATTCTTCAAATTATAATGATTTTAGTGTGTAACGTGTTTGTCTTACAAGAGCCCTGTTAGGGTGAAATTCGACAAGCGACATTGGCCTGAAAGAGGGATGAAATGGCGACAAACAAAACAAAGATGAGTTGAAATTGCGACAGCGATAAGATAAACACCCAAGGGGCATAGCTTTCCTCTCAAAGCGTGAAACGACGGGTTTTGAAATTCAGGCTGCCTAGGAACATACGTACTACCCCCCGCTAAGAGAGCTTCTTATAAGGTCGCTTGTCCTTGTCGCTTGTTAGAAAGCACTCATACACCTGGCGGTTTTTGCGACTAAAGTATAATTGTACTTTGCAGAAGTCAAAGCCAATGAAATGGGTACTTACTGCATGCTTAATTAGGGAATACAACAGAATTTCCTTATGCGTTGAATGTTGTTGACCTTCGTTGAATAATGACCAAGTCAGAGATTCCATATGTGATATACAATACAGCTGACCGATTTCATTTGCATTTGTATGGTCATTTGATAGCATATCGAACTAATTATTAATAGCACACGTGCCTATAGGCAAGTCTGGTAAAAGAAAAACCAAACCTTTCCTCATTGATTTCCGTTAGAAAACAGATGTTATACGAAATCTCTAATGCATCACGTGCAACCTCGGCTTTGAGACGTGTTCAAATGCGTATAGATCTCTGTTTCAGGGGAGGATGAGTTAAAACAGTTAATATTGCACTGTTCATTGGACTGGATAACAATTCACCTTTTGGGCTCTGAAGGAAAATGGCCCGGAGAATTAAAAGACTTACAGACATATGATAGGACCTTGAAACTATGCCCTCTCGTGGTCCAACCGAAGGATCACTTGAGATAATCCTTGTAGGGATTCCTGAAATGTACTATGATACTTTAAAAGCAGGTTTATTCAGTCAGAATATTCACGTGCTTAAAGGGAGAGGTCACGCTTTTTGTAAGTCTGGATATCCCATTTGATGATATTTTCGTCTGTGAATCATCTAATGATAGGCGTCTCTTTCAGCATTTTTAGGAGCCCATAACCCTGGCAATTTGCTCTGAGTCTTAAGTTGTCCCATGTATAAAGGTATAAATCCTAGAGAGTCTCGGATTCTGGATTCCACGCTGGAAATTCCGGATTCCAGGTACTGGATTTACTTGGATTCCGGATTCCAATCGTTGTTGGGATTCTGGATTCCTGGAGCTGCATCCCGGATTCCACGTTCATTTTCCAGTTTCCAGAATCAGGATCACCAAACATGGGGCATAGCAAAATTAATAAGCCGAGTCGTGAGCTGCTTGTGACATCATGTATAAGAAGATAGACCAAACCAAGAGATAATGATCTAGCTTATTCTCTCTTGACCTAGCCTGTTCCAGGCTCTCAGATAGTGGGGAAGAAGCGAAAGAAAAAGGAACGCGAAAAGTTGGCGGGGCGAGAAAAAGGAAAAAGGGAAGGGAGAGAGAGCGTCCGCCGCCCCTGCTCTCCCCAGTTTCCTCAGGTTTTATTTTCTTGTTTGCGCTTTCTCAATTCAGCGGACCCGACTATCTCGGAGCCTGGAACAGGCTGCTCTCGACCAAACTGATTACTTTGCATGGGTTTCTTTAAAAACAGGAACAGGCCCGGAACTCTCCCGGAACACCCCCGGAACACCCCCGGAACACCCTCAGGATACCCCGGAATACGCTGAAACACCTCCCAACGGGCCGAACCCTCCCAGAACACCCTTAATTACAAAAATTAAGCAAAAAATACAAAACAAAAAAACTCGCCTAAAATATCATCAATGAATCAATATATATGTTTTATCTGTAACTAAAAAACAGAGATTGGGTCAGATTGACAATTCACGCTACTTATTGACTTTTAAGATTTTAGGAAAGTAGTCCGTTGCCTTTGTGATACGAAATAGTTACTAACCTTTTTGTCTGAAATACAGCTGCCAAGAGCCGCTAGTGAAGTCAAGAAAAAAAAATTAAACCAAAAATAAAATATTTGTTAAATGAATATCTTGCCGATTAAATGTCTACCATATTCAAAGAGTATCACGTATACAATTCACTTATTTTGATTCCTGTCTTGATTTCTTTTACTAGTTTGATCTTGTGTCTTTGATTAAAAGAAAAATTTTTTTGGTTTCAGTGTTTCATTTTGATTTTCCAGCTACTGCATGGAGAATTCTTTGTTCTCTAGGTGTTTCCCGGAAGGGGGCACACCCTTATCTTGCCTAGACGGGTCTTGGACTGTAATCCTTTAAAAGAATGTGAAAGTCTACATTTGTGGTACCAACAATTTTTTACCCCAAACTCCATGCCAGTTCTACGATTAATATTAGTTTGAAAAATTACTTAGTTCTGTATGCGGGACGAAACGAAACAGGGTCCTAATATATGGTCTCTTTTCTTAACTGAAGCAGGGTCTGGGTTTGATGGCCTCAGCGGCAAAACTTTACCCAAACTTTTCCTCGAGTGTACCCCCCAGGTACGGTCCGTTATGTTTTTCTTGAGATTAGTGAGTCTTTGGTCTGGAGCGCGATGTCCTGTAGTTCCTCCGTTGGAATAAATACTTTTGTTTTAGCTTAACAGTCTATGCGACTGTTCTGATGGTTGTTGAGGCAGCTTTCTCGGAAAACACCCTCTTTGTCTCGCGCGGCCATGATATATGTCTGAGTGTCCTGGCCTTGAGTATTGCTGACCACCCACTACTGAAGCTGTAACGTGGGTTGATTCCATATCTATCTCATTTTGAAAATCAAAAACAGCAATTGAGAAATCAAGCGCGGTAAAGTTTGGAAAATCAAGATGAAACACTAAAACAAAAAATGTTTTTCTTTTTAATCAAAAACAAAATATCAAAATCAAAGAAAACAAGACAAGAATCAAAAGAAGTGAATTTCATAAGGCCCTGTCCACACGCATCCAGATATTTTAGGAATCCGCGAAATTTTCTTTCCGGAGTTGAAAAGTTTCCGCGTCCAAATGTATCCCTATTCAAATCGAATTTGCCCGTTCACACTACATGTATTCACTCTCAGTTCGTCAGCTAATTTGTATTTAGCGATCTTCGTTTCACAGGAAAATTTACCGCCAATCTTCTTCAATAACTGCTTCACTGACAAAATTGTTCTAACAAGTACTAATTCACTTGTTTACGGCGTCCAATTCGTCTGTCCGACATACAGCTATTTCGAGAAAGGTTGTCGGAAAATGAGCACGCGACCCGTTCCGAAAAGTAATTGTGGGATACGATCATCACTGTTCCTAACACTAACGACTTTAGTTGTCGAACCAACTTTTGTTGCTTTCCTTTTAACAGTCGCAATCATATGTCCGTGGCCTCCGGCGTGCCATAATTTCAAATTTCTTTGAAGAACAGTGAACTCAAAACCACCCACAATACCTTTCGCGACTGTCGCGTGCACTTTTTCCAACAACGTTTCTCAAAATAGCTGTAGAAAGAAGCTTCAAAATGTATATGGGCCATTTCGGAGTTTCGTAGGGAACTGGGGCGAGTTTCAAATTTAAACTAATCGATAAACTGACACCACCATATAAAAGGTCATGTTGTGATTGGTTATTTGACCAAGTTTGGTGCTCTAAGGTTGAACAGGGATCACGTAATGACTCTTCTCTTAAACAGGGGCGTAGACAGCCTGTAGGCCCGTAGGCCAGGTCTTACACTTTTTTTTTCGGTCCGCCTGACTTTTCACGATAGTATGCACGATGGTCGGTTGCTAAGGAAAATGCTCCCATAAACAAACCTAGGTCACGTGACGACGCGGTATCAAGCATCAGTGTTTGTAGCGCCGGAATATATACAAACCATGTGTAGTCACTTCTCTATCCCCTCCCTCCATGAAAAAACAATTCCCTAGCCTCCCATTGGCAAAACCAATAAAAAGGGGGCCTTGACCACTATCAGGACGGTCGGGCTACCGCGAAACGATTCTTGTTTTGCCAAAATTTTCATTTCAATTGAGGCACTATTTTCGTCATTTTGGAGTTTAAACTCACACTGAGATTGTTTTGAGCAGCATGTTTTTGTTTTGAAGGAAAAAGAAGGTAAAAATAAAAGATCTGAATTCGGAAGTCTTCACTTCTTTTGTGCGCTTTACGCTAAAAATGCTCAAAATGGCCGTTTTCACCGTCCCCTAGTGCAATTTCTTCCAGTATCTTCTTGCTTCCGGCTTACTGTAGTTTGCGAAACGAAATGAAACGAAACGAAATGAAACGAAACGAAATGGAACGAAACGAAATGAAAATCTGTAGTTTGCGAAATGAAAATCTGTAGTTTGCGAAATGAAAATCTGTAGTTTGCGAAATGA
>CALNXI010000437.1:149026-166517 GCA_942486025.1 Porites evermanni | reverse complement strand
AAAGGTTTCCCAAAGGTGGAAAAATGTCTTAAGGGTGCTCAAAAAGCAAAAAAGTGCCCCACACCAAAAAAAAGGCTCAAAAGGTATCCAGGGCAAAGGGGAAAGGTTTTTCCAGGGGGGGGGGTGGGGGGGGGCGTCCCCCCCCCCCCCCCCCCCCGAGATGACCTGCGGTTTTCTAATACAACTGGTATTCTGCAAAAAAAAAAACTATGTGGTTTGTTGGTGTTGAAGTAGAGCAAGAGACGAGTGCACCCCCTCCTAAAAAAAATCCTGGATCCGCCCCTGCTAGGGATGCCCCACACTCATTCTGAACAATACGGTTAAAAAATGCTATAAAATTTTTGAGCAATGTCCTGTGTGTCATTTTCCTCAAATTATAAACTGTGTTTCAGTCCTTACAAAATATGAGCTTGTTTTAATGTCTATATCATAACGTCCATTAATTACATTGAACAAAAATGTAACATCTCTAATGAACATCCTATTGAATATTGAAAACAATTTTAACTTAGTTAGTCTAGTATCAAAATCATCATCAGACTTAGTAATCCGTCTGATGGCTCTTCGCTGGACTGCCTCTAATTTATCAATGTTACGTTTTGTATAAGGGTTCCAAGTTTCGCATGAATATTCCTAATAAAGGTCTCACAAGACTACAGTAAAGTGTTTTCATAGTATCAATGTCCTTTAAGCCCCTACAAGTCATGTTAACCAACCCTAAAACCCTATTAGCCTTAGCAGTTATTCTAACTACATGTTGGTTCCATAAGAGATCACTAGCAGTAAACAATCCTAAATCGTTATGCATATCAACAATTTCCAATTAAAGGTTGACCTTCTATATTATATTCCCCATTTAGCTAAAGGTTTCTTTTTCCTGGTTATTCGGTCCATTCGCATGATCTTACATTTCTTAATATTAATTGTCATCTTATTCATCTACACCATTCTGATATTTTATCTCTGTCACTTCTTAATAGTAGGCAGATCTTCTTGAGTATTAATAACCCTGTACATTTTATTGTCATCAGCATACAAAGCAATTGACTGAACTGTCCTTACTAATTACCCCCAGTAAATCATGGATGTATACTATGAAGAATAATGGTCTCAATAAAGAACCTTGTAGGACACCAGAGGTTAGCCAATCAGAAGCCTCTCCTTTCACTACTACACGCTGTTTACAGTGGTCTTGGAGTAAATTTCCAGACTGCAAGCAGGTTATAAACGAGGTGAGTGTTTAGTAATTGCTTTTTAATTTTCTAGATGTCTTTATTTGCTTGTGAAAGTATTCATCAATATCTTGTCATCACTTAACCGTTTGTGACCTCGAAGAAATTATTTCCACAGGTAAATAAAGAGATCTAAAAAATGTAAACAAGCAATTACTAAAAACTCAGGCCTCGTTTATCATCTGCTTGCACTCTGGAAATTTACTAGCCTGCATAACATGCGCCTCATGAGTCAAGCGAGACGAAAGCGGCATTTCGCACAAAGCGGGAGACGAGGGGAGGAGAGCTTCTCGCTTGGCTCATAAAGCGCGTGTTATGCATGCTATAAATTTTCTCGAAGGGCTTGCCCATTTTATACATCACAAATACTGAGAAACAACATATTTTTCTTTTAAAAAGGCTCACCAACCCTAATTCCCGGGGTTAATTGTCATTTTCTTCATTATTTATTTTCAAACTGTATTCTCCGCATTGTCCTCCAGCTCTGACGCCAGCACTTACTTTCAAATTGAAACTCCTAGTTTTGTCGGGATTTAACAACATTCTGCAACATTTCTATATTGTCTTATGTTTTAATCATTGCGCAGATTTATAGTGTTCATGAATCACTTGTCAGATAGAAATAACTACAACTTATAGTCAGTTGTATATTTCAAGCTGTAGTTTCTGGACATTAGCGTTTCTAACGAGACATTACACCTGAGTACGCTCTGTGTTAGCCTGTTTCAGGCGCCGAGATAGTCGGGTTCGCGAAATTGAGAAAGGCGAACATGAAAACAAAACGGGAGGAAACTGGGGAGAGAAAGGATCACGCGCTCATATTTTCGCCCTTTTTGACTATTACGCGTTACGCGTCATCCTTACTATCTGAAGCATGGAACAGGCTACTCCTGCAAAATCATAGTAAGTTCAAACATTTATACGACGAATATCTTACTATCACCTCCGTCTTTGTCAAGTAAACCTACGGCGATGCGTCCTTGAAGAGTAACTGCAACGCCTCGAATAGAAACAAAACCTTTTACATCATGTAGGAAGATGCTGGGGAGCAGCCCTCCATCGCTCATGTCGTATCGCAGGATTCGCACGGGATTCCACTCTTTTCCTTTGTCACAAGGTTGACTTGGAAGAGCTATTACTAAATTATTGCTCACTTGATGACAGGCTATGGAGGACCTTAACTCGTGTTTAGTGACGATGGACACGCGCTTTCTCTTTTTCTCTGCTGACTTTAAGAGATCGTCAATGTAATGTCCGTCTGAACGAAACATATGAGCTGATAAAGCCCATTTATCATCTTTATCTAAAACAATCACTCTTCCGTCGTTGGTTGCACAAATGTCTTCAGCTCCTGAGTTTAATATTTTTTCCCCGAAACTAGTCTTAAAATGGCCATCCGACGAATCATAGACATCAACGGCAATCCCTGAAGAACTCTTTGCCAATATGAAGATTTCATTGTTATTGTTTATTGACATTCTAGAAACTTCGGCTGTTTTTTCTTTCAATAATATGTCGCGTCTCGTGTGTGAGCTTCCTTTATCAAACACAAAAATCTTGAAGTGCGCAGTTGTTGAGTTTTCTCCCAGTTCAAACAATACATACACATTATCTTTGGTATCAGTAGCAACATCCACAATGCTTGCAACCGAATCTTTTTGCCAGTGCGTTAAGGAAAGTTTACGAACAAACAAGCCATTCGCATCATATTCTTTAACGGTTAGATCCCATTCGTCTCCAACCATACAGTGTCCCTGAGAATTAACAGCAATGCCTTGTGGTATGCTCGGTTTATTCTTTTTATCTTCTTCATTAAGGGTCGATGGCGTTAGGGAAACGTGCGGCACTTCCTTAGCCACTCGGGAGTCGGACAATGGATCTATTTTTTCGTTTTCCACTTCAATCAAGGGAAAAACCAACAATTCCCCTTCCTTGGCGATCGCCAGTGCAGCATTGCGAATAAAATGATTTATTCGACAGACGGAAGCAATTACTTGCCTTTGAACCCCCCTTTTAAAAGAAACTTTGTTAAGGCCTTTATAAACAACTTGATTAAAAGTTTCCCTCACATACTTGAGACCGTGAAGGTCTTCAAGACAGCCAATACACACATTCAACGCATCCTCGGGATGGTCAACGTTCTCTAGCATGGTCGACGCGACACGAATAACCATTGCTTGGATGCGATCCAATATTTCAAGGCCTTCATTGCTGAAAGCTTCTACAGCCTTGATACGGGCTTGTTTGAAATCATCCTTTGCAGCCGCCAGTGCTCTTTTGTCTGAATCGTCTAAACAATGTAGTCTCAAGTCTTTGCAGACCTGATACATGGTTGTCGAGCGGACTTCTGTTTGTCTGTCAGCACTTTCCCTGTCGCCTTCATTAGAATTTTTCTTGAGTTTAAGAAGGCGACGGATTCCTTCTCTGTAAAATGTAGAACTTGATAATAACGTAGAATTCGCAAGTGCCTCCAACTTTGCTTTAACGTCGAGCAGATCGCGGTGGAGATCAGTTTCTCTCATTTGCTTTTTTTCCATTGGGTCTCTATTCACGAACAGTTTAACTGAACTATCGATTAAAGCTACAGAATCCATAGTGTTAGCTCAGTAGTCTTGCGTTCATAAATTAATAATTAAAAACAAATCTTGATGAGCGTGAAAAGGGTGAATAACCCACGAACAAAAGGCGTTGTAAAGAATGTTAACTATTTTTAAAAAATGAAGTTACCATGGAGCCAGTGTCGGAAAAGAAAAGATGTCTCAGAAAAAAAGACAATAACTCAGTTCCAAACAGTAGCAAATACGGCCAAATCCGAATAATTTTATTGGTTGTCGAGTCGAGTCAAAGTCACTAGGGACGGACCTTGGAATTGTTTGTTTTTCAGGGCTGGAGTAATAGTACAATTTGTGGTTTTGTGGCTTGCTCGTGTTGTGGTTGGTCACAACACAATAAATATTCCTGAGATATTCAAGGTTTTTACAGCCTTCTGGATTGTAGATACTTCAGGTGCATTTTGCAGGTCTATCGTTGTTTAAGCCGCGAAGAAAACTTTCACTGCAGTATGGATCTGATATCTTGTGCAGTTTTGGCTCTTAAATTTGGAGCTGATGTAGTCTGGAGAATGCAGCGAAAAGAGTGGTTAAAAAAGCTCAAAGAAGGCGAATCTATTGTAGACGGAAGCTTTCTTCAGCTTTTTTTGACTGAAACAGACCAGTTGGAGTTGAAACTTGACCAAATTTCACGAAAGGAACTGGGTGCAAGTAGAGTCTCCTACAAGGAAGGCCTAACTATCGTTAACGAAGTTTTAAACAAAATTGGAAAGATTGGAGAGGACGAAACTCCCGCTGCAACAATGACAGTCTCTGGGAAGTCGACGTTCTACGCCGTGAACACAGTAGTGGATATTGTGGACTCCATGACTGGCAATTTGAAATCGCTCAAAGTAACCGACTTGGATGAAAAAGATCGCAAATTAGTTGACGAGGCAAAAGAGGCTTTCGGCAAAGCCTCGACAGAAGCAAGCAAAGCTTTCAGCAATCCTTCACTAAAAGCGACTCAGCGTGTTCACGCCATGTCCATTTGCATCATGGCAAAAATACTGAAGCATATGGATGACCCCGTCATTGCATTACCTTCATGCAAATCATATCTCAACGAGTTATATTCCTTGCAACAAATCCAGGATTCCTTTTGTTCACTGGTAACAGGTAAAGGATCTGTCGATAAAGAAATTGTGCGGGATGTCTGCTACTTAAATCGTCTGCTCTTCGAAGTTATCCATCGGGTTTCGGAAAAGGAGGGTTTTTGGAGTTGGCCTCCTATCATCATCCGCAAAGACGACAAAATTATTTACCGACTGGATCCACTAAGAGATGTTAGAGTGACTAAAGTGCTTTGTAGTAAGAGCAGGAAAAAAGACGTTCTGTCAAACGTTACTGAAGTGACTGTAGCATGGTCATTTGGAGCCGAGGAGCCTGACACAAAGCTTATTTCCCCACAAGATGTTACTACAGACCACCATGGACATTTTATTGTGGCGGACAACGGCGATCGCTGCATTAAAGTGTTCAATAATAGCGGGAAGTTCGTGAAGTCTTTTTCTCCTCTTCCCCGCCATCAGGTCGATGAAGAAATATGTAGCGTGGTTACTGACCGTGAAGACAATATATTCGTACTGACTAAGATAGACAAGTATCACCATAAAGTAGACTTGTTCGACAAAGACGGGAAACTGCTGAAGAGATTTCCACTAGAGGAAGGTCTTGTTAGCTGCTCACCAGTCATAAACGACAGCAATGAGCTTTTTGTCGTGATAGAAAACCAAAAGAATGATTCAAAACATTCCACAGTTTATGCGTACAGGAGTGATGGAAAGTCTATAAACCACAAGGGCTTTGGACAAGATATTCTAATGGAACCAATGGACATGACCGTTGCTAGTGGAGGTCTTTTAATGGTATTAAATAGAGATGGACATGTAGTAACATTCGATAAAGACGGAAAACACCTTCCAGAACGTGATTTCTATCACAAGGGCGACTCTCCTGCCAACGCTTTAGCGTTTCATTCGGAGAGTGAACATGTTGTCATCTCCAGCCTAGGACCGGGATTTTTTGTGAATATATCAATCTACGATAAACGTCGCACCTGCGTGCACAACATTTACCAGGGTGGAGAACAGATGACCAAAAAAGAGCAGAGAGAATGTGTTCCTCCAAAGATTGCGTTGACCAAAGATGGAAACATAGCCGTACTTGCTGGGAGTGTAGGCGAGTGCAAGGTTGTTGTTCTGTAAAATATTCACTCTTTTTAAAAACCCAAAACAGGTTACACAAATATATGCAGGGATGAAGATCAAGATTAATACTTACGCAGTTGTTTATTAAACCGCTACTAATAAGGAATACATGTATACAGTTTTTAGTTCCGGATGATGAAACTAATTTAAAAAATAGATTTGCATTTATAAAAATGTGGAACAATTTTTATGCGGGGCTTCTATTAGACAGTGGGCGTTTGTTATAGATAGGAGGCGCGCCTTTTAGACCATTTACGGGTAAGAAATGAAACCATAAAACTAGTTTCATGCAGATGTTCTTTACTAGACTGAAGGCAGAGAGTCATATTTAAGGTAATAATGCAAAACAATTTTGACAATATCTTGTAAGAACACGAACATAGCTTCTGTATGCACCTATTTCAATAAAAGTTGTTTTGGGATTTGGTTATTGAAAAACAGAATACAATACAATGCAATGCTTTGCTTGAGTGACCACCAAACAATGGCTTTCAAAGACCAAAGCAAGATTCCCAAAGCAACCTTTATTGAAATCGGTGAATATGCGTTACTGACCAAGCGTGAGGCCAAGATGACTGGATATTGGCCAAGTTCTTTTTTGCGTTTTTATTGATGAAGAGAGGTCGATAAAAACGCAAAAAAGAACAAGGCCAATTAAAGCCACCTTGATCGAACAAGCTTGGTCAATAAAGGATTTATTCCCATTGTGGACACCATCGCGATATACAGCTACTTTGATAAAGGTTGTCGCATAAAGTGCACGCGAAAACCCCGAAAGGTATTGTGGGTGGTTTTGAGTTCACTGTTTTTCAAAGAAATTTGAAAGAATGACAGGAGAGACCATGGACGTATGTTTGCGAGTGCTAAAGGAAAGCAACAAAAGTAGGTTCGACAGCTCAAGTGTCAGGAAAAGCGTCTTGATCAAATCCCATATTACCTTTCGGGATTGTCGCGTGCACATTTTTTCCGACAATCTTCCTCGAAATAGCTGTATACAAGCGCGGTACACGTGCTTCGCGCGCTAAGAGATTATAAACCTCATGAGTCTGCGGCGCCTCGCTTCGCTCGGAAGAAATAATTATTCTACGCACTAAAAGTAGCAGCTTTTTTGGCATTGGGGACGAAACAATTCACTCAGTATGTGATAAACAACCATTTTAGAATGTAACAAGTTCTGTAGATATAGCGCTTGCTGTGTTAGGTATAATATGTGAATATTGTCTATGTTTTCAATCAATCAAAATATGCAATAAAATTCATACTAAAATGTACTAGCCATGGAGGTTTGTATGTGTGATGGGCATCGATTTGGAAAAATTAGCATAACGTCGAAACAGAGAATGTTGTAACGCGGTTTTTTCGCCGGTTCGTAGGTTAGGTTTCTGTTAAAATTTAAAGGTGTTACGATGAATCAGTCTTAAAGAACGTTTTAGACATTGTTATAAACATCATGAAAATGCCATCATGAGAGTTAAAAAAGAATACTGTCGAGTTGTTTTAGAGATAATACAGAAAAGCGCTAAAAGTCAAAATTTAGAATAAAGTTGCACTTAGACAGGTGGTGAGGAAACAGGTTAGTTTTCAGGATCGCAAGAAAGAAAATACACCAAAATTTCCTAGCTTCGAAAAATGATATTAAGCAGCCTTCTGACGCTACTTAAGATTAATGTGAGTTATTCAGAACTATTGTATTAAACACTTTATTACGGCTATTGAAAATATAAGGTCTGGAATACATTTTCGTGTTTTCAAATTCAAACACACATAATTTTTTAGTTCTCACGAAGGTTATTTGCTTAACACCACACTTAAAGTTCCTGGTGTCGGATTTTCAGTAGCAGGTCCAGATCACGCAAATTTCGGATTTTATCGATTTCAAAGTTTTTTTGTTTATTGTTGTCATAGTGATATCGATTTCTACTAAAAACAACATTTCGACAAACTTCAATTCATAGTCAATCACTGGTGAACATTTTGTAGCGATCGAACAAGGATAAAATCGCTGTTAAGGTGATTGAAAAACATCGGAATGGCCTCCCAAAAACTGTATCGAAATACCTTAGCTGGTCGAACAATGTGGGTGCTGCTGACAGAAGGCGTAGCCCGCACTCGGGCGAAATGTTTATGTTAAGTCCTTCAATAGGCATAAAAAATGCTTTAAATTACACGTAATGGACTTATGGTAAAGTTTTCTTTAAAAAGTCAAAAAGGTATAGTTACCTTCATTTCTCGTTTTCTTCAAAAAGCCTGGGTAAAATTTGCATCATGGTTTGATTTATATTTCAGGCTGTCGCTTGCTGTTTACAAGTGACTTTACTTTAGTCATTTGTCAAGGTTATCTCTGTTTGATTAAGATCTAAAAATGATAAAAATAACAAAAAATAGTACTAATGATGATGATAACGACAACGAGACGACGAGGAGGATGTTTATAATGACGATAACTTTATTTAAGTGTCCAGGGATTTAGCTTCACAGCTATTAAATGGGTGACACTGGTGAAAACAGCAAACTTATTTTAGTTTGCAACACGTTCAGCAGTTTTGTTTTTAAAAGTCAAGGTCATGTTATATCCTCTCTAAAGTGTGACGATTAACCAGGAACGTTTCGTACTTTTATATATCTGCGTACACGATGCAGAATTTGTCCTTTCAGTTCGCAATGCAAAAACTAAAATATGTCGCCACCAATAAGGCACTTTATTTGATCTTTTGCAACGCTATCTCGCAATTCTTTAATGTCATATTTTTCAGACCACCAGTTGGTCAAGTAATTGTGTGTAACCTGCCAATGAAGTGTTCCCGTGCGACCAAGGAACAAAAGTTACTCTCCAACCCCAGTTCGCCATCAACAAAAATGAGTTCGAAAGCTAGCAAAATACTGATTTCCATGATTTTCATATGACAAATATCCTGACTTTCAGCCTTCTCCTCGAGTCTCTCTAATTCGTTTTAGGACTATTTTGACGAAGACAAAATACCAATCTCGTAAAGTTAGGTACTAAATTTTCAAGATAGTGTCTCCTTTCGTTCAATGATTACCCAGCATCTCGACCAAAGATAGCCGTCCGCCTCTTCGTACTATGTGCCCATATGGGCTTCTCCAACATTTTGAAGTTCTCCTGAACCGTTATTGACAAGTAATGTAACAGGCGAGGGGAGCTACGCTGTAATTATGTACTCTTCCATTTGAGCCCCACGCTTGTCACATAAGAAGGGTGATAGGTGAGGGGTGGTAAAAGGCAATCGATCGTCATTGACAAGAGTCCAACCAATTGTCAGAATGCTCTAGCCCACCTGTGTCAGCAACGATATTAGCAAGAGCCACACTGGCATTTAAATTACTAGAGACAGTGCTACCTGCCGAACAGGAGGGGTGGGACGAGTTCGTGTTATCTTCAGTTTGTGGCTGAAGGATTTGCGAAGGAAGAGTGGATGTCACAGTCATTGGATTTTCCGACACCATCATCACACTTGTTGTTTCAGTGGGAGACAGATCCCCACGCTCATCTGACTGCGATTGTAAAATCTCATCCGGTAATGTTACTTGTGGAACCATCGCACTTACAGACAAATCATTGGGATTATTGGCCGCAGATATTCCGTGCTGCTGTGAAATACTTATTCCAGAGGACGGCGATAACGTAGCTGCCAGACTCGTTTCCATGTTGGAGATTACAGTCACGTGAACGTCTTCTAACGGATCAGGGCTTACAACAACTTCTCTGTTTTGTGAACTGACTTGATGCATGTGTACAGCTGGTGTCTCTGTGAGATGCTTTCCATCTAAGGTTTGAGCGATCGCTGCAGGACCTAGAAAGAAAAAAAAAGCATAATTGAAAAGCTTTAGCATTACTTTAAACTAGGAAATGCTTAAGGCATCTAATAATTTATGACTTTGTCACGACTATTAAGTTGTTTTCAACGCAATTAAGGTGTTTCGATACAGTTTTTCAGAGGCCATACCGACATTTTTCAATCGCCTAAAAAGTGTTTTTTTCCTTGTCCAATCGCTATAAAATTTTCACCAGTAATTGGCTATGCATTGAAATTTGTGAAAATGTAGTTTTAAGTAAAATCGATATTACTATGACAACAATAAACGAAAAACTTTGAAACTGATAAAAGCCGAATTTTGTGTGATCTAGACCTGCTACTGAAAATCCAACACTAGGAACTTGAAGTTTGGTGTTTAGCAAACAATCTCCGTAAGAAGTAAAAAATTCTGTATGTTTGAATTCGACTAAAACGAAAATATATTTCAAACCTTAAATTTTCAATAGCCGTGATAGATTATTTAATAAACACGTTATAAAGGACTCAAATTATTATTAAGTAGCGTGAGAATGATGCTTAATATCATATTTTGATGCTAGGAAATTTTGGTGTACTTTCGTTCTTGCGATCTTGAAAACTAACCCGTTTTCTCACCACCTGTATAAGTGCAACTTCATTCAGAATTTGGACTTTTCGCGCTTTCTTGTATATCTCCGAAACGACTCGAACGAATTTTTTTAAAATCCCTTCACATAATCTTTATAATGTGTATAAAAATGTCTGAAACTTTCATTAAGATTGATTCCCTGCAACACCTTGAAATTTCAAGACAAACCTATCCTACGAACCGGTCAAAAATCTGCGTTACAACATCCACTGTTTTGACGTTATGCTAATTTTTCCAAAATAATGCGCACTATACGTACCTCCATGATTAGTAGATTTGTAGATTTTAGTTTGAATTTATCGCATCTTTTGAATGTAAAACATTGACAATACTCACACTAAAATATACTAGTCATGGATATATGTATTGTCCGCAGGGGGTAGTTGGAGCCGCGGACTTGCACGGAGTTTCACAGCTACTATTGTTTATCGATTTTCCCCTTTTTTTTCTAATGTGATAAAAGTAGAATTATAGTCAAAAACGCTTCTGGAAAGACTGATCAAAAAACGTGAAAAAGGCTGAGGTATACAATATTTCGACTGCAGATCCTCATATTCTATCTTCTAAAGTTACAGTACAGACTAGTTCAAGTTTCAAAGCACACCCCAGATCCCCATATCCGCCGCTGGTAATAAACCTGCGCAGAATGTTAAGAAAACACAACAGAGGTATATCACTACTGGATCTGCTTTACCTTACCAAGTTTTGACCGACCAAAAAGGAATGAAACCAGACTTGCTTATTACATCAGCACCCAGTTTTGCAGATAGAAAGTTCAATCTATCAAGAATTGAATAATTTTGTGTTCAAAGCAGTAACAGCTTTTTTTTTCAGTACAGAGGAGGTTTTGACTTCTTCATTAGTAACCCTTCCATACATATTGGTAACCAGTGCCACCCAATAAGAATTAATAATAGATAATGATAAAAATAATAATAATTAACAATAACTATAACTGCACCTGTCTGTTTTACAGCCTGCACCTCCTTGTCACCCACTCTCTCCACTTGAAGCTCAGTAGTCAGACCTCCATGGCTGCAGTCTAATGTACTGTTTGCCACACCTGTCTGCTCCACACTGCTTGCTTCATCTTCCTGTTCTATTTCATTTTGCGGTAAACCAGTTTGTGTCTTATCAATGACTGTGTGCGTCAGATCTGATGCAGTAATGGGACCAGAAATGTCTGTCTGTACTATAGCTTGTGTGAATTCAGGTGAAACCTCAGGGAGAGTTTGTACAGCGTGATGTGTCTGAAGTACTGCTGTTGTCATGACTACCTCCTGGAAGAACAGGGTCAAGAGAGAGTGTCATGAACTTATTAAGTGTCTACAAAACCACTGAAACACTACAATACAGTGCAACCAAGCTCTACAGACACCTGGTGAAAACCTAACAGAAACAGCAAATGACTTCTCAGAGCTTTCTGTCTAATATTCAGTCCACCTGCGCAGATTGCACTGTTGTGTTTCAAGAACAATACTAAAACATCATGAACTTGTCAAGTTACAGTTAAAAAATTAAGCCAGGTTCTCTTGTAAAAATGCCTACTTTAGTCTTCATATTATTATCGAAAAAAATATGTGTCCACGACATTTTTCTGAGAGCCCACTTAATATGGACACCCAGATAATACAGACACTATGGTGTCTATATTAACTGACAACCTGATTTAAGCTTCTGGATGTGATAACACTGGAGGGTTTCATTCACAGTGAGTAATCCAAGATACTCATAAAATAAATTCATTTCCTTTGATCATAAAACAAACATGTATATATAGCCCAAAATGAATTGACTGGAATGAAAAAGAAAAAAATGCTGGCAAACAAACCAACAGTGATATAGCACAGCTAGTAAATAGTTTGAATCAAGGAGTCATGTCATAATTATAAGTAAGTAGAATATAATCATCTAGGTGGGTGTAATCCTGAATAGGACTGTTGTTGACAGTGACTGGTGATTTTTGTTGACCTGTGTGGTAGTCATTTCAAGGGTAGAAGTAAGGAACTCTGAAGATTACTACCAAACAGGTTGTCAACCATCACTCACTGTGAACAACAGTCTTATTCAGGACTTCAACCACCAGGTAATCTTAATCAACTTACTTTGATAAAAAGCACCAATCCTTACCTGCTGATGCTGACCACTGATTCCCTCTGATGTTGTAGCCAGCTCTGCACTGTGTGTCTGCCTTACCAGACTTCCTGTAGGTTGCTGTATGATGTATGTCTGTCCTGCAGGAGCTTGGATAATGTATGATGGAGCCCCCTGCACACTGGACTGGCTATTGAATATATCTTGTGTCGGTATTGCATTGACTTGTACTACTTCAAATCTACTGTGACCAGTGGGGAGGGGAGATGTCTCATCTCTTGTAACTGAACCATCACTACTGACTGCAATACAAAATAAATGGTCCATTTTCAAATTTAATGATGAAACAAAATTATATGATTTTGGTTACATGAAACAAAAGTAGTCTTGTTATAATATTTTTTCAATGTTATTTCCTGATAACTAAAATAACAATGACAAGATCATTTTAGTATTAAATATTCAACATTACTGATTATTACTTTATCAATTATTATTTTAGTGATTTGTTTATTGCTTGTGTAATGGTGAAACACAGACAGCAGGATTTATGTATAAAAGATAATGCTCCTGGTCATTAGTAATTAGAATGATCCCAAGCTGAGAGGAGAGAACACAGAATTCTTAACCTGCAATCAGGATAAAGGGAATGATTGCATCTGGCGAAAATATTCATCATCACAAGTGCATTAATGTACCTGTTATTGTGTGACAAATTCCTGAGTTTGTGACAGCTCCTGTTGACATTGGATTTATATGAACTGGTCTTCCAGCTGGTATAACAGCTGACACACCAGGAAGATGGTTGCCTTTAAACCTTGCCTCCTGTCTATCTATTTTGTTCTGCAGTGTTGCAGTATAGGTCTCGTACAAATAAGAATAGATGGCTTCAAAAGATGTTGCCTCTATTTCAGGAACATGTTTTTTCAAAGCCCACCACTTGCTTCTGAGCCATTGTGGAGAGCGCACACTAAAATAAAGGAAAACGAAACATTTTATTGGATGCCTTTGGGGCTGGATAGTTTTTCTGAGCAGTATCTGAATTCCCTCCCTCTTGGGCAGGGCTGTGCTCTAAGAGAGATTATCAATATGGGCTACCCAAAAGGTCTGACCCTTTCAATACTGGGTTCCCTGTATTAAAGTTTTGTGCAAGACCTAAGATTTCTTTGTTGCCCAAATTAAAAAATACATGTAGGTTTCTATGCGCCATCAGTACTGCTTGCTTAGCCCAGTTTAAGTTGGGTGTGTACCTCTGAACTCATAAGCTTTATTGTTTATTCTTTGGCCAGTCAAGCCATATATGATAACAGTTGCCATAACAGAGCCAGGGGGGGAGCCAGGGGGGTCCCATGTCGCCCATCTGAATTTTAAAACGTCTCATGTCGGTGTTTATAAATGCTTGTCGCTTATTGTCAGCTTTGCTGTCACTGTGGCAATTTGGCCAAGGGAGGTTGTCTCTTGTCGTGATTTCGTTTTACCCACTGTCGCTACTTTTTGGGCCATGTGGCTTGTCGGAATTTACCCTGGCAGGGCCTCATAACATCAGGCTACTAGCTATTTCACTTGAAACCCTTGGGGCACTCATGTGTACTGATACCCTAACATTTCACTTACCTGGGCCAATCACTTGCCATGGCCTTCCAGTCTATGTCATTTTCATCTTGGAGATTCAAGTCATGAATCCTTGAGTAAGAATGTTAAAGAAAACAAGGCTGACTTAAACTATTAATAGATCAGCAAAAGATCTGACTTTTTTAACCATAAAAATCTACAAAACTTATTACACAGTTCTACTCATAACAGCTGGAATATTACATAAAAGTAACCATCAGATGTGTAACCAAGTCTAATACTCATGAACGAAGATACAATAACTAAGTTCAGTTAAGCCAATACAGAAAATCTGTTAAAGACAACAGGGGGCTTGTTGTAGGAGTGTCACCCTAAACAAACCTTGTGTTAGAAAGGAAGTTCCAGTAATTTTGTGGCAAAATTGTTAATACAAGGCAAGAGAGAGACAGCTGCATCAAATCTTCACCTTGTGATAAGATTAATCTCATCCTGCTTGGTCCATTCTTGTCCACCTTTCTCTTTCCAGTTTAAGTAGTTTAACCTGAGGAAAAATTATGATTAATTTGCTTTCATACCTGTATGGAGATATATCAAGTGATTTACATTTTTGAGCTTCCTACAGGATGACACAAAATTTTAAGTTTTTGCAAATAAGAGGAATTCAGATAATGAATATAATGGGAGTTAACTTAACTAACAACAGAAATGATGATGACAACAGATATTGTAAAATTAAGCAACTGGTTTTACAGCTTCAACTGTATCTTTGATTTTCAGGATAATGGTGGACATTTCCTTGAAGTAGATCTACAGCAATATTATAATAAAAATTCATGCCTACGTTTATTAGAAACAATTCTTTGCTTTCCTCCACAAATTCATGTATTCTTTAGAAAAGGAGATCGAGGAACATTACCATTTTGATCGACACTGTTTTTCTGATCTACTTCCAACTTGTTCAGCCACAGCTGCCCAGGATATCCCTGTTGTGATCAGGTCACCTGATCTTGTACTGCTTAAATCATGAACAGCACTGGACAGTTTTTGTTCTTCCTCAGCTGTCCATTTGCCTTAAGAAGAAAAATTAAAATCACTTAATTTCTCACTCAGCATTAACACCAAAGGCATAGCGAACTGAAAATCTATCAGTACAAGTAGTAAAAAGGTGAATTTTGATAAGTTGGTTTTATGATGACTGAGAAAGCTTAAGACAAACCAGAACGGCAATGGTCTCTCATCAGTCGGAATCTGTCCTTCACAGATGAGGCACTCCGACCCATCGCAGCACCAATGGTAGCCCAATCATTTCCATGTTTCTCTTTTAATGCTTTAAGCTGCTGCACTTCTTCCGACGAATATTTTCCCACGTAGTTCTTTCTATCATACATGCGAAGCACACGACGATAGATGGCAAAGAGAGGACGCCTTATACCTTTGGCTGAAAAGCGGAATAAATTCAGAAATTATCATGACACTTATCACATAAAAAAATAATGGCAATATAGCACCAAAAAGTGATGAACAACTAATCTCTCCTTAATTCCAGCATTATAATATAAATAATTATTATACAGTGTACTATTCAAATACACAAAAGGGCATAATAAAAAAATATGTAAATTTTATAAAAAGTTAGAAACCTATTGTTCGATAAAAGTCTTTTCGATCATCTTTTGTCATCTCAAATATGATGATATTAGGATCTGGAATGCTGTTGATCTAAAAATAAAGATAGACAAAAAAAAGAATGAGTTCAATGCCTCATACATTGAACACAGAGTGCTGTCTTTCTTTGCATTTTACCTTAATATATTACAGGAACTGCATAATCAATTTACGTTAACACAGGAGCGGCGACATTAACATGTTAAACAGAAGACTACAATCAACAATCTTGAGCATGCTTCATGTATATCATGGAGAAACCTGATTTTAAAAACCTTGAGCAATATTGTCATTTACCATAAAAAAAACCAAAAATCTAAAGTTTTGATTAATTTTAGACAAACCAATCTTAGATAATTTTAACGTACCTGACAATATTCAAGTATATTTTCTTTTAATTGGTCATTTTCTTCTTTTGACCACATTCCTTGCCTCCACTTGACTCCTTCAAAAAACGCACCAAACAAAAGTTTTGATATACAGAAATTCGCATACTTTGCAGACAAAAGGTATATCCCAAACAGAAAAATATCATTACGGCTAACTCAAAGCCTAATGATTATTTAAAAATGATTTTGTTTCTTTTGAAAGGTTTATAATTTCCTTTCTATCAACAAAAGCCATGCAAAATAAAAGAGTTCTTTAGGTTTTAGTAGGCAACTACACTATGCTCTTGTCATGTCTAGTACTAAGGCCAAGTAAAAGAAACAAATGATTCTTTTCCCTGCCCGTTTCATTTTTTAGGGCCATTTCTCTTGTTTATCTAAGTCCTTTCTTGACATTAATTTTCAATGCACCCTACCTATTGAGATATATAGTATGAAGCATCATTTTGTTTAAAATATGTATCCAAATGAACCAAATTTGTGTTTACAAAATTATTAATATAATCAATACCTGATGTTTCATTATTTTATTAATATTTGACTGAAGAACTTCAACTTACATGTATCCCTGAGCTGGGCAGTGTAATAAATATTTTTTTGTAAAGAAAGCAATCAATTGGCAATAATAAAAAATCAGAAATGACAGAAAAAAATACCCACCGGCTGGTGGCGCATAGCAACCTACATGTACATTAAATTTTGTTTTTTTTACTTGGACTAAGATTACCTTTTCCATGGAGGTTGTCTTTGTCTTCTTTAGTGGTGAACCATGCCTGATTAACAGAGTTATTATTGTCACTCATAACAACAGGCTGGGATGCTGGAATGATTGCGGTCTCCTGAGACTGCAGGTGTCCTGTTGCGAGAGCTGCCACTGCTTCTGATAAACTTAAACTGCCATTGGTTGGTTCTTGAGAGAGTGCTGCAATTTGGCCACTACTGTCAATGGCTGTGTTACTAAATGACTGTGAATTCACCTCCTAATGTAGTTAAAGTAGGCACAACAAAGAACAAGGAATTTAGTATATTTTTATTTATTTCAAGTTAATAATATCTATAATGGCATTGACATTACACTGGAAGGGCTGGTACATTTCTCACCTGAGAAACAGCAAGCGACACTGCAGAAGACATGTTGACTAGAGTTGTCAAGTCAGCAAACCCATCTGAAGCCGCTGCCTCTTGATCAAGATGAATATGTTTGTTGTCTTGGTCATCTGTTTGATAAGCATGCTTTCTCTTCACTCCAGCTAATGTTTTAACAAATAAGTGAACAGATTTAATGTGAAAACTATGTACAC